>BPLQ01010627.1:0-411291 GCA_021605075.1 Caerostris darwini | reverse complement strand
GGCAGAATGAAATATCAAATAGGGGTTAACTCCATTCCGAGGAAAAGGCGACAAAAAAAGAAGAGAAAATCTTGAGAACTGATTTTTTATGTACATTCCATTGCACCCCTTCACCCCTCGTCTTGCTTCCAAACTTACATTATTCAAAGTCAAGAGATTCTGGAGTGGAAGACGTGTTGTGTAAGTCTGAGGCGAAAACTTTTTAAGACTGGGTATTTTTTTTTAATTAAAAATTTTCAAAACGACTATTAGCAAATTTTTTTTTTTATATAGCCTGTCTGAAATGGCTTCGAGAATAGAACGGCGACGTTACACACTGGAATAAATTAGTTCGAAAGCTAACAAGTGATGCTGAACAGAATGTCGTGGTCTTTGTCGTGGATGAAAATAAGAAATTGCTTTACCTCCTATTATGGCCGTTGTCACTAAAGTCTTGGGTAAGCCTTCAATCCGCATCTGTCCTTCATAACTTCAAATCTGTGGAGACTGGTGGCCAAGTGGCTAGCGCTCTGGAATTTGGTGTCACAAGCTTCAGGTTCGAATCCTGGCGGTACATGAATGCTCGGAGGCAATGATTCATGGCAATGATTCGGAATCCACTGTAAAATGTAGGTCCTGGTCTGTTTAGCCATCGTGTGCACATAATGCCCGTTTAGCGATATACCAAACCAAAGTACTCTGGTAGGATACTAAAGTACTCGGGGATAGTCTCTGGTAGTATTTGCATAGTACACCAAATAAAATTCCGCCTATCCCAACAAGGCAAATTGTACTTGCGGAGATATACCGAGGTACAACTGTGCATTTATAGTTTTTTTTTAATTTTCTGAAATAAGCTATATTCATCAAATAAACCGTAAAAACTAGTAAATTACAAATTAATGCTAAAAACCATTCAATTACAAATAAAAACCCACGGAGGAAACAAATAAAGTAATCACTAGACGAACGTGCATTTCTGTAGATACCACAATACAATTTACTCAAAACTTAAACAGAATAATGCTGCAACGCACAGGAATTTAAATCTCGCCCTGCCAAGCTGAAACTTTGGAAGAGAGAGCTCCGAGGGGGGTTTCGAAACGAAAGCAATCTCCGCCATCCGAGCACACCTTCACATGCCATTAAAATATATGAGAGAATATAAGTCAAACACTCAACAGTCACATTTCCCTCCCAATAAACAACGGCCCCTTACACGCTCAGGGCCGACGAAAGCAATATACACCAACTTTTGCCCGCCTTGACTTTATAAACTGAAATCATTTCAAGAAAGAAAAGAAGGCCCAACAATAAAGAAAGAACAGAGTTTGGTGCGCACCTCTGCTGTATGGTAATGTGACGAAATAAAATATCGCCTAAAAAGTGGCGGCAGAATGAAATATCAAACAGGGGTTAACTCCATTCCGAGGAAAAGGCGCCAAAAAAAAAAAAAGAAGTGAAAATCTTGAGAACTGATTTTTTTATGTACATTCCATTGTACCCTTCACCCCTCGTCCAGCTTCAAAACTTGCATTATTCAAAGTCAAGGGATTCTGGGACTTTAAGAACTTGTGGTGTAAGTCTCGATAGAAGAGTTTTAAGACTGGATTTTTTTTTAATTAAAAATGTTTCGAAACGACTATTAGCAAATTTTGGTTTTTATATAGCCTGTCCGAAATGGCTTCGAGAATATAAAGTCGGCGTTACACACTGGAAACGCTTAGTTCGAAAGCCAACAAGTGATGCTGAACAGAATGTTCCTTTGTCTATATCGTGGATGAAAATAAGGAATTACTTTATCTCATATTATAGCCATTATCACTATAGTCTTGGGTAAGGCTTCTATCCGTATCTGTCTTTCAAAACTCCATATCTGTGGAGCCTGGTGGCCAAGTGGCTAGCACTCTGGAATTTGGTGTCACAAGCTTCAGGTTCGAATCTTGGCGGTACATGAATGCTCGGAGGCAATAATTCATGGCAGTGATTCGGAATCCACTTTAAACTGTAGGTCCTGGTCTGTTTAGCCGTCGTGTGCAGAAGATGCCCGTGGAGCGACAAACCAAAGCACTCAGGTAGAATGCTAAAGTACTCAGGGATAGTCTCTAGTAGTATTTGCATATTACACCAAATAAAATTCTTCCTGTCCCAACAAGACGCATTGCGAATTGTACTTGCGGAGATATATCGAGGTACAACTGTGCATTGATAGGTTTTTTTTTTAAATTTTCTGAAATTAGCTATAGTCATCAAATAAAACAGTAAAAACTAATAATATGCAAATAAAATGCTAAAACATTTCAATTACAAATAAAACACACGGATGAAACAAAAAAAGTGATCACTAGACGAACATGCACTTTTGTACATACCACACTATAATCTACTCAAACTTAAAAAGAATAATGCTGCAACGCACAGGAATTTAAATCTCGCTCTGCCAAGCAAGAACTTTGAGAGAGAGAGAGAGCTCCGAGGGGGTTTCGAAATAAAAGCAATCTCTGCCATCCGAGCACACTATCACACGCCATTAAAATATATGAGAGAATATAAGTCAAACACTCCGCAGTCGCATTTCCCACCCAATAAACAGCGGCCCTTAACATACGCGCAGGGCCCACGAAAGCAATATACTCTAACTTTTGCCTGCCTTAACTTCCCAAACTGAAATCATTTCAAGAAAGAAAAGAAGGCCCAACAAGAAAAAAAAAACGGAGTTTGGTGTGCACCTCTGCCTGTATGGTAAAGTGACGAAATAAAATATCGCCAGAAAGTGGCGGCAGAAGGAAATATCAAATAGGGGTTAACTCCATTCCGAGGAAAAGGCGCCAAAAAAAAAAAAAAAAAAAAAAGAAGAGAAAATCTAAGGAACTGATTTTTTATGTACATTCCATTGTACCACTCACCCCTGTACCTGCTTCTAAACTTACATTATTCAAAGTCACGGGATTCTGGGAAGAATGTGGTGTAAGACTTTGGTGAAACTTTTTAAGACTGGACTTTTTTTTTTAATTAAAAATGTTTCGAACCGACTATCAGCCATTTCTTTTAATGATGCTTGCTACACCGGAATAACTTAGTTCGAAAGCCAACAAGTGATGCTAAACAGAATTTTCCTTCGTCTATACTGTAGACGAAGAAGATAAGATGTTGATAAGAAATTACTTTGCCACCTAACATGGCCATTATCCTTATATTCTTGGCTGATGCCTCAATCCGTATCTGTGCTTCATAACTCCAAATCTGTGGGGCCTGGCCGCCAAGTGCCTAGCGCTCTAGCCTTCATTGTTATTACGACTTGATTGGTGTTTGTTAAGGGTAGTGCTTCACTGACTTGTTTCAGACATCCATCCGTTTGATAAATGTTTGGACACATAAGACTCTTCTTCTAAATAAAGGTAATATGCTAAACAAATCTTTTACAAGACGTATATCAAGTTGATCTAATTCTAAAGTTGACAACATATATAAAGGTATTGCAGTATTTTATTAATCAATTAACTTTTAATGTGGAAAAGTAATAGATACAATAAAAGCTAATAGTTAATGAAAAATATATTAAATTCCACTCGCCAATTCAATGCAAAATTTTCACTTTTTTGATGCATTTGAATGATATTTCAAGTAAAGGTCGTACACCAAATAAAATTCTTCATATCTCAACAAGACGTATTGCAAAGTTTTGCTTATTCCACAGTGAAGATATACCGAGTTACCACTGTGCATTTCTAATTTTTGTAAAATTTCCTGAAATCAGCTATAATCATCGAATAAAACAGTAAAACTAGTAAATGATAAATAAATGCTAAAAAACATATTAATTACAAATAAAACACACGGAGTAATCAAATAAAGTAATCACTAGATGAACATGCACTTTTGTACATACCACACTATAATTTACTCAAACTTAAAAAAATAATGCTGCAACGCACGGAAATTGAAATCTCGCCCTGCCAAGCAAAAACTTTGGGAGAAAACGCTCCGGAGGGGCTTCGAAATAAAAGCAATCTCCGCCATCCGAGCACACTATCACGCGCCATTAAAATAAATGAGAGAATATAAGTCAAACACTCAACAGTCACATTTCCCTCCCAATAAACAGCGGCTCTTTACACGAGCGGGGCTGACGAAAGCAATATACTCTAACTTTTGCCCGCCTTGACTTCCCAAACTGTAGTCATTTCAAGAAAGAAAAGAAAGCCCAACAGAAAAGGAAAGAAAAGAACAGAGTTTGGTGCGCACCTCTGCCTGTATGGTAATGTGACGAAATAAAATATCGCCAGAAAGTGGCGGCAGAATGAAATATCAAACAGGGGTTAACTCCATTCCGGGGAAAAGGCGCCAAAAAAAAGAAGAGAATATCTTGAGAACTGATTTTTTATGTACATTCCATTGTACCCCTCACCCCCGTACCTGCTTCTGAACTTACATTATTCAAAGTCAAGGGATTCTGGGGTGGAAGAACGTGTGGTGTAAGTCTGGAGGGAAACTTTTGAAGAGTGCGTTTTTTTTTTAGTTAAACTTGTTGCAAAACGATGATCAGCAAATTATTTTTATTTAGCCTGTCTGAAATGGCTTCGGAAATGGCTCAGCGAGGTTATACACTGGAATAGCTTAGTTCGAAAGTTACCAAATGAGCTAAATCGAATACTCACATTTCTATGCTGTAGATAAGCATATGAAATTACTTTACTATATCTGAGCATGCACAATAATTTAGTTCATATACTTTGCTCCAGAGCGGCCAGGTGGATAGCACGCTGTTCTACCTAACTAGGAAATCAAGCTTCAAACTCGATCAGGGATAGTCTCTGGTTGTAATCTTTGTATAGCACACCAAATAAAATTCTTCCCGTCCTAATAAGACGCATTGCAAGTTGTACTTATTCCAAAGTGGAGATTTACCGAGGTACCACTATGCATTTATAATTTTTTTAATATTTCCTGAAATTAGCTATAGTCATCAGATAAAACATTAAAAACTAGTAAACTACAAATAAAATACTAAAAACAAATTAATTACAAATAAAGTAATCACTAGATGAACATGTAGTTTTGTACATACCACTACGCACTACGAAGCAAAAACTTTGGGATAGAGAGCTCCGAGGGGGATTTCGAAATGAAAGCAATCTTCGCCATCCGAGCACAGTATCACACGCCATTAAAATATATATATAAGAGAATATAAGTCAAACACTCCGCAGTCACATTTCCCTCCCAATAAACAGCGGCCCCTTACACGCGCGGGGCCGACGAAAGCAATATACTCTTAACTTTTGCGCGCCTTGACTTCCCAAACTAAATTCATTTCAAGAAAGAAAAGAAGGCCCAACAGAAAAGGAAAAAAAAGAACAGAGTTTGGTGCTCACCTCTGCCTGTATGGTAATGTGACGAAATAAAATATCGCCAGAAAGTGGCGACAGAACGAAATATCAAACAGGGGTTAACTCCAATCCGAGGAAAAGGCGAAAAAAAAAGAGGAGGAAAATCTTGAAAACTGATTTTTTATGTACATTCCATTGTACCCCTTCACCCCTCGTCTTGCTTCTAAACTTACATTATTCAAAGTCAAGGGATTCTGGTGGGCTGGAAGGCATGTGGTGTAAGTCAGGAGCGAAGCGTTTTAAGACGGGATTTTTATTTATTTAAAAGTTTTCGAAACGAATATAAACAAATTATTTTATAAAGCTGCTATGAAATGGTTACGTGAATAGCTCGTTGTTGCACACTGGAATAACTTAGTTCCAAAGCTAACAAGTGATGCTAAACATAATGTTCCTGTGTCTATGCCAAAGATAGGCATAAGAAATTACTTTACCTCTTATTATGGCCATTATCATTATCTTTCTAAGTAAGAACCGTCCTCAATCTGTATCTGTACTTCATAACTGCTAACCTGCTTTATATATTCATAACCTTACATATTTGGTTTATCTCTTCATAACTGTGCATATCAATCGTGTTTGTTCATCAGTTGTGTTGTAATGATGTTCACCGTTAGTCATTCAACAAACACAAGTTCACATCAACGCAAAATTCATTATCTACAGAAATATTAGGACCATCAACAAAAATTTTAATTTTTTTCCTGAATAAGTTCCTCTATAGTAATATCGATGATGTTCATTAGATCCATATTCTTGTTCATTCAAGTGTTAATTTGCAAATCGAAATTTCTTTTCGTGTGTTTTTGATGATGCTTCTATCGATAATTTCATCAAAATGCATAAAATTACAAACCTTTTAGGATTATTATCGATTCATTCAGTTTTATATAACAATATTTAAGAAACATGCAGCAATATCATGCAATAATCATACATCAATATTATACAGCAGTCATGCAACAATATATTGCAATAATCATACATCAATATTTAGAAATTCGTGTAGTATTATGATGAGGACATCCTGCTCTCTTAAGTTAGAGTCTATGGAATCGTAAAAATATTGACAATCTCATCATCCACGAAGGATTATTAATACCTTAAAGGGATTGGACTGTTTATAGCAGCGGCAAATTGGAAACGAACAATTGCATATGCAGCATCTGTAGGAATCTCATTATTCCCCTCTGCTTTAATATCGTGGAGGAACTATATTTCTTTTTGTTGTTTCTTATCCCACTTGGTAGACATTTAGACCAAACCCACGAATAAGTGTGGACTAATGTTTGAAGGGAAAGGAGGCACCTTCTGTTGTGATGTCACACCCGTACGTATAAGTCGGACTTGGATCCGTGACGCTGATAGTTTCACGGGGTAGGCCTGTCAGCCCTACTCCCAATGCTCATATTAGACCGGAATCTACGATTTAAAGGGGATTCTGAACCATTACAAACACCCATGGTACAGCCGGAACTCGAACCCTAAACCTGCGGACCAATCGCTAGTCACTCGTCTATTCAGATCCACTATCCTGCTTGTACATTTGCATTATTCATCCTCGAACACACATTGGAATTTTCGATTCTAAAGTTTGCTTATACTAATAGATTTTCATAGAGGCGTAAAAAGTGGCTTCCATAGAAAATATAAATTAGGTAAAGGGAAAAGACCCAAAGAAAAAAAATGTCCAATAATGCAGGGCTTTACTTAATTTTCCATAAGATTGTAATTCCAGATTTTTTTTCCGAGAAGATTAATGCAAAAAATAAATGATGTGTTTTTTATAAAATTCTCTAAATAATGATTTTATTTATTCGAAAGCTTCGAATATGTCTTTTACTGAAATTTACCACAATCAAACTACAGCATAATCACCTTAAAATCTTCACTAAAGTGTGGTTCAATAGCGTGGTGTAACAGATCCATCAAAATTTCTCGCTTAATAAATCTTTCGACATCCTCAAAACCAACCATATCCATCGTCGCCCTGCTCGAATTACAGCACAGCCAAACCCCGTGATCTCTCACGCCGCGGAAACATTACCTCTGGCCTTCCTGCAACAAATCTCGAGCCCAATTGATACCCTTCCACACCTGTGTCTTGCTCTGCGAGGACAGCTATAAATCGGCGATCGAGTTTCGCCTTCATTTGCATAACTCGATATCCTTACCTGAGCTCTCAGGCAATTTCACCAACTGGCATGACGAATAAACCCTCCATCGTTATAATCCTCTGAATAAATTAGGGCATAATCTGCTCTAAATTCGAGGACTTAGAACGAGGTCCTCGAATTTTCGACTATTGGCTTTCTGACGAATGGGGAAATGCCGTCGTTCCGATGGAATGCACGTTCTCCAGGAAGGTCTGGATTAAGTTCAGCTCTGTGGGAATTCCCCGCCTAGGACACCCTGGACTAGGTATTCAGCCATCGATTGGCCGAGAGTAAAGGGGGGAGTGGTGGGGGTCTTTGGAAAATGCTGGGGAGTTTTATATTGGACGGATAGTTTGAAGACAACGTTCTTAAAGTGGATCGTCTTGTTGAGTTTTGCGAAATTGAGCTTGAGATCAGAAGTTGGGAGACAGAGTCTGGAGCAAGGAGTCAGAGTCTGGAGCAAGGAGTCAGAGTGTGGAGTCATCATAAAGATTAGACTCATGACTCTTTTATAAGAATAATTTTTAGTTTTTCAATGTTTCTGTCAGATGTTCTATTAGTTTATTTAGAGCAAAAGTTATCATTTTTATTCATATTTATTTACTCAGTTATTGGGAATCGTGATCGTTTATTTAAATTAAATATAATTCTAGCTGTAGGCGATGAAATGTTAAATTCAAATATATAAAATATATGTAATATACATGTATACAATATAAACAAATATGTAAATGTATACAATATATCCAGTATATGTTTGTTACGAAACAATTGTAGATATAATTAATTGTATGAAATTATGTATCTTAAGCATAGATTATAAATAATCGAAATTCTTCAAAAGATATACACCTTGTTTCACATTTAAAAAGTATAAAAGATTGGCACATGTCTTTTCTTAAACAGCATTCATATAAATTATCCTCAAGGACCATTTTTACCATATAAATTATTCTTAACAGCACATTGCATCAACATGCAATACGATGAAATGATAAGAAATCAGCTAATAAAATGAATAAAGTTGCTTCGATATCAATGCTTTAATCTTCATTTCTTTGCAGATTAGTAAGTTTACATCATTTCTTAAGTAGAAATTTTTTTTGTGTTGATATAAATGAAATTATATAAAAATGAAGGAAAAAAAATCTTTTATTGATTTAATTTTTTTAACATCGTGCCCTCCAGATGTCGAAATTCATTAAAAATTGTTGTTTCAAATTGTGGATTCAATATAGCAAGCTTCCTGTAATACGGAGGAATTTCTGATTAAGGCTTAATCTGCTACAGATTTGTAAATCAATGTACACAGGTGTAATCGGCTAGTCCTTGCTGAATGACAAAACCTAGCAACATTTAAATTTAAGTAAATGAACATAAAATAAACTGGGCAACTTTTCAACTGTATATTATTATTTTCAGTCATATGATTCCTTTTGAAATCGTTATTGGATTAAAATAATTTTGATCTGTATATTTTTGTGAGAAGAATATGTTAGTCATTATGGTAATTTTGTGACCAAATATTGCATTTTATTGTATTTGGATCTTAGAATATATTAAATTTCATAGTATTTGAACCATAAAATACTTTAAATCTTCAAAACAAAAAATTCATCCGTCTGGTTCGCAGAAGGGAAGAGGAAAACCCTCTAGATGCAGATGCTCATTCAAAATTGTAGATTCATTGTATCAGACCTCATGTGTCTCATTCTGATTAATGTTGAATCTGCTACAGATTTGTAGATCCAATAGTAATTAACTGTTCTTTGTTGAATGACAAAATATATGCAAATCTGTTTTTATACGAACCTGTTTGACCTGTTTTCATGACCCTTTTTATGTGCGTTTTCTTTTTTTGTGTGTAATTTTTTTTTTTTCTTTTTAGCAGCATATAAAAAAAATTCCATCTAATGCAAATTAGAATACAAATTTAAAAATGTAATTTTAAAAGAAAGCAATGCAAGGGAAGCAATTTTTAAAGACAGCAAACTTATGGGTCTCAAATTAACATGCAAATTAAAAAAGAATGGGCTGGAGGGCCGAGTGGCTGGTGCTCAGTACCTCAAGTTTTGGATCAGAGCCCCGGCTGTGCCATAGATGTTTGTAGTGGTTCGATATCCACTCCGTAGAGCGTTGTGGGAGTAGAATATTTTCAATCTACACGTGCCTTTGGGTAGTGCTCAATGAATCATAGCGGTGCAGTCCGTGCTTGTGGCATAAAGATTAACTCTTTCTGTATTGCCAACTACACTAGGACAAAAAAAAACGTCAAATGAAATAAGCAACTTTTTAACTGCAAAATTAATAGTAGCATATTCAGTCAAAAAGTGGCAACTGGCGTACCGATTACGGAGTACCAACACGGGGAAACACCCCTTAAACCTCCTCATCTTAATTCATAAATATGCTTTAAATTTTAATTGGCGGCTCAATTAAGGTTAGTAGGAATACAAGACAAAGTTTCTAAAAATTCAAGTTAAATGGTACTCAAAAAAAAAAAAAAAGATAAAAATAATAAAAGTAAGATACAAAATAAAAGAAATTTAAATTAAATTTAAATTCAGTACAATTAGGGACCAGTTGTCGATGCCGAACTATTGAAAAAAGTAAACAGAGTATTAAACTCATTTAACCAAGTAACACAGGGATTATGCTGAACGGTGTGAGCTGGTTGACGCTGTAAAGTAAAAGATTAGTCCACACAAAAAAAAAAGGCCATAATCAGGACCGTATTTTTAATAATTTTTCATTTTTAAAGTCACCCTCAAAACACATAACTGTTCTATACATATTTTGTTTTATCCATTAAATACATCATCGACATTGACCTGTCTGCCTACTGGTAGAAGTCGAAACAGGGAATGTTTTCTTTTTAGCGGGTAGGGTTGTCAAACTTACGCCCAAAGCTCTACGGTTATATTAGAGCAGGACCTAAGGTTTAAAGTGGATTCTGAACCACTACAAAATCCATTGCAAAGCCTGGACTCAAATCCCAAATCTATGTCAGAGCACTAGTCACTTGGCCATCAGTCCTCTATACTGTCTGAGCAGGTCTGAGTTCATACAACATTTAACTTAATGAAACATAAAACGAACTAGGCAATTTTTTAACTGCAAAATTAACTGTAGTATATTCATTCAAAGAGTCACCCTCAAAACACACATATACACTACTTTTCTATGCATATTTTGTTTTATCCATTAAATACATAATAAACCATTTAAAAAGATTATTATTTACAGTTAATCACTATTGGTGTTCCTGTGATAAAAAAACATATCACTTTGAATTTACAGTTAAGCTTAAAAGAACACAAACCGAAAAACCCATCCAATGAATATCCTCCCATAAATCACTTCCCCCATTCGAAAAAACAACCCACTCAATAGACGGCGGCACATCAAACAAAAGGTGGGTGCTTAAAGCACAATGTTATCGAATCCTTCCTCACAATGTACTTCTTGGGGTGTCATAAAAATGTCCCCTCCTTTTTCACTCCCTCCCACCCCCGCGAAAAGAAAATCGACGAATTTGATTAAAAGATTTCTTTGCAGTTCCAAATGAACTCGAAAGAGTGAAAAAGAAAAGAAAAATTAACGATATCACTTTCAACAAAACGATTAAAGGTTGTGTCTCTGAAAAAGGGAAGAAACTAAAAAGAAATGGGGGAAAAAAGAGGGAATTTTTTCCCCATCCCTTTTTCGGATAAGTAGCGACTTAATATCCTCATAAAAATGCTCCGGCGATAATTACCTCCCAAACAAAACAAATTACTTTCTTATTCACTTTTCAAGGTCTGCTAAAAGATAAAATGTAATATTTGGATCTCGTCCGGTTTTGGGAAAAGTGGAGTAACGGTTTTTTACTGCTGTTGTTTTAAATGTAACTTAATATATAATGTAAATTAACGAAATATAATTTTTTTGAAAGATGTGTGTTTGAATTAATAATCAGTTACAAATGCCCAACAGCGATTTCAGCGTTACTAAGTACGTCACGAATCTGTTACACTGCATCCATATTTCACCACATATTTCGTCTTGTTTGAAAAGATATGTGATTGAGTAAATAGAATAAAGTATTCAGTTACAAAGGGCGAAATATGGTTATTCATCACTAGAAGAGCCTATTTGTAGACTTCAGCGTTACTAGGAACATCCCGAATCTGCTTCACTGCATCCCTATTTCACAACATATTTCATCCTCTTCCATATTTCTTCCTCTTGTTTGAAAAGATGTGTGATTGAGACAATAGAAGAAAGTAATCAGTCATGAAGGTCAAAATAGGGTTATTCACCGCTAGAAAGGCATATTTATAGCGATTTCAGGTACATTACGAATTTGTTGCACTGCATCCATATTTCACCAGCACAATTTTCAATGAATTCTCCAGAGATAGCATCAAAAGGAATCGCATTCCCGCGCCTGTTAGCGGCCCAATGACCAATAGGCTGGCACTATGGCCTTTGTTACTACAGACTTCAGGTTCGAATCATGGTGGTGACCTGGATGTTTGTGAGTGGTTCGAAATCTACTTTAAGCTGTAGGTCCCGGTCTACTGAACCCAGAGTGTGCACAAAATAACAGTACAGAGACAAACCCCCCCCCCCGCCTCTTACATTCAATGAAGAGACTTTCTGGCCAATGTATTTATCGTGCCAAATCCGGAAATATGAATTAGACATTTCGCTTGTCAAGCTTCGAACTTGGATCAGCTAATTTTGAAAAAGAACACACTACCTACCAAGATATAATTTGAAATTTCTCGTTTCGTTTTGAAAACTCCAATTTGAAATTTCAAGTCAAGTTTTGATACTAAAAAAATTTTTTAATTTGAAATTATAATTTTTTAAATTTTTTTCTTTGTAGTTACTATAAAGTATTCTAATACTATAAAGAAATATAACATAGCATATTAATAAAATAATATACTATAATATAATATGCTAATTTAAAAGTAAACTAATTATAGTATGCTATATAGTATACTACTTTTTATAGTAAATTATACTAATACTATAAAGAAATATATTATAGTTTACAACAGTACAGTATGCTAATTATGTAGTACACTATAATATATTACACTAATTGTGTACTATGGTATATACTACTTATTTTATAATAAAGTGTACTAAGAAGTATACTAAAACTATAAAGAAATATAGTATAGCATATTATTCCTTTAGTATACAGCTTTTTTTTATAGTAAAATATATTATTACTATAATCAACTATAATATAGTAGGCTAATTATGTTGCAGTATGCTAATTATAGTATACTATAACATAATGTATTATTTATGCAATATAGTATACTAATAGTGTATTATATAACTACTTTATTTGTAATAATGTATATTAGTTATACTATACTGCTCTCCTTTATAGTAGAATATATTTATACTATAAAGAAATGTAGAAAAGCACACTAATTACACAGCATAGTTTACTAATAATGTACTATAGCATATACTATTTTTTATAATAAAGTATACTAATACTATAAAGAATCTAAGTAATATTACAATAGCTATTGCTTTATTTCTGATATTGGTTGCGGGTTAAAAATTAAAAAATTTTTTTACCCAAGTTAACAATTTATCCATAAAATAATTTAATTAATTCTATCTGGCAGGCTGTATGTTGAGGTTAAGGTTATCGAATGAATTTATAGTTTTTTTTCTTGTCAAATTCTATGCCAAGTCAGTTCTTCTTGCATCCTCTATAAATACGCAGAATAGGAAATGAACACAAAATTTCCTACAAGAAAAAGTAGAAAGATGCCATATTTCACGAAAGCTCAGAAGAATGAAGCCTGGTTTATCCAGAGCCTGTTCTAATTGAGTAGGATAAAATGGAATTGACTTTTCTGTTTAATATAGTCCTATTAGGAGCTAGAATTCAAATGTGCATTCATCATTTTTCCCAGAAACGCTGATTACCACATTTATTAGAGATTAGATGACCTTAATTAATTAATTAAATACATAATTTTATTCCTGTAACCGTTACAATTAACTACAGAAATAGAAATCCCTTGTTCACAATTTAAAATGATGATTTCACTTATTTGGAGATAAATTTGTACTGTGGGCTTAGGTCCTTTAATCAAAGTCAGCATCAGAGGAAATCTAATTTCGAGTTCATTATGAAGACAATGAAGTTGTATCTCCTAGAAGACAGCAGATCAATCTAATGGTCTAAATTCTTACTGGATACTATGATTGCTCATCGCAAAACACCAGCCAATCAGAAGCCTGATTGTGCAGGAGATCAGATTTCTGATTGGCTAACTTCTAAGACTTGTGATGTTAGTATCTGGTAGGAATCCATGATAACTCATATGAGGCTTAGGTTACGAAAGCGCAACATTGCATTACTTATTATTTTTTTCAATTTTCTGTGATAAATTTTTCAAATATTTTTTACTGCATGGTATAGAAGCTTCCTTGATTACGAGCGAAAAGTGTTTTGGGTATCATTATTCACACAGGTTTCAGTACCAGTCGAAAGTTTTTATGAAGCTATGCTGTTGTTCTGCAATACTGTAATTACATGTAGCAAATGTAATGTGTTTCCTACATGATATAGCTTTCAAATATTTCATGTATCTGGAAAGTATTTGTTTTTTAGTGTTGCGTTTTCGTGACTCGTGTAAAGATAAATACTTTTTTTATCCATTATCTCAAAATACAAAAAGATTTGTGTCTTACGAGATTAAGGACTTTTCTAAGTTTCCTCCAAGTACAAAAGAGTGTGTGGCAGATGCATTAAAAGTAGAGATAAGGGTGTTTCATCACAGCCTGTTAGGACGCTGACGCCATACATAACTGATTTCTTTTGTTTACACCGCCCTACGATAATACTAGTTATAATTGTTAGAATCATTTCCATAATCTAATGAAATTTCAACTATATGCTCTTTACTGATGTTATAAATGTATTGAATTAAAAGGATTTTAAATATATTCATTGAGAAATGAGTTATTGGAATTTTGGTTAAAAACATTGCTTTTATTTTTATGGTTGGCTTTAAATGACAGGATGGGAAGTAACTTAGCCTATACTTTACATGATTATTATTATTTTAGCTCATTGCATACATAGGGGATGTATGTCGAAATTTCATCAGTAAGATATAATTTGCATATATTTTACATAAATTTACATATTTACGTATATTTTACATGGTTACATATATATATTCAATCAGCATGATATATTTACATATATTTTATACAATTACATATTGTTGTTGTTCTAAGGGACCTGGCAATACAGAGACAGTTAATCTTTTTGCTATAAGCAAGGGCTGCAGCGCTGTGACTCCTTTAGCACTACCCAGGGGGTGCGTGTAACCTGAAGATATTCTACGCACTTGAGTAACATTATCCCCAACATTTACATGCAGTTTCATATATTTATATGCACTTTACATATAATCAATCAGTTTGATATAGTTTATTTGTATTTTACATATTTACATATATTTTGCATATTTGCATATAGTTTACATATATTGTATATATTTGCATATATTTGCATATATATTTAATCAGTATGATATAGTTTACATATATTTTATATATTTACAAACAGTTACATATATTTTACATATTTACAAACACATATATTTTACATATTTACAAACAGTTACATATATTTTACATATTTACAAACAGTTACATATATTTTACATATTTACAAACAGTTACATATATTTTACATATTTACAAACAGTTACATATATTTTACATATTTACAAACAGTTACATATATTTTACATATTTACAAACAGTTACATATATTTTATATATTTACAAACAGTTACATATATTTTACATATTTACAAACAGTTACATATATTTTACATATTTACAAACAGTTACATATATTTTACATATATACAAACAGTTACATATATTTTACATATTTACAAACAGTTACATATATTTTACATATTTACAAACAGTTACATATATTTTACATATTTACAAACAGTTATATATATTTTACATATATTTTTAGTTAAGAGTGTTCAAAGACAAAACAACACTTTTTTTGCCAAATTCAGAAAATAATATTCACATATATATATTTAGGCTTTCATACTTGTCAGTGTTTTATAACTTAATGTAACAATAACATCAAAAAAAAAATGTCTCCATAATATTATTTCAAATTTTATTTCTCTGAATGCGGGTCGGCTACATTAATACTTTCAAATACACCATAAATAAGAAAAATTTTATCGCATTCAACTTGAGTCTCATTAATAAAGAAACAAATTATTAAAAATAAGAATTCCTAAATGAAACTTAAAAAGTCCACTTTTTTGCACCTCAAACCACCTTTCTTCCAAGTGATCTATTAATGAGAATCGAAATTCAGAGATGAGGGGGGAGGGTGTAGAAACAAAAGAATAACCCCTCAATTCCTCAAAATCACGCTATTATGAAGGTTCTATTAAGAAGCGACGTTCGTTCCCAACTGTCCAATTAGCGCTCAGGATTTTCGTGCGATCTTATAATTAAAATAGGTTGGCAAGGTTTTTACAATAAAAACTAATTTAAATTTGTTCGGGATTCTGTCTCATTTATTTTTGGGGGAAGTTTCTTTTCCCTTGTGGCAATACCACTTTCTTTTTTTTTTTTTTTTTTTTATTGTTCTTTTACTTTTTTTTTTCACCTGTCGGGCATCATGGGAAAATAAATTCTTTTTTATATTTTATTTAGTAAACCGAAAGGATTTTTTTTTTTTTTTTTTTTTTTTTACAATTTTCGCAACAAAAGTTAAATCATTTTCCTGTATTCGATCCTTTGGTGGTGAAAAAAATGGCTTGTGGGATTTTCAGGGAACGAAATATCATTTAATCAAAAGTTATGAATTGTTTTGTATGTGAAAAAAACTCATACCTGCTATCTAAATAAATTATTTTAAAAAAGTATTAATTTTATAAATTAAGAACAATTTTATGAAATATGATTTTCGATACAGAAATTTTGCAAATTTTTACTGTTTTTTACGCTAAATTTGAAATCTAATCTCTCAATAAACCTGAGTAATCTTGCGTTTTACTCAGTAATTGATATGTTTTTATCTAATGGGGGATTTTCGGGGGGTAGAAAAATTTCTTTCCCCTTATGGCAACACCAATTCCATTTTCTTTTAAAAGTATTTTTTATCATTCTTGTTTGCTTCACCTGTAGGTTCGGTTTGCGCTCTACGGTCATTTTGTGTAACACTTTAGGCTAATTTGACCGGGACTGCAGTTTAAAGTCGATTCCGAACCACTAACAAACATCCATGTCCCCGCCAGGATTCGAACCAGAAGCCTGTGATACCAGAGCGTTAGCCAATTGGCCACCAGGTCGCTGCTAGCGGCATTATTTTAGTCACTGCATTCAGAAGCGAACAGACTCTATGGCGTTTGTGACACTGCTTGTAAAACACTTCACATCGATAGCCAAGCTGCTCGGTGGGAGTTTTCTCCCCTTCGACGGGAAAATGTGGGACATTTTCCTTAAAGGTCGTCCTGGAAAGCATTGTCTTCCCCATCACCCGTGGTTGGCCTGTTCTTGTTAACAGATCCACTGAAGCTTGTTACGAAATCGACCAGTGTACCACCTATCACTTTCGAATTGGTAGGCAATATCATATCCCTAGATCATCCCCCTCCATCATCCCTAGATGCTTGGGGTCTGAATGGCCAAGTGTTTAGCGTCTGGTGCCACAGATTTCGTGTTCGAGTTCAACGTGTCACCATGTATATCTGTAGTGGCTCGGAATCCACTTTAAGCCACAGGTTCAATTCTTTTTTACTGTAAAGCTTCACAGAGCCCAGTCAGACTTCTCACCCAGATCATTCCTAAACTGTATAGGGGCAAATCAACTCTAGGCACAGTGATGTGGTGTCATGTAGTAGCAGTAGAATTAGTAGCCCTAGATATTAGGGTGGTGTGTCCAGAAAAGAAAAAGGAAGTCGTCCTTTTTTAGAACTTCTTGTCTCTTTTTCATCTCACATAGGTGTGTTTATTAGATTACTAACTCTCTCATTATATGCAGAATGTTTTATACGAGGTCTATAGATATTATAATTAATCATAAAATTTAAAATTTCGATTTAATTTATTCACTTATAGATAATTCATTTCTCTGTGTTGCTGCTTCCTTATATGGAATGAGTTCCTGTTGGCTTTCGAAGAAATATTTCCGCAAACTGCCTTCCTAAACAAGCCGTAAAATTAAATTCATTTTAAATTACTTACGCGGATGATGAGGCATAAAAATGCTTGCGTAGAGCTCTGAATGTTAATTAGGTTATTGCGCGAATGGGAAATATCGCGTGCTTTGCAAATTGCTAAATTGTTTTAAGCGCAAACTCTTTATCTATTTTTTTCTAAAGGAAGAAACATTCTAAAATTATTATTAGAACTTGTTTAAAATAATGATTTAAATTCCTTTTTAACACTAACAACATTAACATTACTGATTACTTTACATCTTACTTAAATAATATGAATTTTTTTGTTGTTGTTATAACTTGTTTAAAATAAAACTTACTTAGCAACTTACTTAAATAATATGAATTTCTTTTTTGTAATAATTTAATATTTGGAAAACACATATCGATCGATTTAAAAGCAAATTTACTTCATGAGCAATTTGAATTATAATTATTTAAACATCTTTAATGTTTTTAATGAAATAATGAACAAATTCATGTTTGTATAATTCATGTAAAAGAGATTTTAAATCAATTAGAATATCTGTTCTTGCGGATAATAAATTATTTTATTTAATCTTATTTATAATTATCACAAATATTTGGAATTTTTGGTGAAAATCTTACAAATTAAAATTTTACTTCTTTATTTCATTTGCATTACTCCATTTTAAAAGTCAATATATTTAATATTATTTATTTTTAAGAGAATTAAATTCCTTTTATTTTAGAGAGCGTTATAATAATATGATTAATTAATTAAAGAGATTTTCGTCTGAGTTGAAGTAATATTAACTCTCATTCACTTACAAATATTTTTCTGTTATTAAAAAACAAATTTTTTATGCATGATTTTAAATTAAAATTTAATTAATAACAATGCAAACAAAAGTTGTTTGGGAATTGTTTTAAATAATAAAGATTAAATTATGCTAGCAGACGCCTGCATATTCTGTGATATATTTCTTGGTTATAATTAATTATTAAAATTAAATCAGGTTTTAAGTATATATTAAAAATGAACTCTTACTTTAAGAATTCCTTTATATTTCTACGCGTTCAGATTAATTAAATTAATTATTTTTTTTTCTTTTTTAAAAGACGAGTTTTTCTTGTTGGAATTAAATGTATAATTCTCTTAATTAAAAGGTTTTTTGATACGAAGGGATTTCATTTTTTTTTTTTTTTTTTTTATAGAAAAGTAAAAAAAAATAATAATTAAAAGTTATTTATATTATTTCATGGTGGTATTATGAATGATAAATAAAGATTAATACCGTTATGGTCTTTCAACTAGCAATTATTTAATGATAATTTATTTAGTTTAATATTCAAAAAATACTTACTCATATTCATTTGCATTATTTTATTTAACTCTTCATTTTACAGATCTGAAAATGGTTTGCATTTCTTATTTGGAGATACAGGGTGATTATAATTAAAGTTCCACTTTCAAAATGCTGTTAAAAAAGAACCACTCTTCACAATGAGTTCACATTTGAACTGAAGATACTTGAAGGAAGAAACGGTACGGAGCTAAAAAAGTTCCAAATTGTATTAATAGATGGCGCTGTAAGCGACATAAAGAAAGTGAATTCAGCTGTCAGTGACATTTTGAATCGAAATGGCAACGTATTCGGCCTAAATTGCACATTCAACCAACTATAGTGTTCAATGTGCTCGATTATTTCGGTTTTTTGACTTCCGAGTCATTCAACAGTTGTACCACTGTGAGTGGAAAGCCCATCTACTAAGGCATGGTCTTACCGAATTGAATGGAGAAAATATGTGGAATTTGTTTGGAACTTTTTTTTTTTTTGATACCATACCGTTTCTCACTTCTTCAAGTATCTTCAGTTCAAATTTGAACTCATTGTAACGAGTGGTTCTTTTTTTACAGTATTTTGAAAGTGACTTTATTTATAACCACCCAGTATATTTACTTTCAAATTTGTGTTTGTGTGCATTTTAAATATGTCCAGATTTAAAAAATTAGCAGAGAATACAGCTTGGAAAGTAATAATCGTATGCACACTCCGAATGCGCTGTTATGCCCTAGTTAGCGGGCTCTGCTATCAGATTGGAGTAGGAAACTGGACATGCTTTTAGAGGACAAACAGCAACTATCCGAAATAGATGGGCGTTTGCCCATTCGTGAACAAAAGTGAATTGACTTAAAAGTATAAATTATTATCTTTACGCAAATGTTTCTGTTTTGCAAAAAAATCACCTAAATTCAATTCTCCAAAGACTTTCTTCCATTCAAACCAACAGAAATAGATGGACGTTTGCCCATTCAAGGACAAAAATTAATTGACTTCAAAGTATAAATTATCTCTACACAAATGTTTCTGCTTTGAAAAAAATTCACCCAAATTCCATTCCCGAAATTCCATTCCAACTATCAGAAATAAGTGGGGGCATTTGTCCATTCGCGTCTCCACTTGTTTGCGGTGGCGAACAATTGTAAATGGTAGTATGCGTGCTTGTTGCAGGATGAGGCGGTTCTTCTGGTTACAAATAGCCAAATATGTCCTAAGCCTAAATGTATTGTTTACTAACTAAGTGTTTCTCGATTCATGGATCAGTGATAATATGCGCAGCTAGCATGCAGGAGGTCTGAGATTCGAAACCGCTGGCGGCATTATTTTAGTCACTGCTGTCGGAAGCGAAGAGACTCGAAGGCGCTTGTGACACTGCTTGTAAAACATTTCACATCGATAGTCAAGCTG
Organism: Caerostris darwini; assembly: GCA_021605075.1. Classification (NCBI taxonomy): domain Eukaryota; kingdom Metazoa; phylum Arthropoda; class Arachnida; order Araneae; family Araneidae; genus Caerostris; species Caerostris darwini. Next base: position 390,802 of record BPLQ01010627.1, on the reverse strand, counting down.
CTGGGTGGGAATTTTCTCCCGCTCAAAAGGAAAATGTGGCGCATTTACCCCTAAAAGGTCGTCCCGGTAGATACTTAGCCTTACACTAACACCCGTGGATGCACTGTTCTTGTTAAGAGATCCACCGGTGTACCGCCTTTTACTTTTTAATTGGTAGGGGATTACATAGGCCTAGATACTTTGGGTCAGAATGGCCAAGTGTCTAGTGCTCTGGCTCTCAGTGCCATGGGCATTTAAAGTGATTTAAAAATCCCCTTTAAGCTGCATGTCCCGGTCTCATATGACTGTAGAGAGTCAAAAGCCCAGTCAGACGTTTCACCCACATCAGTCCCAAACTGCATTGGGCAACTTAGCTCAAGGCACAGTGACATGGTGTGATGAGTAGTAGTAGTAGTAGTAGTAGCCCTATATATGTGGAAACAAAGAAAGTAGGGCTTTTTTAGAATTTCTTGCAACTTTTTCATATCATATAAGTTTGTTTATTAGGTTACTAACTCTCTCATTCTATGCAGAATATTTTATACCAGCATATGGATATTATAATTAATCATAAAATTTAAAATTTCGATTTAATTTATTCATTTATGGATAATTCATTTCTCTGCGTTGCTGCTTCCTTATACGGAGTGAGTTCCTGTTGGCTTTCGAAGAAATATTTCCGCAAACTGCCTTCCTAAACAAGCCGTAAAATTAAATTCATTTTAAATTACTTACGCGGATGATGAGGCATAAAAATGCTTGCGTAGAGCTCTGAATGTTAATTAGGTTATTGCGCGAATGGGAAATATCGCGTGCTTTGCAATTTGCTAAATTGTTTTAAGCGCAAATTCTTAATCTATTTTTTTTTTTTCTAAAAAAAGAAAGAAGCATTATAAAATTATTATTAGAACTTGTTTAAAATAATGATTTAAATCCCTTCTTAACACTAACAACATTAACATTACTGATTACTTTACATCTTATTTAATTATAGGGAATTTCTTTGTAATAATAATTTAATTTTTAGAAATACAAATATGGATATGGTGATAAACGCAAATTTACCGCATGTAAATGTTGAATTAAAATTATTTAATCATCTTTAATGTTTTAATGTTGGTTTAACTAGTTAATTTTTTTATAATTCATGTAGGTGAGATTTTAAATCAATTAGAATATGTGTTCTTAACGATTAGTAAATAATTTTATTTAATCTTATATATAATTATCACAAATATTTGGAATTATTATTGAATTTTTGGGGAAAATCTTTAACGTTTATTAGTTTACTTCTTTATTTTCTTTGCATTATCACATTTTAAAAGTCAATATATTTAAGAAATTTATTATTATTTATTTTTTAGAGAATTAAATTCCTTTTATTTTAGAGAGCGTAATATTAATCTGATTAATTAATTAAAGGTTTTTTGTCTGAGTTCAAGTAATATTAACTTTCATTCCCTTACAAATATTTTTCTGTTATTAAAAGACAAAATTTTTATGCATTAATTAAAATTAAAATTTAATTAATAACAATGCAAGTAAAATTTGCTGGAGAATTGTTTTAAATAATAAAGATTAAATTATGCTGCCAGACACTTGCATATTCTGTAAAATATTTCTTTCTTATGATTAATTATTAATGACCTCTTACTTTAAGAAGTATTTTACATTTCTTCATGATCAGATTAATTAAATTAATTATTATTTTTTTAAATGAATTTTTCTTGTTGGAATTAAATGTATAATTTTCTTAATTCAAATTATTTTTTTATAAGAAGGGGTTTCCTTTTTATTCTTTTGCAGGAAAGTAAAAAAAAAAAAATTAATTAAGAGTTATTTATATTATTTTATGGTGGTAGTATGAATGATAAATAAAGACTAATACCGTTATGGTCTTTCAACTAGCATTTATTTATAAATAATTTCTATATTTTAATATTCAAAAATTGTCTTATTCTTTTGCATTATTTTAATTAACTTTTAATTTTGCAAATGAGAAAATGGTTTGCATTTGGTATTTGAATTATTTTTACTTTCTTATTTTCATTTGAAGTTTTTTAAAGCTTTAAAAAATGAATAGAGAATAAATATAAAAATAAATTATATAGCAAGTCTTGCTATTAACGTATACATGGTAGAGTAGAAGCCAGCACATGCAAATATTTAATGATGAAATGATTGAAACAGTTTTATCTTAATGCGAAATGCGCATATTGTATTAAAATAATGGCGCACAAAACAGTAATTTCAGAAACGATTGACTTTTACATGTGGCTGCAACGTTGATATCAGTAAATGCTTACAAAAGTAGCGCCTATTGCAAAAAGAAAAAAAAAAAAAAAGAAAAAAAACACTCTTAAGGAAATACAGGATCTAGAACCTTTTTCTGAACCACTTCTAGAAGGAATGCACGTGGTAATAAAATTGAAATTGAGCATTAAGGTGTACGGATTCCTTAGGGTCTCTGTGACATCTCATTACACACTTGATGTGAGTGTTTCTCTAGTTGTTTCAAATTCCTACAGTGCCCAACTTAAAGACTGAGGACATCTCCCAATTTTCCACCAGGATCAAATCTGGGAATATGGAGAGTGAAGACACTTTTGTCAGTACTGAGGAAACACTCTTGCTGTGGGGCAAAGTATTATCCAATTATAAAATGTTTGCTCGTTGTTCTGTTCTAGGTCCAGCACATGTCATAAATTACAAGTGGCTGTCATGGTGGCTTTGATCATTACTAGAGAGGATCAAGTGTCAGATGTAATGGCACTCCAAACCAAAATAACTGGTATGATAGCGGTGTGACGATGCAAACTGTAGGCAACTTTGAAGTGTCCTCTAAGAAACTCCAAACACATACATAGGTGTCATAAAAACACAAATTGAAACACAAATAGAAATTGAAGATGACCTGCCGTCACATTCCATTTCATTGCAGTCTAATTCTATCCCCTAGAAGGGCATAATTCCAGGCCGAGATTACAGTGGGTTACAATCAGATAGCACTCTAAATGGGCACCGATTTCTCAATCGGGTGTCTTTTAACACTATAGACTGCCACATAAACTGCACAAATCGTGCTGCTGGTGTGCGGGTGTCGTAGTGAAAGTGCTTGTTGCTCGATGAGGAGGTTCTTCCGTTACAAAAGATCAAGACGCCCTGGCTATATATAGGCCAAATATACGCCAAGGCGTCTCATTTATTAACTCAGTGTTTCCTGACTCTTGGACCAGTGATAACATGCGCAGCTGGCATACAGAAGAGCTGAGGTTCGAAACCGCTGGTGGTATTGTTGTAGTTAATGTTTTAAGAATCGAAGAGACTCGATAGCGTTTGTGACGATGCTTGTGAAACATGTCACATATATATTCAAACTGCGTGGTATGTGTTTTTTTCTCGTTCGACAAGAAAATATGGGGCATTTAACCCTAAAAATTCCTCCCGGAAAGCACCTACCCCATCATCCGCCGGTGGGTTGTTGTTACAAGATCCGCCACTGAACCACCTTTCACTCTTTAATTGGTAGGGAATTACACACGAGATTAAATGCTTGGGGTCTAAATGGTCAAGAATATAGCGCTATAGCACTCGGGGCCACAGGTTTCGGATAAGAAGTCCCGCCGGTGCCGTGGTTGCTTGCAGTGGTTCAGAATCCACTTTAAGCCGTGGGCCCCGGTCTCTTATGACTGTAAGAGCGTTACCGAGCACAATCAGTTCCCCCACATCATTCCCAAACTTCATAGGGGCAATTCAACTATAGACATAGTGATTTGACATGGTGTAGTAGTAGCCCTAGATATGAGGGGAATGTGAGGGGGAAAAAAGTCGGGCCTTTTTAGAATTTCTTGTCACATTTGCATCTCATACAGGTGTGTTTAATAGATTGCAAATTCCCTCGTTCTATGCATAATATTGCTTACGAGGCATATGAATTTTATAATTAATCATAAAATTTAAAATTTGATTTAATTTATTCACTTATGGATAATTCATTTCTATGTGTTGCTACTTCCTTGTTGGAATGAGTTCCTGTTGGCTTTGGAAGAAATATTTCCGGAAACTACCTTTCTAAACAAACCGTAAAATTAAATTCATTTTAAATTACTTACGCGTACGATGAGGCATAAAAATGCTTGCGTAGGGCTGTGAATGTTAATTAGGTTATTGCGCAAATGAGAAATATCGCGTGCTTGCAAATTGCTAAATTGTTTTAAGCACAAACTCTTAATCTATTTTTTTTCTAAAAAAGAAAGAAGCTTTATAAAATTATTGCTAGAACTTGTTTAAAATAGTGATTTAAATCCCTTGTTAACACTAACAACATTAACATTACTGATTACTTTACATCTTATTTAAATAATATGAATTTTTTTTTTTTTTTGGAATAACTTAATTTTTGGAAATACAAATATGGATATATTTAAAAACACGTAAAATTTGAATTAAAAATATTTAATCATCTTTAATGTTTTTAATGAAATAATATGCAAATTAATGTATTTATTTCTGGTAGAGGAGATTTTTAATTAATTATAATATCTGTCCTTACATGTAGTAAATAATTTTATTTAATCGTATTTATAATTATCGCAAATATTTGCAATTATTGAATTTTTGGTAAAAATCTTTCACATTTAAAATTTTATTTCTTTATTTCCTTTGCGTTACCTCATTTTAAAAGCCAGTATATTTAAGAAATTTATTATTATTTATTTTTAAGAGAATTAAATTCCTTTTATTTTAGAGATTATAATATTAATCAGATTAATTAATTAAAGAGATTTAATTTTTGAGTTGAAGTAATATTAATTTTCATTCACTTACAAATATTTTTCTGGTATTAAAAGACAAAATTTTTATGCATTATTTTAAAATAAAATTTAATTAATAACAATGCAAGTAAAATTTGCTGGGGAATTCTTTTAAATAATAAAGATTAAGTTAAACTCACAGACAACTGCATATTGTGTAAAATATTTCCTAGTTAAAATTAATTATTAAAATTAAATCAAGATTTAAGTATATATTATAAATGAGCTCTTACTTTTAAGAATTTCTTTATATTTCTTCGTGTTCAGATAAATTAAATTAATTATTTTCTTTTTTAAAAGATGATTTTTTGTTGGAATTAAATGTATAATTTTCTTAATTCAAAGCATTTTTATAAGAATGGGTTTGATTTTTATTTTTTTATAGAAATGCAAAAATAAATTAATTCTATGTTATTCATATTATTTCATGGTGGTATTAGGAATGATAAATGAAGACTAATACCGTTATGGTCTTTCAACTAACATTTGTTTATACATAATTTCTTTATTTTAATATTCAAAAATACTTACTTATATTTATTTGCGTTATTTTACTTAATTCTTAATTTTACAGATCTAAAAATGGTTTGCATTTGGTATTTGGATGTATAGTATAGGGTGATTATAATTAAAGCCCCACTTTCAAAATTCTGTAAAAAAGAAACACTCTTCACAAATCTGAGCTGGAAATACTGGAGTTCAAATTTGAACTGGAAATACTTGAAGAAGAGGAAACGGTACGGCATCAAAAGATCGTGTATTATTAGATGGCACTGTAAGCTACATAAAGAAAGTGAATTCGGCTGCCAGTGATATTTTGAATCGAAATGTTAACGTATTTGGCATGAGTTGCACAATAAACCAACTATAGTGTTTAATGTGATTGATTGTTTCGGTTTTTTGACAGAAAAAATGACTTCAAAGTCATTAACAGTTGTGACACTATTTACGGAAAGCCCATCCACCACGGCAAGTTTATACCCAATTGGATGGAAAAATTCGATGGAACTTTTTTTTGATGTCGTACAGTTTCCTCCTTCTTCAAGGAGTGTATCTCTACTTTCAAATTTTTTTGTGTGTGTGCATTTGAAATTTGTCCAACTTTAAAAAAATGAATGGAAAATACCTTGGAAAGCAATGACCGTATTAGCAACTATTAGATTGGAGTAGGAAAATGAACATCATGTTAGAGGACAAACAGCAATCATTAGAAATAGATGGACGTTTGACTATTCATGGTCAAAAATGAATTGACTTAAGGGTATAAATCATTATCTCTAAGCAAATGTTTCTGTTTTGCAAAAAAATTCACCCAAATCTCCATTCTCCAAAGACTTTCTCCCATTTCTCCCATTTCATCTTAAGAGAAGAAAGCGCCCTACATGCTCTAACTAGCCTTGCTTGCTGCATCCTAAAACAAAAGGGCCCCCTCTGCAATCTCCACGAGTACATCAGGAACATTTCCTCGCGGGCCCAATTAGGCCCTAATTGTTGCATTACCTCCCGCCCTTTTTTCTGCTTCGCGAGCTTCTTACCACCAGCAGCGGAATAGAAAACATGACACCGCTGGCCCTAAATGAGACACTTAAATTCCGGATCCCGGATTTGCCGGATTTTGGGATTCAATCGAGGTGTGCCGTTAATTCAGGGGAACTGCGCATTGGCGGGAATTAGCAATGAGAATGGAATTTGTTTAATAGTTATTATGGGGGGAAGGTCTCTCCCTAATCTCCCTTTCTTTATGGTTAGTGGGAGACGGTTTGGATTTTTAAAACGGCTTCAGTACATTGGGTGTAATTGGAGAAGATTCGTACCCTGCATTTAGCATTAATGAAATGGTGAAATCCCTATTTTTAATTTAATTTTCCCTATTTTGCAACGTTTTGATAAAAAAGGGGGAAAAATAGATATCTTTTGACGATTTCGTAAAAAGCTTTATATATCGGTGATATTAGGTCATTTAAATTTCTTAATCAGCATAAAAATATTTTCGGATGGAGGTTGAAGGATATTATGAGATTATATAAAGGCACGAGATTTTATTCAATTCCTTCTATTAGCTGACACTCTCCCTATATATATCTTGTTCAAATTTTCAATCGTTCGTAAAATACTTTTTATTCATCCACTCAAATTCAAATACATTTTTTTGAGCTTGTAGTGGATGATATTTGATGTTAATACAGTTTTTTCAAATATTAATTCAGTAATTAAATTTAATTAATTAATTTTAGTTTTTTTAGATTTAAGTTGCATACATCTACCAATAGATGGCGCGAGATAAACTTAAAAAAATGAATGACAATTATTTATATAGGACTTTCTGCAATAGAGTGAAAAAAAAGTAGGAATTGCCTTTAATTTTTTTTTTTATATATATTACTTGTTTTTATCCTTCTCATTCATTAATAGGTTCAAAATATTTTCGCAATAATGCTTTTAAAACCCCTGATTAGATAAAATGCTCTTGGCAATTTTGACTAAAAAATCTAAATTAGCTTATTAACAGAAAATGTGAAGAATTAAACTGTAATATATAAAATAAAATTTTATATTTTTAAAATTACTGTTAAAAAATTTAAATTACAAAGTCTGTTCTTATAAATTGGAGAACATTTTTATAAGATTTTTGAGGAGCTATAAATATTAAAATTGCTATTTTGAATATAGAGGCATCATAGTAAAAAATATGTGCAATTAGGACTTCTATTTTACTGTATATAATAAATAAAATAAGAAAAAGTGCATTTTTCATTAGACATAATAAATTTTTAGCATATTTTCAAGAAATTTTCAAAATTTCATTAAAAATGCTAATCGGAAAAAAAAAATGTAATTTGAGAATAATCTTTCATGTTTTCGCAAAATAATCAAAACAATGCTTAGCAAAAAGTCTCACTATTTTTTTTTTTTTTTTTTACTATTATTATTGTCAAAGCAGAATAAATTTCTCAATTTTAAAGCAAATAACAAGAATGTTCTGTATGATGTTTTTGATGATTTTTAATGATGTTTGTTTTCCACAGTGATATTTTTGATATTTCGTATAGCTGAAAAAATGACAATTACGTTTCTCTATGTCTGCTAATTATTCTTTCACCATTGTGTTTGGTGAGTGGGTGTTGGTGCGTTCTATTAAAGTTGAAGTATAAGTCAAGAAACATGAATTTAAGAAAAATTTGTTCTTATTTGGTCAATTTCGGCAATTATTCCTATTACTATTTTAATACAAACAGCTTACTTCAATTATACCCTTCCCACTATCCATCAGGAACCCGTGTTCTTTATAGGGATCACAACAAAATGATCTTTATTTTCTTTTTTTCCATCCCTTTAATTTCCTTTACATCGTCGTTACAACAGATTACATCATTTTTATAATAGTTTGCTGCGATTCATTATCTATGTGCATTTATTATATATTGGTTTGTATATTTTTAATGCTTCCCCTCTAATTTATTGGCTATTTTTATATTTATTTTTGTCGCTTTTCTTTACGCTTTTTATTTCGTTTGTTTTTGATTGACTTATACTGTCAATATTTTAATCCCCTTCTTCGCCGCTCGTGATGACCATTGCCTCAGAAAAAAAGCAATCATCATGCTTGAATCTAGCTAAAGTTGCAGCACTTGTTAGGGACACAAATTTCTTTTGCCTCCGCTCCTGGTAGAAGGGCGGTACATCTAGTTTCCTTAAATATCAATCATCTGTAGTTATAAACGCTTCAGTGTTAAATCTTCGGAGAATTCAAGCGATTGGTTATTTTCTGAGTTATTAATTTCCATTTTATTATTTAACTCCTGCTACTTTTTAAAAATTTTTTTTAACCTGAGTAGGTGTGCACCATTCACACAGAAACTCAACCTTCCTATCCAATCTTGATTATTGCCAGTTTTCATTTCTATGCCTTTTCATTTCTCTGCAATCGTTGCATCAAGTAAAACACAATACAAGACCAGATGTTTTTGGAATAAACGGATCTTTAAATCGAAAAAAATGACAGATAAGGCTTTAAATTAGACAAAAGTAAGAAACCTTAAAAATCTTCTTCTGTCTACAAGAAAGAGTCTCTGTGGGAGAACATCGAAATGTAAAGAATGCATTCTCATATTCAAGACTTTAATCGAGATATTTGGAAATTTTTCCTCAAAAAGTAATTTTTTTTTTTTTAAGTGTTAAGAAATATTTCTGTCAACAAGGCGGGTATGTCATTTATTATAGTGCCTTTTTAGTCTCTTTAAAATAAGTTATAACACTTATCAGAAAAAAAAAAATCATGCTTTTCAAAAATTGTTTTAATGCAATTTTGACAATCAATATCAGTTTCATTTACCTATAAATGCGCTCAATTTATATTTTTCTTAATTCAAATATGTAGTAAATGAGCAACAGATGTATTGTAAAATTTTATAAGTTCTTATAATAAGGATTTTGCCTCTCTTAAAAGATATTTTCACGAGTGAGATTAGATGTATATTTCTGAGTTAACATTGTAAGAATTGTCTAAATTTATTTTCATTATTTTTGTCAGGGTTACTATTTTATCATACTAGTCCGCTTTGCTTCTCAATATACAAAATTCTTAAAATTTCATGGCGACTTGCAATACTTTACAAGATAGAATTTTGTCATTATTTTTACCGTAATAAGCACCTAAAAGACACCGCTTGTTTCACAAATATTTTCCTTCTTTGACCTGTGTAACATAAGATGATAGAAATAACATGCCAAACCAGAGCAGATCTGAAACAGTGGTGTAATTAGATGTATATTTTCCAAACTACTACTCTGTGAAACTGAAAGCATGCGTCCAAATGCACAAAAGAAAACGAGCCCCCTGTCATTAGGGGGGCAGGGAAGGGGGAGTGATGGAGCACCCTCGTTCACCCCTCTCTGCGGTCATTCTTACACATCAAAGGGGGCCCGCGAAGATTAACAGTCCGCTGCCACAATAAATTATTCGATTTGCCCCCTGCTGATGGAGTGGACAACGAGGGAGTGTTTGTCCAGCTACTGGTCTGAGTTGAGAGCTGTCCATTGTCCCCATCGATACTTCGTGGATGAGTATCGTTGTTAGTGTTGCTTTTCGAAACAAAGTATCACTGTTCCCTGCCTTACTTGCATTGAAATAAAAAAAAGGATTAATATTTGAGGAGTAAGGACTAATATTTTGGATTAAAGATTAAGGATTAATGTGTTTTGGGGTAAGAATTAAAAATTTTTGGAGTAAGGATTAATATTTTGGGTTAAAAATTAAGGATTCATATTTTTGGATTGACGATTAATATTTTCGGACTAAGGATTAATATTTTTGGAGTAAGAAATAATATTTTTGGATTGAGGATTAATATTTTCGGACTAAGGATTAATATTTTTGGAGTAAGGATTAATATTTTGGATTAAAAATTAAGGATTAATATTTTTGGAGTTAAGATTAATATTTTGGATTAAACATTAAGGACTAATATTTGTGGAGGAAAGATTAATATTTTGGGTTAAGAATTAAGGATTAATATTTTTGGAGTAGGGATTAAATTTTTGGATTAGGGATTAAATTTTTGGATTGACGATTAATATTTTCGGACTAAGGATTAATGTTTTTGGAGTAAGGATTAATATTTTTGGATTGAGGATTAATATTTTCGGACTAAGGATTAATATTTTTGGCGTAAGGATTAATATTTCGGATTAAAAATTAACGATTAATATTTTTAGAGTAAGGATTAGTATTTTGGATTAAAAATTAAGGATTAATATTTTTGGAGTAAGGATTAGTATTTTGGATTAAAAATTAAGGATTAATATTTTTGAATTAAAAATTAAGGATTAATATTTGTGGAGTAAATATTAATATTTTGGATTAAAAATTATGGATTAAAATTTTTGGGAGTGAGGATTAATATTTTGGATCAAACATTAAGGATTAATATTTTTGAAGTAAGGATGAATATTTTGAGTTAAAAATTAAGGATTAATATTTTTGGAGTAAAGATTAATATTTTTGGATTGAGGATTAATATTTTCTGACTAAGGATTAATATTTTTGGATTGAGGATTAATATTTTCTGACTAAGGATTAATATTTTTGGAGTAAAGATTAATATTTTGAATTAAAAATTAAGGATTAATATTTTTGGAGTAAGGAGGAATATTTTAATAAGGATTAAATTTTTTTTTCGGTGTAACGTTCTGTACTTTTGTTGTTATAACATTGTAATCGAGTATGACGTAAAAAAAAAAAAAATCAATATCACTTTTATACATTTAAATCTGAGCTCAATTACAAATTAAATCTGTTGGATTTCTTTAATATGATGGAAACAGAATCTTTTCTGGTAAATATCAAATGTAAGAAACGGCAAAATGTTTATATATTTTTTTTCGGTGCATCGATCTGTATTTGTATTGTTATAAATAACATTGTAATCAAGTTTGAAGTAAAAACAAACATAAAATTTCAATAGTACTTTCATACATTCAAATCTGAGCTCTATTACGAATAAAATCTGTCGAGTTTCTTTAATTAATAAGATACAAACATCGTCTTTTCTGGTAAACATCAAATACAAGAAACTATAAAATGAACAATATTAAATGTAATTTTTAATACCATGAATTAATGTATCGGAGCTATTAATGCTGTGGTACTTAATGTATCGGTTGAGAGATTTAAATGGAGTCTTTTAATAAAACGACACTATCCAATTTATGTAAATTTTAAAGGACATTAAGATGAGAAAGCATAAATTAAATGTATGGAGAAATTAAACCGTCAGTATAAAGAGTTAACTAATCTTTTTAGAAGTTTTGTGTAATTAGATTTCAAAAGCTCTGTGAAACAAAATGTTCCATTTAAAGGAAAATAGGGATTATACAAGCCATTATTTAATAGGTTTCATTAAATAAATTTATTATGTTACAATAGCTAAGGGGATTTGATTACATGCATGAAATATCTGATAAATAGTTTCAAAACTGCAATTACAATATAATTTATTCAATATTTTCTGAAACTGAATATTTATAGATTATTTGATATATTATTGTAATTTGTTTCCTTATGTGTTACATATGTAAATTATTATTTAATTAGTTCACGAATTTTTCAATCGGTAATTTTTTATTCAAACAAAAATGGACTTTTATTTTATCATACAACCTTTTATAAATTACCATGTAATTTAAGTATTTCTGACGATCTAAAACCAGATCCAAATAGGGAAAATGAAAGAGAAAAAGAAAAATTAAATTTCATTTAATTTTATTATGGATCTATCTATCTACTTTTCTTTTTTGTATTTATATATATTGCCCTCCAAAAGTTAAGGAACAGCATGTTTTTCGAAGCTCACCATAAAAAAAATGACAGTAACAATAAAATGTATAGTTTATATAAATGATAAAAACGAACTTTATGCAAAAACGATAGCTACCACTTTTTTTTATATAAAAAAGGACGCGTATATATGAGTTAGAGGAAAATATGCAAATATCAGACTTTCGTAAGTACGCGTGTAACTTTTGTTGATTTACAACTTTTGTTAGTAGATTCGTTGACAATAGGCAATGAGGTCCCGCAATGTCTGAGAGAAGCCGATTCGTTAAGGTAGCGGGCGGTCGGATAGATGGAAATGGGGTTGTCCCGGGCTGATGCTGCTAGGCGTCTTAATGTGCCTGGCAGTGGGGTCCACCTTATCTGGAATCAATATCAAACCGAAGCTTATGTGTCCAGAAGACATGTTCCAGGTCGACCACGAGCTACAACACCTGCAGAAGACAGTTTTATAGCTCTTTCGGCCCGAAGGAGAAGAAGCATTTCTGTGCAGCTACTCGTTGCAGACCACTCTGTAGCATCAGGGAGAAGAATGTCCGCAAGTACGGTGCTAAGGCGTCTTCACAATTCAGATCTCTAAGAAATACGACCAGTTGTGCTCGTCCCCCTCAACGGACGACAGAGAAGGGCTCGCTTATCTTGGGCAAGAGAACACGTTTCCTGGACCAGACAACGATGGGCTCCTGCACTCTTTACAGATGATTCCAGATTCACACTGGAGAGCTTTACAGGACGTCTGCTGATCTGGAGGGAACAATGCACAGTTACCGAGGTGGTGGAATCTGATAGAGCTGCTTAATGGTTTGTGCAGATATCTCACTCGGTGGTTACACTGACCTGCATGTGCTCCACGGAGGAACTGTGACTGGTTTGATATATCGGGATGAGATCCTTGATCCATATGTCCGTCCGTATGCCGGTGCAATTGGCAATTTTTTCATTTTGATGGATGATAATGCACGATCTCACCGAGCTGTAGTTGTTGAGGAATATCTTGAGGGTCTTGGTTTGGAGAGAAAGGAATGGTCAGCTAGATCTCCAGACCTGAATCCGATAGAGCATGTTTGGGATTATCTGGTAGACAGGTTGCTGCTTTAAGTCCTTCTCCAATGTCTTCAGGAGAGCTGGAACAAAGCTTACTCTTTGTCTGGTCTTCGCTTCCCATTTCGGTAACCGACAACTAAATTGACAGCATGGAAAGTCGGTGCCGCCAATGCATTCAAGCTAGGGGGGCATATCCCTTATTAAAACTCATTTTTGTTATGTTTCTAGGACATTTTACCACATAAAACTGTGATAATTATTTTTGCCAACAAGGGACTTTTCCAGCGAGATTGCGGTTTTTTTTTTGCTGTAAATTACTATTTAGTTTTTCTTATGTAAACTTCTATGTTGCAGTCAACACATAACTGTTTTGTGCACATACTATCCAAATTAGGTGTTTCTACATTCATTCATTTGCAAATTAGGCGCAAAAAACCAGTTGTCCCTTGACTCATGGAGGACAGTATATTTTAGTATTAAGTGATGTTTAACTTATTTTCTAAAACTCCATCATTTTATAGTATGCCGAGAACAAAAGAATTTTTTACATGAAAATGAATTAGTCGTTTACTCTTTATTTTTTATAAGAAAAATTCGTTTGGTATACGTCCTGTTTTGGTATAACTCCGAGGATTTGGAATGGATGAATCAATTTCCCTTTATAAGAAAAATTCGTTTTGTATATGTCCTGTTTTGGTATAAATCCATGTATTTAGAACGGATGAATCATTTTCTTTTTATCTCTTATTGGAAATAATCATTTACTATACGTCTGTTTGGTATTTGTTTTAGGATTTTGAATGGATGAATCAATTTCCCTTTTCTTAAGGAAGAAATTTGTTTGGTATATGACCTGTTTGGTATAATTTAAAGGATTTAGAATAGATGAATTATTTTCCATTCTAAATCATTGGAATGGAAAATGTTTTTAGAAATCCGTTTGTTATTTCCTAGGAAAAATTTGTTTGGTATGCACTCAAGAGCCAAAACATTATGACCACCCCTACATTTGCAATGAACTCGCCTGGATGACATGGAAGGCACGTGATCAGGTGGAAGTGGTATTTAACTAGTATTAAGTGGTGGTATTATTCCATGCCAAGGCGGGTTGAAGCTGTGTTGCGTGCCAAAGGTGGGGCAACTCGCTATTGACAGGTGATCATAATGATTTGGCTCTTGAGTGTATGTCGTCTTGGAATAAGACTGAGGGCTGGAACATATGAAACAATTTCCTTTTATAAAGAAATTCGCTTGTATGTGTCCTGTTTCATATAAGTATATTTAGAATGGATGAATCACTTTTCTTTATTTCTTATTGGAATTAATCGTTTCCTATACGATCTGTTTGGTATAGTCTAAGGATTTCGAATGGATGAATCTTTTCCCCTTTTCTTATGTGAGAAATTCGTTTGGTATACGTCCAGTTCGACATAAGTCTAAGGATGGATGAATTATTTTCCAGTTTCTTATGGAAGAAATTCATTTGGTATACTGGTCCTGTTTTGTATAATTCCAAGGATTTAGAATGAACGAATCATTTTCCCGTTATTTCTTATAGAGAAAAGTATAAGTCCAACAATTTGAACAAATTAGAGAAGTATAGTGCTATTCACCGTAGATGATAAAAAGAAAAACAACCGAAAAGCGTTGTTCATCACATTACTATCCCCCTATAATTGAGGTCTCTGACTCAACATCAAACATCAACAAAGAGGGGCATCTTCCCACACCGTCCCCGGCAGATGCGATCGCTGACCACAGGGGACGCACACATTTTACTGCTGCCGACAGAACAGACAAGGCTTTCTCCTGTTAATGGACCCCGACCCGTTACACCAGTCGTTAAATTTAATATCGGCACCAACAACCCTCCCCCCTCTTTTTATGGAGTGGGGTGGATTCATCCCGCTGGAGTGTCTGTTTGTGAAGTTTAAACCGGGTTGTTTACGTAAAGAATTCATTGTGCAGTTTGCGGAGTGGTACTGTAAGCAACGGGTCATTTCTTGAAAGCGTAATCATTGTTTGAAGATATAGCGCATCCGTTTTGTGGGGAAGCTTTAATGGCGACAAAAAAATTCTCGAGGGAAGGGTAAGAAAATAAAATGTACAAAAATTTAAGAAAATTTCCCCAGTTTCATGCCAATTGGCTAGCGCTGTGGCCGTCGGTACCACAGGCTTCAAGTACGTATCCTGGCAGGGGCATGGATGTTTGTGAGAGGTTCTGAATAAACGTTAAATTGTAGGTCCCGGTCTAATAAGACAAAACTGTACACAAAATGGCCGTAGAGTGACAAACTCAACCCAATGATGCTCAAGCTCGACTCTTGTACAGATAATAAAGATACCTGATATAGTCGATTCAATCAATACAGTATAATTATACTGATTGAATTGTATACCCTTATATACTTTGTATATTTTAAACTGAATTGCATACCCCAGAGTTCAGCAACAGATGGTTTCAACGAAAAGTGAATTCATTTGAGTCACTGTACAACTTTACACAAAAATAACCAGATAATTAAAAATTAATTCAACTCAGACCAAGATTAAGGCTCTGGCACTCGGTAGCACAGGTTTCGGTTCGTGTCCCGCCGGTGCCTTGGATGTTTGTAGTGGTCTAAAAGGATCGTAGATCATTGAGGTGGTAGCGTTACTCGCGTCCGTAGCCTATCTTCAAGCTTCACGTTCCCCCTGTGTAGTGCTACATGAGTAACAGCAGTGCAGCCCTTGCTGATGATCTATATTTCAAGCTACATTAGGAAAAAAGCAATCTGAACTTTAGGAATATTATTTATAAAATCCATTTCCCCAGTAAACAATTTTGTTAAATGATATTAGAGAAACTTGCATTTACTTCTGAAATACATCGAAAATTTTAAACATGTCACAATTCATCTACTTTTACTAACTTTCTGCCTTAACAAGCCAATACCTGTATCGAGTGCAAAAAAAAAAAAAAAAAAAAAAAAAAAAAACTTACACACACGCCAAACCCCTTATTTTTTATACGTGCAGATCACGTTTCTCGAAAAGGAGCAGAAATTCTAATTATTGCTGCTTGATGTGATTCGGCGGCGGTTTTGGCTCTCGTTTCTTGCGGATGAAAAGAATCATAGCTCTGCGAAGGGAGGGGGTTTAAAAAATTAATTAAGACAACTTGAGTAATGCGACGAGCTATACATTTTCCTGCTAATGTCTTAATAGCGGCAGGTTTTGTGGAAAACTCGTTGAATGGGGAAATTTATTGGACGTCACTTCTTAGAGGGGAATTGGATATGTTTAAGGGGAGTGCATGAGACTCTGTTTCTTTTTGGTTTCCTGGTTTTTTTTTTCCTTTCAATGAACACGCGATTAGAACATGCAGAGTTTCGAAGCAGTTTTATTGATTAATATTTACGACTAAGAAAAATAAAACTGTATGGTGTCGGAATTTCTTTATTTATACTGTGTCCAAAAAAGTAAGATCAGTTATCAATTTTAAATTCCCGGGGCTTATGGAATTTCAATCTTTTTTCTCTTTTAGGTTGTTAGCACTGTCCTTGACATCTATGGGAAATTTGAGGTCCAAATATTCATTAGTGTTTTTGTTACGCTGCGTTTGTGAGACGCTAAAGTTGGTTCCGGCAATTTTTGAGATGTCTGAATTAATTGAGCAAAGAACATGCATTCAATTTTGTTTGCGTAAACGTATAGAATGTTGGATAAGGCATTCGGTGAGCATTCCTATCTCGGAAAGAAATGTTTAGAAGGGGTATAAACTGTTCAAAGAAGGCAGAGAACGCGTTGAAGACGAAGAACCCTATGAGCGAGCATCAACCTCAACCGAAGAAGTCCCCGAACAAAAAATTAAAGATTCGGTGCTTGCAAACCGTCGATTTACAGTTAGAAACCTTGCTGATGATGTTGGAATTTCAAAAGTGTCGGTCCATTCCATTTTGGGCCTCAAACGCGTCAAATCTCGATGGGTACCGAAAACACTGAATGCGACAGCTCCCACTGCATTTATTCTTCGTGACTGTTTCGTTAAGAATGAAACCCACATCGTTAAATAAAAACCGTATTCACATCGTGGGATTTCTGGCTATTCCCTAAACTCAAAAGATCACTCCGGGGACACCGTTTTGAGTCTATTGAAGAGATTCAACGTGAATCGCCGCGCGCTTTGTAGGCCATCCCTGCCGATGACTTTTTAGCATGCATTGAGGATTGAAAAAAAAGGTGGCATTAGTGCATTGTGTCCGGAGAGGATTACTTTGAAGGCGATGAAGTAAATTTGGAAGAATAAATAGAAAGTTTTTGAAAAAAAAATTTCTTACTTTTTGGGCACAGTAGTACATTGCAAATCTGAAACATAACACAATTCAACTACTTTTAATAACTTTCGGCCTTAACAAGCCAATACATATTTCAAGTGCCCAAAAAAATTCACTAAAAAAAAAAGAAAAATCACGCCATATCCGGTTCTTTCCGGTTCCGGATCTTCCGGCAGATCACGTTTCTTGAAAAGGAGCGGAAATTCTAATGATTGCTGCTCGATGTGATTCTCGTTTCTTGCGGATGAAAATAATCATCGATCTGAGAAGGGAGACGATTTAAAAAATTAATTAAGACGACCTGAGCGATGCGACGGCCCATACATTTCCCTGCTAATGTCTTGATCGCGCAGTCGCCATACAGAGCCTGGGAGGTTTTGTGGAAAGCCCGTTCAATGGGGAAATTTATGGGACGTTGCTGCTTAGAGGGAAATTGGATGTGTTTCAGGAGGATGCAAGAGACTGTTTCTTGTTGGTTTCATGAGGTTTTTTTCCTCTCCATTGAATGAAGAATCCAATTAGAACATGCAGGGTTTCAAAGCAGAACTATTGATTAATATTTATGACAAAGAGAAAAATAAATTGTAAGGTGTCGGGACTTTTATTTTTATTTATTCATATTCCTAATTTTATAAATGATGGTATTTTTTGTTGTTGTTGTTGTTATTTGTTGTTAGTGATTACAATCAAAATATTCCTCAAAATACATTTTCCATTGAAATTTCTTGTTACTTCTTCATCAGAAACTAACGCTGTCGTTCTAATGCAGCAGGAGAATTTTGGTCTCGGCGGTGACACGGATGTTTGTAGAGGTCTGGATTCCACTTTAAACCGTAGGTCCTGGTCTCACAGCATCGTTGAGCAAAGTAGGGGTAGTGTGACTCGTTTCCGTGGCCTATCTTCAAGCTACAATTGCTCTCTGGCTAATGCTAAATGAGTAACAGCGGTGCAGCACTTGCTTATGACATCAAGATTAGCTTTCTATGTGTTTGCAAGCTGCATTAGAAAAAAAAAAAACTATCACAATTTTAGGAATAACTTTTATTATTTATGAAAATCCATTACCTCCGTAAGCCATTTTGTTTCAAGATATGAGTGAAACTTACATTCACATCTGCTACTGCACCACACCACACCGAATCACGGTGCCTAAAGCTGAGTTGCCCCTTTACAGTTTGGAATGATGTGGGTAAGAAGACGTCTGATTGGGCTCCTTGACGCTCTACGATCATAGGAGACCGAGACCTACGGCTTAAAGTGGATTCCGAACCACTACAAACATCCATGGGCCCGCCGGGATACGAACCGTGTCGTACCGAGAACCAGAGCGATAGGCACTCGACCATCAGGTCCCTTTACACTCACTTCTGAAATACATCGCAAATCTGAAACCTATCACAATTCAACTACTTTTAATAACTTTCGTCCTTAACAAGCCAATACCTATTTTAAGTACCCAAAAAAATTCACCAAAAAAAAAAAAAAGTTGCCAAATCCGTTTTATTTTATGCTTGTAGATCACGTTTCTTGAAAAGGAGCGGAAATTCTAATGATTGCTGCTCGGTGTGATTCGGCGGCGGTTTTGGCTCTTGTTTCTTGAGGATGAAAATAATCATCGCTCTGCGAAGGAGACGATTTAAAAAAATTAATTAAGACGACCTGAGTAATACGACGGCCTATAAATTTCCCTGCTAATGTCTTAATCGCGCAGAGTCTCCATTCAGAGCCTGGAAGGTTTTGTGGAAAACCCGTTGAAGGGGGAAATTTATTGGACGTGACTGCTTAGAGGAGAAATTGGATGTGTTTTAGGGGGGATGCATGGGACTTTGCTTCTTTTTGGTTTCGTGGGATTTTTTTTTTTTTCTCCCTTCTGAATGTACACGCGATTAGAACATGCAGGGTTTGATAGTGGTATTATTGATTCATATTTATGTGTAAGAGGGAAAAAATTGTATTGTGTCGGGAAATTTTTTTTTCTTTATTTATACATATTCCTAATTTTATAAATTATTGCGTTTTTTGTTGTTGTTGTTAGTGATTACAGTTACAGTATTCCTCAAAATGCATTTTCAATTGAAATGTCTTGTGAAATTGTTTATCAGAAACTATTTTAAATGCATATATACATCATCATCATCATCATCATCATCATCATCATCATGGTCATCAGTAGCACAACAGCCCCGTGGTGGACAAAGCCGTCTGCCTGCTGGCAGATTTCTAGACAGGAGGATTTTCTTTTTACGGGGTAGGGTTGTCAGCGCTACGTCCAACGCTCTGCAGCCATATTATAGCGGGATCTATGGTTTAAAGTGGATTCCGCACCACTACAAACATCCATGGCACCGCCGGGATTCGAACCCTGTGGTGCCGATCTCCAGAGCGCTAGCCACTCGGCCTTCAGGCCCCTTTCATCAGAAACTATCTTTAATAAATGATAAAAATTTCATATCTAAAATGAAATTTTTTTTCAATACTCGGGATATTTATGTGTTAAACTCATTACATTTTTTTCATTCAAAATATACAAATTTAACTATTCCTTCATTTTTTATTGTTGTTGGCTGCGTTATCTCATATACCACGAATAGGTGTTCGTAATATTCGTATAATTAGTATTATCTATCGTGCCATTCGCAGGTATTCATATTCCGTTAGAGCACTGACTAGAACTTTTCAGGGTAATTGCTGCACATTTGCGTGTCCCATGGAAAGAAATCTCAGAAAATCCCATACCGATACTAGAAATTTTTCACACGTTATCACAATCACCCGCATTTCTGAAGACAGTGACTACAATAAACTTCTTTAGCGGATTCGAACTTAAGGAAATACATAAATGCATATTTATTTACATGATATGAGTGAAACTTCTTACATTCACTTCTGAAATACATCGCAAATCTGAAACATATCACCATTCAACTACTTTGAATAACTTTTGGCTTTAACAAACCAATACCTACTTTAAGTGCCCAAAAAAATTCACCAAAAAAAAAAGTTGCCAAATCCGTTTTATTTTATGCTTGTAGATCACGTTTCTTGAAAAGGAGCGGAAATTCTAATGATTGCTGCTCGGTGTGATTCGGCGGCGGTTTTGGCTCTCGTTTCTTGAGGATGAAAATAATCATCGCTCTGCGAAGGAGACGATTTAAAATAATTAATTAAGACGACCTGAGTAATGTGACGGCCCATAGATTTCCCTGCTAATGTCTTAATCGCGCAGAGTCTCCATACAGAGCCGGTAGGTTTTGTGGAAAAACTCGTTGAATGCGGAAATTTATTGGATGTTTCTGCTTAGAGGGAAATTGGATGTGTTTCAGGCTGTACTGTGAGACTCTGTTTCATTTTGGTTTCGTTGGCGTTTTTTGTTTTTTCCTTTCTGAAAGAACACGCGATTAGAACATGCAGAGTTTCGAAGTAGTGTTATTGATTAATGTTTATGACTAAGAGAAATAAAATTGTATGGTGTCGGGATTTATTTCTTTATTTATACTGTGAGAAAAAGAGTAAGACCAGTTTTCAATTTGAAATTCCCCGTTCCTATGGAATTTCGATTTTTTTTTTCTTTTTTAGATTGTTCGCCCTGTCCTTGACAATTGTGGGAAATTTCACGTCGAAATATTCATTAGTGTTTAAGTTGCGCTTGGCTTTGCGAGACGATTAAAACTGATTCCGGTGATTTTTGAAATGTCTGAATTAATTGGCCAAATAACTTGCATTCAATTTTGTTTGCGGAAATACGTAGAATGTGGCAGAAGGCATTCGATGAGCATTCCTATATCTGAAAGAAATGTTTAGAAGTGGTATAAAAAGTTCAAAGAAGACAGAGAATGGGTTGAAGACGAAGATCCCTCTGGTCGACCATGAATCTCAACCGACGTAGCTCACGACCAAAAAAACTGAAGATTTGGTGTTTGCAAACCGTCGATTTACAATTAGAGACCTTGCTGATGATGTTGGAATTTCAAAAAGATCGGCCTATTCCATTTTGGGCCTCAAATGCGTCAAATCTCGATGGGTACCGAAAACACTGAATCCGCCAGCTCACACTGCATTGATTCTTCATGGCTGTTTCGCCAAAAATGACACTCATATCATTCCACAACCACCGTATTCATACCGTGTGAATTCTCGCTATTCCCTAAACTCACAAGACCACTCCGGGGAGACCGATTTCAGTCGATTGAAGAGATTCAAAGTGATTCGCCGAGTGCTTTGAAGGCCAACCCTGTCGAGGACTTTTTAGCCCTCATTGAGGATTGGAAAAATAAGTGCATTTTCTCCGGAGGGGATTACTTTGAAGGCGATGAAATTAATTTGAAAGAATAACTAAAAAGAGTTTTTGAAAAAAAATTAATTGGTGTTAATTTTTTCGCACAGTAGTACATCGCAAATCTGAAACAAACTACAATTTAACTACTTTTAATAATTTTCGACCTTAAGAAGCTAATACCTATTTTGAGTGCCTCAAAAAAAAAACAAATAAAAAAAAAAAAAAAAAAAACCTCGCCAAATGCGTTATTTTTTTTATGCGTGCAGATCACGTTTCTTGAAAAGGAGCGGAAATTCTAATGATTGCTGCTCGATGTGCTTCGGCGGCGGTTTTGGCTCTCGTTTCTTGCGGATGAAAAGAATCATCGCTCTGCGAAGGGAGGCGGTTTAAAAAATTAATTAAGACAACCTGAGCGATGCGACGGCCCATGCATTTCCCTGCTAATGTCTCAATCGTGCAGGGTCTCGATAGGTTGTGTGGAAAACCCGTTGAATAGGAAAATTCTTTCTTTTTTTTTCTTTTTTGGTTTATGTGGGTTATGTGGGCCAGAAAACTCCCATCAGCCAGGCTGACTATCGATATGAGAAATTGTATACATTTTATTAAAATCACCCGCAGTTTTGAAAGCAGTAACTGCAATAAACTTCTTCAATGGATTCGAACTTAAAGAAATACTTAATGGAAATTTAAAAAAATTTACTTTTATTCTTTTCTGTCTGTTTTCCCTTGTCTTCTCCTCAGAAGGTTTAGGAAACGTGACATTGTCCGCAATCATTTCATACAACTATGGCTATGTCTTGTTCGGGCTTTATTCTGATGGTACTTCTCCGTAAATTTATTACACCTGTCCATTTTCCAAAGATTTTGTCACACACGAGTCGTATACAGAACAAAAGTTTTCTCATCCGAAAGGTATCCAAACGTATATCAATTTGCCTTCTTCTCAGCATAATTAGGATATGCAACATCGTCTGGCCATTCTAGATCAGCGATGGGCAAACTACGGCCCGCGGGCCAACTCCGACCCGCTGGAAGATTCTCTCCGGCCTGCGGATAGAATTTTAATTTGCCTGTCCGAGGCAAATTAACAGAAATATATATTTATATATTATACATCCATCTCCTTTTCTATTTTGATTAAATATTATTTCATTTTATTAAAAAAATATAATTTTTAATATTATTATTTTTATCTAATTTCCCGAGTGTAAATTCAAAACCCTCAGTAAATGAAGAGAAGCTTAAGAATTATGAAGATAACTTGAAAAAACTGCATTTTGAGTTCGAACTCAGATTTCAAGATTTCAGTGCCATTCAAACAGAATTGGATATTTTTATCATGCCTTTCAACGTAAATTGGGAAGCAGTAAGGTCAGATTTGCAGGCTGAATTAATTGAGTTGTAATCTAACAATCATCTCAAGCAGTTGCTCCTAAATATGCCACAGTTAGAATTTTGCAAATCATTGTCGAAAGTAAGTTTCCCAAATTTAATATCTCTCGCCCAGGAAATCAGTGCTATGTTTGCTTCATCTTGTATATGTGAACAAGTTCAAAGAATAAGAAAGAATTATTTCAGAAGTAGACTGACCGATGAGTATTTAGTCTCGTTGCTTAGAATCAGTACATCTCACTTCGAACCTCAGTATAAGGAACTTTTAGAAATAAAATCGCAATTTCATTCATCTCATCAGCATATTTTAATTGTAATCCTTATATATTGTTTTTAAAATTTTATAAAAATTTATCTTGGCACGCTAAACTTTTCTTTTCGATTTTTGGCCCACGACCGAAAATATTTGCCCATCCCTGCCTTAGATGCATGTAAGGCTGTTGATATGCCGCAATTTTGAGCATTTATTGTAAACATCGAGTCAAAGAAGCACTTTGCAATGATGTTGTGAATAAACATTTTTCTTTTTTATGTTTCATTTTTTTGTGTTCAAAGTTTTCAAAGTAACCATTGAATCACCCTGTATTTTTAATTCACTATTGGCTTCTATTGCTTCCATAAGTTTAGATTAATTCCCCTTCACAACTTATTCGATTAATCAAATACGGCAATAGCTCGGTATACGTCCTCTTTGGAATAAAACTTGATGTACGTCCTGTTTGGACAAGAAAAGTTTAGTTTAATATACGACCTTTATATAGAACAGGAATGGGCCAACTGTGGCCCGCCGGAAGGTTTTTTCCGGCCCGCGGATATAATTTTAAGTTGTCGATCCGAGACAAATTAAAAGAAATATATATTTTTATATTATATATCCATCTCCTTTTCTACTCTGATTGAATATTATTTTTTTTATTACTTTTTTTCAAAGGACTGATGATCGTTTTACTTTCTCTATTTTTGTTCTACAAACCATAAATCGACGGACATAGCAAGTACAGACAGCTTTCAATCGGAATTATCAGCTTTTAAAAAGCGGAACTTGTTTGTTAGTTATAGCTGTAGATTGCTAGAGTTTTACGAATCATTATCGTAAGTAAGTTTTCCAAATTTAATATCTTACTCCCGAAAAATCAGTGCTATGTTTGCTTCATCTTATATACATGAACAAGTGTTTTCAACTATGAACCTTAGAAAGAATTATTTCAGAAGTAAACTGACAGATCAGCATTTAGCCTCGTTCCTTAGAATCAGTCCATCTCACTTCGAACCTCAATATGAGGAATTTTTAAAAATTACATCGCAATTTCATTCATCTCATTAACATATTTAAATTGTAATACTTGTATATGGTTTTTAAAATTTTAGAAAAATTTATCTTGGCCCACCAAATTTTTTTATTTGATTTTTGTCCGCGACAGAAAAAGTTTGCCCATCCCTGATATAGAAAGTGACTCGTGTTTGTCAAAGGGATGGATATCAGAAAATTTGCAGAAAAATATCACCTCAAAGAAGTCCAGACAAGCTATATTAATATTGCCTACAATGATCAGACAATATCACATTTTCGAAACGTCTTGAAGTGAAGGAAGAAGCAAATATATTTAGAACAGATTTTTGATAAACGTTTAATCTGGGGATTCTTCTCTGCTAAGAAAGTAAGGAAGAAAAAGAAAAGATTAAGATTGGTATATTTTCATTTACGCATGTATTACATGTAACTGCTTTTATATTTGTTTATCTCGATATAAAGTATTTTCTACATTATTTTATTATATGATATAAAGTATTGTATTAACTATTCAATGTATAATATTTAGTATTTAATAACTATAAATCATTTCAATCCAATCAATGTGAAACAAACATTTCAATGTATACATTCAATAACAATACGATTTTTTTCTATTAAAATATATAAATAATTTTACATTTATTTATTATGGAAGAAATTTGTTTGGTATACGTTCTGTTTGGTATAAGCCCACGGATTTAGAATGGATGAATAATTTTCTTTTTATTTCTTATGTAAAAAATTCGATGAGTATATATCTGTTTGGTAGAAGTCCAATAAAGACCAACTAGTAGAAGTTAGCGGTAGAAGTCGAATTTTAAATGGAGGAATTATTTAATGGAGGAACTACTATCGTGAATAAATATTTGGATATGCGAAAGGTCTGTTCAAAGTGGGTGCCGCGCCAGCTCACGATCTACCAAAAACAACAACGAATTGATGATTCTAAGCATTGTTTGGGGCTGTTCAATCGCAATAAACCCGAATTTTTACTTCGATATGTGACAACGGATGAAACATGGCTCCATCATTTCACACCGAAGTCCAAACGACAGCCAGCCGAGTGGACTGCACGTGATGAACACTAAAAATGCTATAACTCTACTAAAAATGCTATAACTCACATACTAACAATGCAACAGCTGTCAAATTTATACACGTGTCTTTTGAAAGTTAGGGCTAACTAAAGCTCATGTGGATTTAATACTAGTAGACCATATATGTGTCAGCCTAGGAACTTTTCAGTCTCCCGGTTAGTTGTTAATATTTCTAATGCTATTTTTTTATTTGCATTATCGGAGAAATTTTCATCTATTGACTTTTTCCTGACATGTGTATATTTATCTATGCATTATCTTCCATAAGACTTTCGTACTTTTGTAGCAATGATGTTATGAACATGAACAAAAAAGAATAAAAATTCGAAGATTCTCATTACCTAATGAATTAATGAAATGTAATCATTTACAAAAGAATTCCCACCATTAAATTTGTTTCATCATTTTAAACACTGGTTTATACACTTGTAATCACTACCAGCCACCGAAATGAAAAAAACTTCGCGAACAACTGAAAACATAAAAAAAAAGTATTAAAATAAAAAAAAAATCCCCTCTCTCTCCAGCATTTAGTATTACCCTCTTCCGAATTTTTTTTTGTTCTGTCCGTCTCTCGTTTTCACTTTTTATTTATTTATTTAAAAAAAAAGGAATCAAAAAGAAAGGGGAAAAAAATAAATCCATCGAATCCAATTTCCTTTTTTGTCTATTCACAAGAAAACTTCATAGCACAGAGAGAGGAGCATGGTTTCAACAGAATCCAATTATTTAGCCGGGATTTCTAAATGATGGTTCAGAAGGAGCCATTATAATTTAAATCTTGGCAGCTAAAAATCGCCCCCCAGAAAGGACGGAATCAGAATCAGAGAGGAAAAAAAGTTTCAAAATGATAAAAAAAAGAACACAGAGTAAAAAAGTAAGCACGGGAGGGAAAAAAGAAAAGAAAAAGAAAAAATCCCCAGGCCTTGTGAGAATTACCTGAATGGGTGCTGGAGCAGTAATTTCGATAAAAGGTTGGCATTTGTAAAGTGAGAAGCTGCTAGGTCCACCTTCCTTTAAGGACTCCATTTTATCCACCTTCGATCCTTTGCTGGTACCCATCTTATGGGGCCAACTTCGAGCTTAACTGCAGCTTAGATTATTGATTATAATATAAACAGAGTTTACAGATAAAATATAAATGTTATTTTCAAATACCGGGTTCCTCAAACCTAGTTCACTAGATTTTGTTGTTCTAATGCAGCTGGCAATATAGAGACAGTTAAGCTTTATGCCAGAAGCAAGGCTGCACCGACGTTACTCATTGAGAACTACCCCGATAGTGTAGCCACCTTCCTTTAAGGACCCCGTTTTATACACCTTCGATCCTTTGGTGGGGCCCCTCTTATGGGGCCATCTTCGAGCTTACCTGCAGCTTAATTGATTATAATACAAACAGAGTTTAAGATAAAATATTAATTTTATTTTCGAATACATTGTTATTCAACCCTCATCATCATCATCAACAATGGCGCGACAGCCCAATTGTTGCTAAGGCCGTCTGCCTGCTGGCACACTTCAAAACAGTAGATGTTTTCCCCTTTTTCTGGGATACTGTTGTCAGTCCTACGCCCAAAGCTCTACAGTCAAATGGGACCGGGAACTAATCCGCAATGATCCGTAATCCACTTTAAATCGAAGTGGATAAGGAACCACTACACACAACCATGACACCGCCGGGATTCCAAACTCGACTCAAGAGACTCAAAAGCCGAAAACTGTGGTACCGAGCCATCAGCCATTTGGCCATCAGGCCCAAACCGTTCTATCTATAATATTCAATATTCAATAACAATAAATCCTTTCAATATATTCAATGTGTAACAATAAACCTTTCAATGTATACATTCAATAACAACAACATTAAAAAGTATAAAGTATTTTCTCTGTATTTCTTATGTAAAAAATTCGTTGAGTATGTACTGTTAGGTATCAGCACAAGAATTTTAAACGGAGTAAGTATTCATATTGAAGTAACACTGTATATTGCTGTTAATATTTCTAATGCTATTTTTTTATTTACATTATGGGAAAAATTTTCATCTATTGATTTTTTCCTGACATTGTGTATATTTATCTATGCATTATCCTCCATAAGACTTTTGTAGTACAAAAAAAGACTAAATGATGTTAAGAAAATTAACAAAAAGAACAAAAATTCGAAGATTCACATTACCTAACGAATTAATGAAATGTAATCATTTACAAAAGAATTCCCACCATTAGATCTGTTTCATCATTTTAAACACTGGTTTATACACTTGTAATCACTACCAGTCACCGAAATGAGAGAAACTTCGCAAACAACTGAAACAATGAAAAAAAAATGTATTGAAATAAAAAAAAAATCCCCTCTCTCCAGCATTTAGTATTACCCTCTTCCGAATTTTTATTTTTGTTCTGTCCGTCTCTCGTTTTCACTTTTTATTTATTTATTTAAAAAAAAAAAAAAGGAATCAAAAAGAAAGGGGAAAAAAATAAATCCATCAAATCCAATTTCCTTTTTTGTCTATTCACAAGAAAACTTCATAGCACAGAGAGAGGAGCATGGTTTCAACAGAATCCAATTATTTAGCCGGGATTTCTAAATGATGGTTCAGAAGGAGCCATTATAATTTAAATCTTCGCAGCTAAAAATCGCCCCCCAGAAAGAACGGAATCAGAATCGGAGAGGAAAAAAAATTTCAAAATGTTAAAAAAAGAACACAAAGTAAAAAAGTAAGAATGGGAGGAAAAAAAGAAAAGAAAAGGAAAAAAATTCCCCAGGCCTTGTGAGAATTACCTGATTGGGTGTTGGAGCAGTAATTTCGATAAAAGGTTGGTATTTGTAAAGTGAGAAGCTGCTAGGTCCACCTTCCTTTAAGGACTCCATTTTATCAACCTTCGACCCTTTGCTGGTACCAAATCTTATGGGGCCAACTTCGAGCTTAACTGCAGCTTAGATTATTGATTATAATATAAACAGAGTTGATAGATCGAACATTAATGTTATTTTCGAATACTGAGTTCTTGAACCCTCATCATCAACATGGTGGTCAAAGCCCTGTGCCAGCTGGCAGATTTAATGTGTTTTTTTTATGGGATATGGTTGCCAGTCCTACGCACAACGCTCTACAGTCATATTAGACACTACTACTACTACTACTACACCACAACACATTCCTTTACAGTTTGGGAATGATGGAAGAGATATATGTCTGAATGAGGTGAGAAGTGAATGAGTTCTGTGACGCTGTACAATCATATGAGACCGGGACCTACGGCTTAAAGTGGATTCCGAACCGCTACAAATATCCATGGCACCGCCGCGATTCGAAACTGAAACCTGTGTTACCGAGTGCTAGTGTGTCAGCTACTCGGCCATCAAGACTTCAATCATATTAGACAAGGAGCTACGGCTTCAAGTGGATTCCGAACCACTACAAACATCCATGGCCGGCAACGAGCGCCAGAGTGCTAGTCACTCGGTCATCAAACCCTCCTTTAATCATACTTCACTAGAAATGAATAACATATTCCAAGTTACTATACATATGTATAGTGGTAACTCAGTACACGTTCACTCTGAAATAATTTCTACGTGATAAATATTCTGGTAATTTTTTTTTTTTTTTTTTGGTATACGACCTTTGTTTGGAATACGACTCGTGTATGTCAAAATCTTTGCCAAATGACAGATGGCAAAAACTTTGCCAAATGATAGATGCCAAAAATTTTGCCGAGAAGTACCTCTCTCAACAAAGCTTAAACAAGCCGCAACAACATTGTTTAGATTGATCAGACCATGTCACATAACCCAAACATTCTGAGGAGAATGCAACCTGTTATACGTTCTGTTTGGACATGAAATTTTTTGTTCGATATACGACTCGAGTGTGTCAAAATCTTTGCCAAATGGACAGGTGCCAAAACCTTTGCAGAGTAGTACCTCTCTCAACAATGCTTAACCAAGCCGCAATAGTGTTGTCTAGAATGGCTAGACAGATTGACCAGACAATGTCACATATACTAAACATGTTGAGGAGACGGCAACTTGGTATACGTCCTGTTTGAATGCGAAATCTTTTCTTCGGTTGGGGTATAAAGGAATTATTGTTCCACATATGAACTTGTAACATACAAGATCAATTAGGACTATTTTCATGTCCGCTTTCCAAACTTTGTTCTTAAAGCTAGGGAAATTGATATATGTCATCATAAAGTTCTGCCAACAAATATTTATAAAATTTTCATTTTAAATGGGGTGAAGGCGTGAAGACCCTGCAGAAACACCGACTCTACAGCTCATGTTACAAGGTATTTTTTAATAAATTCTAGACCACATACTTTTACAACTAGTTTCTAAGCTTTACTCCGAGCCATTACCAGCAGAATCACCTAATATAGACAGCCTATTGAAGCGGAGAAAAGGAAAGGAATTTCATTAGCTAAAAACAATGCAATATATTTTAATTTTTGATGTAAAAAATAAAATTTAGAAAAAAAAAACCTTGGATGATATGATCAGATCACCTTGGTGCAGTAAACACAAACTGATTTAACTGAATTATCCGTGTACTTCATACAAAATGACGAAAATCTTAGATTTAAATTTTTTTTTGTGCTAATGCAGCTGGCAAACACTTAGACAGCTTGGTCTTGGATGCCTGAAGGCAAGCGCTACACAGATGTTACTCACTTTGCATTACGCAGAGGGCGCGTGTAACTTGAAGATAAGCCACGGACGTGGAGTAACAACGTCCCCGCAACGCTCTACGATCCTGTTAGAACCGGGACCTACTGTTTAAAGTGGATTCCGAACCTCTACAAACATCCATGGCACCACCGGGACTCGAACCCGAAACCTGTAGTGTCGAGCGCCAGAG
This sequence comes from Caerostris darwini, assembly GCA_021605075.1. Classification (NCBI taxonomy): domain Eukaryota; kingdom Metazoa; phylum Arthropoda; class Arachnida; order Araneae; family Araneidae; genus Caerostris; species Caerostris darwini. The sequence goes on along the minus strand of BPLQ01010627.1, from coordinate 360,392 downwards.
CACTAGCCACTCGGCCATTCAGGCCCCAGATTTAAATTATGAGAGGTACAATTTAAGTGAATATAAAAATCATGTAACCAAATCATATTGATACAATTTCAACAAATACAAATTACCAAAGTGCAACAATTGGCACAATCAAATGCAAGATTTCCATCAATTTACTTCACCATCGCATAGGACCTAAATGATCATCGGATTTCTTCAGAATTAAATCGACCAACGCTTTGACAGTGGAGGAAGTGGATAATGCAGTTTGGCCAACCAACGCGCCAGGCTTCCAGTATCCAGTAGCCGTTTTCATTAGAGGACTCATTGGAATTGCAATGTGATCCCTCAGGAGAAGCTATTCTTTTTTGCTTTTGGTGAGGAAACTCATACCGGCTATTCATGTGCTGAATAGCCATGCTCTCCGCGAGTATCACTCAATTCAATTTCGAGTAACACCTAGCCGCAACCAACTTCGTGGGAGCAGATGGGTGGTAAGTGGGCAGCTATTTCATCTCTTCTTACAATGGTGGTACTTTGGGTTGACGGATACGGTGAGGTTTATTCTTGTTGGAATGTATTTTGGGACAATGCTGTTTTCAGGAAAGTTAAATAAATTGGATTTAATAGTTTATTTCCAAGAATTTTTTTAAAAAAATAATTTAATTATCTAAAGAATGAATGATACTTGTGACTAAAAATTTTGCGATTATTTTTTTGAAACATATTAAATAAATTGGATTTGATAATTTGTTTCCAGAATTTTTTTTTTAAATTTAATTATTTTTAGAATGAATTACTTTGTTGAAACATATTAAACGAATTGCATTTAATAATTTGTTTTCAAAATTTAAAAAAAAATAATTTAATTATCTTTAGAATGAATGACACTTGTGACTAAAAGTTTTACGATTACTTTGTTGAAACATATTAAATGAATTGGATTTAATAATTTGTTTCAAGAATTTAAAAAAAATTAATTTAATTATCTTTAGAATAAATGACACTTGTAACTAAAAGATTTGCGATTACTTTGTTGAACCATATTAAATGAATTGGATTTAATAATTTGCCTCCAAGAATTTTTAAAAAAGATAATTTAATTATCATTAGAATGAATGACACTTGTGACTAAAAGTTTTACGATTACTTTGTTATAACATATTAAATAAATTGGATTTGATAATTTGTTTCCAAGATTTTTTTTTTAATTTAATTATTTTAGAATGAATGACACTTGTTATTAAAAATGTTACGATTACTGTGTTGAAATATATTTTTGAATAATGTTGTTTTCAGAAAAATTAAATAAAGAATTGTACACATAATTTCTTTTTAATATTTGTTTTTTCAAATAATATAAATAAGTTAATTATCTATAGAATGCAAATGATTGACACTTGTAAAAGTTTTAAGATTATTTTGTTGAAACATATTTTTGGATAATGTTATTTTAGAAAAATTAAATAAAAAAATTATGTACTTAATTTCTTTCCAAGAGTCTTTTTAAGAAATAATTATGATGGAATTGTGTATTGAAAGTTTTAAAGGTAATATTGAAGTTTATTTGTGGTCAATATTGTACTGAGAGAATTTAAATGCATTGGATTTATTGATTTATTTTCAAGAATTTGTTTAAGCTAAACTTCACCATTTTTCACAATGATGGTACTTAAAAGTTGGAAGTTTGAAGATTACATTTTTAGAAACGTATTTTTGTTGTTTTCAGTGAAATTAAATAAATTGGATGCATAAGTTTGTTTCCAATATTTTTAAGAAATAATTTAATTTTTTTCAAGATGTTGACAGTTACAGCTAAACACTTGACATTCACATTGAAGTCAAATTTTGGTCAATGATATTTTTAGAGAAATTAAATAAACTTTCTTCATTAATTTGTTTTCAAGTCTTTTTATAGAGAAATTTCATTATTTTACAATGGCAGTTACAATATAAAGTTTGACGATTACAATAAAATCTAGTTTTGGTTAATGCTGTTTTCAGAGTAGTTCACCGGATTTATTAATTATATTCAATTAAGGTTTTTCGGAAAAAAAATTTATGGTTCTTATAATTATGACATTGAAACTAAATTTTGATTGTTACAATGAACTCTAGTACTGTTAAAACGTATTTTTGAACATATTTTTCTATGTGAAATTAAGTAAATTGGATTTATTAATTTTCTGTCAAGAATTAAAAAAATCGAATAAAAACTTCATATGTACATATTCCGGACAATGTTAATAATAGATGAAGACACACTAAATTAATTAAAATAAAAATGAATTAATGAATAAAAATTAAATAAAAAAATTATATTTAATAAAAATTATTATATTAATAATAATTAAAATTAAAAACAAATAATTTAAATGAATATAGTTTGAAATTAATTTAAATAATGAGCCAAATTTTTCAAGATAAATAAGCTCCCATTATTCTAAGAACTAAAAATTAAAAAAAAGGATTAATTTTTTAAGCAATTCATTGAAGAGAATCGTTAATGCCTTTTTAGAAGCTAATTAATTAGTTTTCAAAAATTTGTTAATCTAATGGCATGTTCATAAAAAAAAAAAGTTAATATTATTTAGATCATGCTGTCTTTAAAAACTTGAGAAGATGTTTTTAAAACAAATAAAAAAAAATATTGAAAGTTGGGAAGCTTGGCTTTTCCCAAGAATTAAAAATTAATTTAATAAATAGGCAATTTTCCCAAAAATAATTTCCGAATGTAAGTATTTCGGTTAATATAATTTTCATAGAATTAATTAGCCGGATTACTAATTTCTTTAAATAAATCTGGGAAAAAGTAAGAGAAATTTGAAAACTTTTTTTAATTACCTTTCAATAATTAAACACAGGTGACAGATATAACTAATTGATCATAGAAAAAAAAATCAATGCTTTTTAAGAATTAAATATACATAAATCAAAAATTCATGTGAAGCTTATTTCTGAAGAATTCTATTTATATTTGAGAGATCAATTACTTATTCAAGTGCTTGTAAGAAAATAAAAAGCGCACTTTGATATTACTCTGGAAGAGTTTTAGATATTGGAAAAATAAGTAGTTTATTAATTGAAAAAAAAAATACCAGTGTTTTAAGTAATTTAAAATCGCATAAATAATACTCATTTAAATGTAAAAGATGTTTATTTGTGGTAGTATTTTTCTTTAAAATTAGCTAAATACGTATTTGCATAAAATTCGAAACTGTTTAGAGTATTTGAAGGATGCAATAAAATCACAGAATGTTCATTTTGATTTATTTATTAATTTATTTGTGGTAATAAATTTTAGGGGATAAGTTGGTGTCGTAGATAAATGTAACAAGAGATTCAAGGATGTATCACATAAAACTTTTGTATAATAATTTTCCTGAAATACAATGATTGATACGATACGACTAATTCTTAAATTAATATATGAGCCATTTTTTATAGAAATATAAGTCCATTTAATTAAGTACAGCGTATGTTCATTTGTTCATGCATTAAGAAATTTTCTGCATTTAAATTTCTCACCTAAGTTGGAAACTCAAAAAATTTGGGTAATTTAAGAAAAAAAAAAATTTAGAATAATATATAGATTAAATATCAAAAGAATGTATCACTTTGTGACTAAAACCATCATTATTATTTATTTATATTTATTTTTCAGTGTAGGTTATACCATTTAAAAATAGTACATGCATTACGGTATATGACATTGAAATGCGTAGCAGTTACCCATAAAAGTCCTACCGGAACTCTATTCTATCCCTTCATTTTCTGTCAGTGCCCGCCGCGACTTGAACCCGAAACTTGTGGTACCGAGCTCCAAATTACTAGCCACTCGACCATTCAGGCCCCTGCCGGAAATATCTATCAGTGAAAATATTGTTCGTAGCATATAAAAATGAAACACCTAACCCACTGATTTAAGAAAAAGAAATTGTAGAAACAACAATAATCCTCATCCATTGAAATGAGTTTTATGCTCAAAACGACTTAATCGCCTCCTATCAATTTAAAAGAAATGGCGAAATTCAATTTGTAAAAATCGTAATCATTCTAATTTAATCAGGAAAAAACAGATGTAACTTATAAAAGATACGGGCGATTATAGCCCTCCTTTCAAAAACCATAAAAAAAAAAAATATTATCTGTCCTCTGAAGAAGAAGAAGACTTAAGAAGAGATAGGGGAAAAAAATAAGCTCATCCCTTTAAAACCTTCATTTAAATATCCTACCCACAGGTGGATTTAGGGAATCTCGGGATGATTAGGGAAATCCAGGATATTAAATCACATTGACTCTAAGATGTAGATATTAGGGATAAAGTCTCGTCAAGCCAGCATTACTCAGTCCAGAAAACTTCGAAGAGAAATACTTAAGAAATCATTTTTTTGTCATCTGATACGCTGCAAGAAGAAGAAGAAAAAAAAATAGATCTTTTTCGAAAATAAAGAAGGTTTTCTGTTTCGTATTTTTTCTTTTCTTCCTTTTCTTTGAATCTAATTAAAAAAATATTCTTCTTCTTTTTTTTTCTTGTGGGATGATGGGAAGACCTTTTTCAGTTCTTGTAAGGACTTTGGGGAAATCTTTGGATGTGATCTAGGTAATGTAGGGATTTGATAGGTGTATTTTTAGAAGCGTTAAAGCTGATTAAATACTGATTAGAGCCCCAATGCGCTCTTTGCTCGCTCTATTATATTGCTACTCTATGGTATCGACAGTCTGGCTCACCAGTGAAAGTTTTCTTGGTTTTCTTCCATTCGACACGCGAATGCAGGACAGCAACCTAAAAGTCCTACAGGAAATAACCGTCGGTGAAATGTTGTTCACCGCATTTAAAAATGAAACACGAAGCCCACAGATGTAAAAAATGAAGAAGCAAGCAAACTCTATGAGCTTTCTTTTACATTATTACTGTATGGTATCAACAGTCTGGCTGATTAATGAAAGTTTTCTGGGTTTTCTCCCATCTGACATGCGAATACCGAACAACACTAAAAGTCCTACCGGAAATATTTTTCAGTGAAATGTTGTTCTTAGTATATTAAAAAAAATAACACGTAGTCCACTGATGTAAATAAAAAAGGAAAAGAAAATGTAGAAGTACCCTAAATCCTCATCCATTAAAACGAGTTTTATGCTCAAACCACTTTAAATCGTCTCCTGTCAATTTAAAAGAAATTGTGAAATTTAATTTGTAAAAATCGTAATCACTCTAATTTAATCAGGTAAAAACAGATGTAACTTATAAAAGATAAGAGCGATTATAACCCTCCTTTCAAAAACCATAAAAAATAACGAAATATTATGATCAGATAGAAGAAGTGGAAGTCTTAAGAAGAAATAAGGGAAAAAAAATATGCTCATCCCTCTAAAACCTTCATTTAAATATCCTACCCACAGGTGGATTTAGGGAATCTCGGGATGATTAGGGAAATCCACTATATTAAATCACGTTGCCCCCCGAAGTAGATATTAGAGATAAAGTCTCGTCAAGCCAGCATTACTCAGTCCAGAAAACTTCGAAGAGAGATACTTAAGAAATCATTTTTTTGTCATCCGATACGCTGCAAGAAAGAAGGAAAAAAAAGTAGATCTTTTCGAAAATAAAATTTTTCTGTTTCGTAATTTTTCTTTTCTTCCTTTTCTTTGAATCTATTTAAAAAAATATTCTTCTTTTTTTTTATATATATTTTCATGGTATGATGGGAAGACCTTTTTTCAGTTTTTGTAAGAACTTTTTGGAACTTTTTGAATGTGGTCTAGGTAAGGTATGTCGGGATTGGATAGGTGTATTTCTGAATCGTTAAATCTGAATAAATACTGATTAATAAGATAAATTAATAATTGATTTTTTAAATATATAATAATTATTATTAATACTAACTTAAATAATAATAAATGATAAATTTTAATAATAACTGATTTTTTTTAGTGTTTAAGGGTTTATACCTACTAGCGGACAACAGGGCTATGGTATAACAACTTGAAGGCCGAGTAGCTAGCGCTCTGGCGCTGGGCACGACAGGTTTCGGGTTCCAGTCCCGGCGGTGGCATGGATGTTTGTACTGGTTCGGAATCCACTTTAAACCGTAAGTCCCGGTCTAATAGGATCTTAGAGCGTTGTGCCGCATTATGCGTCCATTCAATTTCACCCATATCATTCCCACACTGTAAAGGGGCAACTTAGCTCTAGGTACAGTGGTGTAGTAGTAGTAGTAGTTATGTTTTCCCCAATGAGTATGTTTATGTTTTTTTTACGTTGTGCCTCGTTAGGATTATGTTTTTTTATATTACTACTCAATGGTATCGACAGTCTGGCTGACTAATGAAAGTTTTCTAGGTTTTCTCCCATTCGACACGCGGATACCGGACAGCAATCCTAAAAGTCCTACCGGAAATATCTATCATCGAAATGATGTTTGGAGCATACAAAAATGAGACACGTAGCCCACTTATGTAAAAAAAAAAAAAAAAAGGAAAACAAAATGTAGAAGTACCCTAAATCATCATCCATTGAAATGAGTTTTATGCTCAAAACCACTTTAAATCGTCTCCTGTCAATTTAAAAGAATCACGAAATTCAATTTGTAAAAATCGTAATCACTCTACTTTAATCAGGAAAAAACAGATGTAACTTATGAAAGATACGGGCGATTATAACCCTCCTTACAAAAACCATAAAAAAAGAACTATTATCTATCCTCTGAAGAAGAAGAAGACTTAAGAAGAGATAGGGGAAAAAAATAAGCGCATCCCTTTAAAACCTTCATTTAAATATCTTACCCACAGGTGGATTTAGGGAATCTCGGGATGATTAGGGAAATCCACGATATTAAATCACGTTGCTGCAAGAAGTAGATATTAGGGATAAAGTCTCGTCAAGCCAGCATTACTCAGTCCAGAAAACTTCGAACAGAGATACTTAAGAAATCATTTTTTTGTCATCTAATACGGTGCAAGAAGACGAAAAAAAAAAGTAGATTTTTTTCGAAAATAAAGAAGGTTTTCTGTTTCGTAATTTTTCTTTTCTTCCTTTTCTTCTTTCTTATGGGATGATGGGAAGAACTTTTTTAGTTCTTGTAAAGACTTTGGGGAACTTTTTGAATGTGGCCTTGGTAAGCTATGTCGGGATTTGATAGGTATAGTTTTGAAACGTTAAAGCTGATTAAATACTGGCTAATAAGATAAATTAATATTTGATTTTTTAATTAAATAATAATAATGACTAATACTAACTTAAATAATTATAAATTATTAATTATAATAATAAAATGTTTTAGTTTTTAAGGGTTTATAATACCTGCTATCGGACCACAGGCCTATGGTATAGCAACTTGAAGGCCGAGTTGCTAGCGGTCTGGCGCTTGGTACGGCAGTTTCGGGTTCCAGTCCTGGCGGTGGCATGGATGTTTGTACTGTTTCGGAATCCACTTTAAACCGTAAGTCCCGGTCTAATAGGATCATAGAGCGTTGTGCCGCATTATGCGTCCCTTTAACTTCACCATATCATTCCCAAACTGTAAAGGGGCAACTTAGCTCTAGGTACAGTGGTGTAGTAGTAGTAGTTATGTTTTCCCCAATGAGTGTGTTTATGTTTTTTTTCATGTTATGCTTCGTTAGAATTATGTTTTTTATATTACTACTCTATGGTATCGAGAGTCTGGCTGACTAATGAAAGTTTTCTAGGTTTTCTCCCATTCGACACGCGAATACCGGTCAGCAACCCTAAAAGTCCTACCGGAAATTTCTGTTGGTGAAATGTTGTTCGTAGCATACAAAAATGAAACACGTAGCCCACTGATGTAAAAAAAAAAAAAAAGGAAGACAAAATGTCTAAATAACCTAAATCCTCATCCATTGAAATGAGTTTTATGCTCAAAACCATTTTAAATCGTTTCCTGTCAATTTAAAAGAAATCGCGAAATTCAATTTGTAAAAATCGTAATCACTCTAATTTAATCAAGTAAAAACAGATGTAACTTATAAAAGATAAGAGCGATTATAACCCTCCTTTCAAAAACCATAAAAAATAAAGAAATATTATCTCAGATAGAAGAAGTAGAAGTCTTAAGAAGAGACAGGGGAAAAAAATAAGCTCATCCCTTTAAAACCTTCATTTAAATATCTAACCCACAGGTGGATTTAGGGAACCTCGGGATGATTAGGGAAATCCCCGATATTAAATCACGTTGCTCTAAAAGTAGATATTAGGGATAAAGTCTCGTCAAGCAAGCATTACTCAGTCCAGAAAACTTGAAGAGAGATACTTAAGAAATCATTTTTTTTGTCATCTGATACGCTGCAAGAAGAAGAAGAAAAAAAAAATAGATCTTTTTCGAAAATAAAGAAGGTTTTCTGTTTCGTAATTTTTCTTTTCTTCCTTTTCTTTGAATCTACTTAAAAAAAGATTCTTCTTTTTTTTTTCTTCTTATGGGTTGATGGGAAGAACTTTTTTAGTTCTTGTGAGGACTTTGGGGAACTTTCTGAATGTGATTTAGATAAGGTATGTCGGGATTTGATAGGTATACTTTTGAATCGTTAAAGCTGATTAAATACTGATTAATAAGTATTTAATTTTATTTTTGAGTAATAATAATTACTAATACCAACTTAACTAATAATGAATGATAAATTTTAATAATATTTGATAAATGTAAATAATAATTTATAAATTTTGATAATAATTGATATAATTATTGATTTTTTAGTGTTTAATGGCTTATTATACCTACTAGCAGACAACAGGGCTACGGGAATTATTAATTCAACTACAATAAAATGTATAAGAAGAGAAGAATGCAAGATACTACTACAATGAAGAGAAAAATATAAGAATACTTAATACTACTACAATGAAGAGTTTAAAAATACTTAATATTACTGCAATAAAGAATGTAAGTACTTAATTCCACTACAATAAAGAATATTAGAATACTTAATACCACTACAATGAAAGAAATAAGAATATTTAATTCTGTTACAATACAGAATATAAGAATACTTAATACCACTACAATAAATAATATAAGAACACTTAATACTAATGAAGAACATAAAAAAACTTAATATTAATGAAGAATATAAAAATACTTAATACCTCTACAATAAAGAATACTTATTATTACTATAAAAAAGAACATAAGAATACTTAATACCCCTACAATAAAAATATAAGAATACTTAATACTACTACAATAAAGACACGACTTGTTATTCAATGAAAGAAAAAAAATATTTATTTAGAGTGAATGACTTGGGGTTGGGATGTTGGGAGGGTGAAACATCAGTGGATGTCGTATTTACCACAATCAACCCACCGACGGGGAGGGACAGTGCTTTCGGGGGGAATTTTATTGAATTGAATTGAATTTTATTGGTCTGTCGCTCTGTGCCACAGGATGTCCTGACGATGCTATGGATATTTATATTGGTCCGAAATACACTTTAAGCCGTAGGTCCGGGTCTCATACGACGGTAGAGACCCGGACGTCACAGAGCCCAATTAGACTTCTTCTTAAAAACAGCATTCCCAAATTGCATAGAAGCAACTTATCTGTTGGCACAGTGATGTGGTGTGGTGTGATGTAGTAGTAGTAGTTTTCTTAACTTGAAACCCCAACGTGCTAACCATCCATAAATTGAAAATAAAACAAAATAAATAAAAAAAAAGTAACAGTCGAGCACCTCCTTGCTTAATCAAGGGATTAATAGTAAAATTTCACAGAAAAAATAAGGAATTAAGTCTACCCCACACCCTGGTCTTATTTATTTTATATTCCATAACGATACTTTTTTTTTAATACAGTCCCTTATTTTTTTTTTCACAACACGTTCATGAGGAGACATTATCATTTTTTTTTATTTGTCTCGCTGTCAGATCAATCTTCCTGGTGACAAGTAGCGAGAACGAAAGAATAAAGAAGAAAAAGAAGTAGAAGAATAAGAAAGAAAAATGTCTGTGGGTTGACAATAAATAATGGAGGGCGATCCTACCATGATAGGTCTTTGAAGAGTGCTCAGCTCGCAGCGAGTTGAAGATGCTTTTTGTTTTCTTTCAATTAGATTTCTTCCCTCACTAAAATATTCATCGGGCGGAGGGTTCCTGACGTTTGGATTTATTGTTTGAAGACGCTTTCGCTCTTTATTCAATAAAGATCTTTGCTCTCTTCTCTCTCTCTTTCTTCTATTATTAATACTTTATTTATGGGGCTCCGTTTGATCTTTTGAACGGAAACTTCTGTATATATCTGAAGACTTTATATTTTGTACTCGCAACAAACACATAGTTTTCTGGTAGATCGTAATCTATTATTTCTTTTCTTTTTTTGTTTTGTATTTGACAATTTATTTGTAATCCCTGAGTTGTAAAATATAAAGAATTTTTCTTTGACAAAAGACTTAAAAAATATATACAAAAAAGGAAAAGATTTATTAATAAGTTTTAAATAAATATTCATATTCTATTGGATATTATAATATAAATAACTGATAAAAGATTATTTATTGTTATTTTCACGAACTTTTTTAAATGTCTAAACGAATGCCTGCATGGACTAATATTCATGCTATTCAAGTATGAACTATTATTCATTACTATTATTTTATTTGGTGATTTAAAGAGGTTAAATAGAGTTGTTTCGCATTACAGAAATTAGAAAAAAAACAATAAAAAATCTTTGATCATTCAGTCATCAGTCATTCATCATCATTCTCACATTTACGTGTTGTAGGGGAAAACAGAGAAAACTCCCATCAGACAGCCTGACTATCGATGTGGGATATTTTAGTCATATTATTTCAATCACCATCGATTGTCTTGATTTCGAAGCAGTGACTGTGAGCCACCAGCAGAATTCTAATCGTAGCCCTCATGCTCGCTATTTGAACAGGTTACCATTCAATTTCGAGCATGTGTTCGAGTCGAGTATGTGCTTTCATAATCTAAAAACCCAACGTCACACCACTCTATTTAAAATTAAATAAAATAAATAAAAATAATAACGCTCGTTAATCTCCGTTCTTAATCAAGGGATTAATAGTGAAACTTTATAGAAAAAAATAAGGAATTAAGTCTGCCCCACACCTTGGTCTTATTTACTTTACGTTCCATAACGTTACTTTTTTTTTTTAATACCGTCCCTTATTTTTTTTTTCTCAACACGTTCATGAGGAGACATTATCATTTTTTTTTTATTTGTCTCGCTGTGAGATCAATCTTTCTGGTGACAAGTAGCGAGAACGAAAGAATAAAGAAGGAGAAGAAAAAAGAAAAATGTCTGTGGGTTGACACTAAATAATGGAGGGCGATCCTACCATGATAGGTCTTTCAAGAGTGCTCAGCTCTTGAAGATGCTTTTTGTTTTCTTTCAATTAGATTTCTTCCGTCGCTAAAATATTCATCTTGTGGTGGGTTCCTGACGTTTGGATTTATTGTTTGAAGACGCTTTCGCGCTTTATTCAATAAAGATCTTTGCTCTCTCTCTCTCCTTTTTTTTTCTCTATTATTAATACTTTATTTATGGGGCTCCGTTTGATCTTTTGAACGGAAACTTCGGTATATATCAGGAAGCTTTATATGTTGTACTTGAAATAAACACGTAGTTTTCTGGTAGATCGTAATCTAATATTTCTTTTCTTTTTATTATTTTGTAATTGACAATTTATTTGTAATCTCTGAGTTGTAAAATATAAAGAATTTTTCTTTGACTAAAGAATTAAAAAATATATACAAAAAAGGAAAAGTTTTATTAATAAGTTTTAAATAAATATTCATATTCTATTGGATATTATAATATAAGTAACTAATTGACGATTATTTATTATTATTTTCGCAACTTTTTCAAATATCTAAACGAATGCTTGCATGATCTAATATTCATGCTATTCAAGTATGAACTATTATTTTAGAAACGAAGGTAGAGATATTTTATTTGGTAATTTAGAAAGATTGAATAGAGCTGTTTCTCCTTTCAGAAAGTTAAAAAAAGGAATAAAAAAATCTTTGATCATTCTGTCATCTGTCATTGATCATCATAGCCACATTTATATGTTGTATGGGAAAAACGGAGAAAACTGCCATTAGGCAGCCTGAATAATTGATGTGAGATATCTTACAGACATTATTTCATCACCATCGATTGTTATGATTTCGAACCAGTGACTATGAGCCACCAGTAGGATTGAAATCTTGGCCCTTCTGTTCACTGGTACAGGATACCACTCATTTTTGAGTCTGGCATGTGTTTTCTTAATCTTGGGCCTGATGGCAGAGTGTCTAGAACTTTGACGCTCGGTAATACATGCTTCTGGGTCGAATCCCGGCAGTGTCATGGATGTTTGTAATGATTCGGAAAGCAGTTTAAGCGGTAAGTCCAGGTCTCATATGACCGTAGAGAGTCGCAGAATCCAGTCAAACTTCTCTCTCACCCACATCAAAATAAGAAAAAAAATAAGGTATTAAGTCTGCCCCATTCCTAGGTCTTATTTATTGTATGTTCCATAAGGTTACTTTTTTTTTAATACCGTCCATTATTTTTTTTTCACAACACGTTGATGAGGAGACATTATCATTTTTGTTTTATTTGTCTCACTGTCAGATCAATCTTTTTGGAGACAAGTGGCGAGAAAGAAAGAATAAAAAGAAGAAAGAAAAATAAAGAAGAATAAGAAAGAAAAATGTCTGTGGGTAGACAATAAATAATGGAGGGCGATCCTACCATGATGGGTCTTTCAAGAGTGTTCAGCTCGCAGCGAGTTGAAGATGCTTTTTGTTTTCTTTCAATTAGATTTCTTCCGTCGCTAAAATATTCATCGGCCGGTGGGTTCCCGACGTTTGGATTTATTGTTTGAAGACGCTTTCGCTCTTTATTCAATAAAGATCTTTGCTCTCTTCTCTCTCTTTTTCTCTATTGTTAATTCTTTATTTATGGGGCTCCGTTTGATCTTTTGAACGGAAACTTCTGTATATATCTGAAGACTTTATATGTTGTACTTGAAACAAACACGTAGTTTTCTGGTAGATCGTAATCTATTATTTCTTTCTTTTTATTATTTTGTATTTGATGATTTATTTGTAATCTCTTAGTTGTGAAATACAAAAGGATTTTTCTTTAACACAAGATTAAAAAATATAAAAACAATACAAAGGAATTTATCAGTCAATTGTAAAATAATATTCATACTATATTGTATATTATAATGAAAATAACTAGTTGACGAATTTCGCATTTACTATTAATTTCGCAAACCTTTTCAAATATCTAAACGAATGCCTGCATGAACTAATGTTCATGTTATTCAAGTATGAATTATTATTCTAAATACGAAGACAAAAATATTTTATTTGGTGATTTAAATGATTAAATAGAGTTGTTTCTCATTTAAAAAAGTAAAAAAAAGGAATAAAAAATATCTTTGATCATTCTGTCATCTGTCATTGATCATCATAGCCACATTTACATGTTGTATGGGAAAAACAGAGAAAATTGACTTTAGGCAGCCTGAATAATTGATGTGAGATATCTTACAGACATTATTTCATCACCATCGATTGTTATGATTTCGAACCAGTGACTATGAGCCACCAGTAGGATTGAAATCTTGGCCCTTCTGTTCGCTGGCACAGGATACCACTCATTTTTGAGTCTGGCATGTGTTTTCTTAATCTTGGGCCTGATGGCAGAGTGTCTAGAGCTTTGACGCTCGGTAATACATGCTTCTGGTTCGAATCCCGGCAGAATCATGGATGTTTGTAGTGGTTCGGAAAGCAGTTTAAGCCGTAGGTCCAGGTCTCATATGACCGTAGAGCGTCGCAGAGTCCAGTCAAACTTCTCACTCACCCACATCATTCCCACACTTTAAGGGCGCAACTCAGTTCTAGGCACAGTGATGTGTTGTGGTGTAGTAGTAGTAGTTATATTTATCTGAAAACCCAAAGTGATAACCATCACATCATACCACTCTATTCAGAATTATATAAAATAAATAAATAAATAACACTCGAGCTCCTCCGCTCTTAATGAAGGGATTATTAGTGAAACTTCATAGAAAAAAAATAAGGAATTAAGTCTGCCCCACAGCCAAGCCAGAATAGAATATCAGTGGTCGTTGTGTATAACACAATCAATCCACTGATGAGGGAGGATCATGTGTGGTCCTTTCGAGGATAACTGCTCAACATTTATGTGTTTTATGGGAAAAACCGGAAAAACTCCCAACAGACCGCCTGATTATTGATGCGAGACGTCTTACACACATTATTTCAATCACCATCAATTGTCTTAATTTCGAACCAGTGACTGTGAGCTACAAAAGTATTCAAATTTTAGTCCTTTTGCCCTCTAGGTGCACAGGTTACCATTCGATTTCGAGTCGATTCTTAAACTAAAAACCCAACTTGTTAACCCTCAGATCACACCACTCTATTCAAAATTATATAAAATAAATTAAAAAAATAACACTTCCACGCTTAATTAAGTTATTAATAGTGAAACTTCAAAGAAAAAAATAAGGAATTAAGTCTGCCCCACTCCTATTTCTTATTTATTGTATGTTCCTTAACGTTACTTTTTTTTTTAATACCGTCCCTTACTTTCTTTCTGAACACGTTGATGAGGAGACATTATCATTTTTTTTTATTTGTCCCGCTGTCAGATCAATCTTTTTGGTGACAAGTAACGAGAACGAAAGAATAAAAAGAAGAAAGAAAAATAAAGAAGAAGAAGAAATAAGAAAAATGTCTGTGGGTTGACAATAAATAATGGAGGCGATCCTACCATGATAGGTCTTTCAAGAGTGCTCAGCTCGGAGCGAGTTGAAGATGCTTTTGGTTTTCTTTCAATTAGATTTCTTCCCTCACTAAAATATTCATCTTGTGGTGGGTTCCTGACGTTTGGATTTATTGTTTGAAGACGCTTTTGCTCTTTATTCAATAAAGATCTTTGCTCTCTCTTTTTCTCTATTATTAATACTTTATTTATGGGGCTCCATCTGATCTTTTGAACGGAGACTTCCGTATATATCTGAAAACTTTATATGTTGTACTTGCAACAAGCACGTAGTTTTCTGGTAGATCGTAATCTAATATTTCTTTTTTATTATTTTGTATTTGACAACATATTTGTAATCTCTTAGTTGTAAAATAGATAGGATTTTTTTTTGACACAAAACTAAAAAAATGAAAAAAAATATGAAAAGATTTATCAGTCAGTTTTAAACAAATTTTCATATTATATTGGATATTATAATACTATAAATAATCGATTGAAGATTATTATCATGCGTGAACAGGATGTTGTCCTGGTTAGGGTTCCGTGACGTTATGCGAAAAAAAGAACCAAGCAAATAAAACTCCATTTCAAATTTTGGCGGAAAATATAACTTTGGGCCCCTTAACTCGTGAAATGCTTTATGAATATTTTTAGTCTTCAGGAATTTTCTGGAGAATTTAGCTTTTGTTTGAAGTGCTTTGTAGTATGGTTTTGAAGCACATTTATATATTCAATAGCTATAAGTAATTTGTGTGCGTAAATCGTGTAGTGCGTTGATCAATTCCTTCTCCTTGAAGTTTCACATTTATCACTTTTGGCATTTCCATATGCTAATGAAGCTGTAGAGTGCTTCTTATTGCATTTGGAATACTTTATTCTTTCATTTATGCGTAGAATTTTCAAATATTGATATATTTCTTTGACTATTGAATGTTATAGTGTTTCTTGTAAAATTGGGAATACTTCATTCTTCATTTATGACGACATTTATCTTATTTTTGTATATTCTTTTAGAGATTCTTAAAGAATTCATTCTTCATGAAGTTCTTGATCTATTCAGCATTGCTATATTCATGTGGCTATTGAATTTCGCCATTCTTGTAGTATTTCAATCAATTGCTTCATATACCTCGTGCATTATTAAATATTGGCATATTCCAGACTTTATTCATCCGTTCTCGAATGTTCACACATGATAAGTTGAAATTTGCCGAGCAGATTTCATTTGTTTTTTATAATGTTATTTTTTTGTTATTTTTTTAACAAACTTGTTCAAATATCTAAACGAATGCCTGCAAGAACTAACGTTCATGATATTCAAGTACGAACTATTATTCTAAAAACTAAGATTAAGTTTTAATTGGTGATTTAAAAATATTATATAGAGATGTTTCATATTTCAGAAAATAAAAAAAAAATTAAAAAACCTTTGATCATTCTGTCATCACTTATTGAACATCATTCAAAAAACAAAAACCAAAAGAAATAGAAAAAAAGCTCTATTATTCCATCATCATCAGTTTTTCATCATTCCGAAAACAAAAAAGAAAAACAAATCTCATTCTCATCAAAAATCATTCTTAAATAAATTTTATTATATTCAATATTAAAGTATGAAATTATCAGAGAAGTGGGATGTTAAGAATCGGAATTTGGTATATAAAATCTGTCTCTGGTGTCGGAAATCAAACTCAGAACATGATAAGAGGAAGTAAAGTGCTTTGTCTTGTTACATTCAAATCATTTTATTTCGAAATGATTTAATTTTTCGTGAAATTCAAACTAAGAACATGATTAGTGACAGAAAATTGATTTGTCTTGTGTTGCAAATCTTTTCAATTCTAATTTATTTAATTTTTTGTAAAATCCAAAGTAAGAACATGATAGTGACAGAAAATTTATTTGTCTTGTCGTGTTGCAAATCTTTTCAATTCGAATTGATTTAATTGTTCATAAAACTCAAATTATGAATGTGAATTTTGAATGATTGATTAGTGAAAGCACATTTTCCAAACTTAATAACAATATGGAATGACCAAAATATCGAAATTGGCTGCATTATTATGTAATTGTATCTCCCTTTTTGCTCATTTTTTAACCTACAATTAATCATTCTATTAAACATATTTTATGTTAGCATGCCATTGTTGCATGTTATGTTAAAATACTATTCTATATTAATATACTACAAATTTATTTTAACATGCTATTCTATACTGACATACTAGAAATTTATTTTATCACGCTACCAAAATTCAATCCAGAATGAATTTTTCTTTCTTTTTTTTTTCTTTTTTTGGTTTTAAATACAATATATATATATATATATATATATATATAGCTTTATTCTTAGAATTTTAAGATTTTTTTATAATTTTGGAATGTATTTACCATTATTCTCACTACTAAATACAGCTAGTATCAATAAAATATTGATTTTGTTTGTATAAGTAATTTTTTTTTATCAGAAACGTCCATCTTGTTAGCAAGCTAAAAAAGTGACGGCCAAACGCAGCTGATTTTAAATAATTAATACTTTAAAAAGTCAACTTATTATCTACGGTTTCATCAACACATGTAGAGCAATACGTTGCACAACAAAAAAATGTTTAGAATTTTTTCAGTGCAAAAAATAAACGAACCTTTTAAGCTACTCTATTTTACTTAAAAAATCAATATGGAGAATTCTTTTTACGCAGCTTGGAAACTTGTGGTGGTTTTTTTTATAGATATATTTTTAAGCTATTAATAAAATTAATTTTTCATCGAGCAAGCATGTATTTGACAGATATGACAACAGATGCATTTGATGTTTTTCGCCAGATAAATTTTTATATAACTAAACATTTTATAGATTTTAGCATAGGACACTTTTTGAATATATATCGAGTAATTTAAAATGCTACGTAAAGTGATGTTAATTAATTTTCTCTTCGTGGTAATATAAATGAAATAATATTTTAGGCAATCTACAACGTTAAGAGTCAATAGCGTTTGCTGAATTTTTTTTTTTTTTTTTTTGATGCAATTGTTCAAATCATCATCATCACGTGGCTCAACAGCCCCATGGTGGGCTAAGGTTCCTACTGGCAGATTTCTAGACAGGATATATTTTCTTTTCACGGGGTAGGATTGTCAGACCTACAGTCATACAGCCCTACAGTCAAATTAGACAGAGGCCTGATGGCCGAGTTGCTAGCTCTCGGACGCTCGGTATTGCAAGTTTCGGGTTCGAGTCCCGGTGGTACCATGCCTGTTTGTAGTGGTTCGAAATCCACTTTAAGCCTTAGGTCCCAGTATCCTATGACTGTAGAGCGTCACAGAGTCCATACAGATTTCTCACCCACATCATTTCCCAACTGTAAAGGGGCAATTCAGCTCTAGCACAATGATGTGGTGTGCTGTAGTAGGAGTAGTCCTATTAGACAAGGACCTACAGTTTAAAGTGGATTCCGAACCCCTACAAACATCCATGGAACCGCCTGAACCTGAACCCGAAACCTATGGCGTAGAGCGCCAAAGCCCTAGTCACTCGACCATCAGGCCCCAGCGGTTCAATTAATATATAAAATATTGGCAAACATGAAAATTAAAGTAGACGCATGAATTTTTTTGTTAAAATATTGGCAATAATAGTGTATTGTTTGACTAAACGTTTTGGACTAAGCTGTGTATTAAGCATGGACAGTTACAATAACAGAAAAAGAAAATAAAATAACAAAAATATTTGTACAAAATACAAATTCTCAGGTGTAAAGAAAGTTGACCAATAAATCCATAAGACCCGATATAAATTAGTGGTCACAAAGAAAAATTATAACGTCCTGAGGATAGGCTTATGAAGGAATTCGTACCCTCCGAATATTATGAAATATGTTAGTTCTGCTTGCTGTATGACTGGATCCAAGTCAAAAACACTTCTAACGACATATCCTGATAACATGGAGTACACAAATTAACCATCAATGTAGAACCGCAAAGGTATAGGATTACAAAGAATGAGATGGCCATACAATCAGTTTTATGAGTCAAAAAAATGTCATGTAGCAGAACCTCGCGACTGATCGTAATAATATCAACGAAGTGATTGGTGGATAATCTCATGAGAATGGAATGTGATAGAGCTGCTTTGAAAGTTTTCAATGCAATTTCCATTTTGGACAGCGACCAAGGGGAGGACCGAAAATGAGATGGGTCGACTGTTTAGACTCTAATTTTAATGTTATTAAGATCAAAAACTGGAGGTCCACGGCCAAGAGGAGAACAGCCTGGCTGGATTTTTCAAAGAAGACCAAGGCCCACAACGGGCTGTCCAGCCAGTTATAATGATAACGATTGGTTGATAAGCGAATTATTTGACCAAAGCGATAAAAATTCGTAATGATATTATTGTCAGTTGTGAACTTGCATATTATCTGATTGGGAAGATTTATGGTCCGCTATGGGATTGTCGTAAATCAGTAATTTAGCTATATATATATATCTATATTAATATATATGCAGGGTCATGAAACAAACTTTGAGGGGTGATACAGCTTATTAGAAAAAAATTTTTATACAGCGATGTTTGTTCGGCAGGACGTATTGAGACACAAACATGAAAAATATAGACATGAAAAAAAACCCAATAGACATGAAAAAAAACCCAGTTTATTTACATCATTGCAAAGTGCTTCTTTGATTGCAGCTTGATAAATGGTCGAAATTGCAACCATCAACAGTCGTACGGGCTTAGTAGCGTCGAAGGAGTGATTGTCGAACAGTTCCAAAGATGCCACTTATTTCTGCACTCAATGAATCGTAGAGCAACGAAGTCCTCAGTAGAGTCCACTGGTAAATGATCTCGGTATATAAAAATATAGGTAAATCGATCTCGGTATATAAAAATGAAGTTAAATCAATCTCGATATATAAAAATGTAGGTAAACCAATCTCGGTATATAAAAACATAGGTAAACCAATCTCGGTATATAAAAATGTGGGTAAATCAATCTCGGTATATAAAAATACTAGAAGACCCGGCCACGAGTTGCTGTGGTTTTCTTGTATTTCGTTCAATTATTAGATACTATAATTGGTATTGTTAAGGAAGTGATTGGTAAAGAATGATGAAAAGGTCAAATTAAGCTTCAACGAATAGAAAATGTTTAATTTTTATTAATTTAATGAATGAGATTGATAATGTTGATTTTTAAGACTGTTTTATAATTATTTTACGTAATTTAATTTTTAATAATCATTACTTTCATTTAACTAAGAACTAAGCGATGAACAATATTTCTTGTTAGTCTGTCTTTCGTCAAAATAAATAAATTCGATGGTTTTCGAACACGTGAGCATGCAACATACATCTGCCTATGGGAGAAACACGGATTCTGAGGTTAGATTTTTTTGGTGGTCTTTTACTGAAAATGATAATTGAAAAAATACAATATAAATGCATAAAAATTCATTCTGAGAAAAAGCTAAAAACAACTTTTAATTAGAGATATTACTTTTAAAAATGTTGTAAATATATTAAAATGCCATTAAATTATCACTTTCATAGTCTTATTTATTAAAAAATATAGTTTTATTTTTCCTTACATGTTTTCTGAGCTTTGTTTTGAAAAAGTTAAAATTTGCTCGACAAAATTTTTTTTTACAAATTCCTCCTATTTGCAAAGGCTTTTTAATATGAAATGACCTGGATTTAAAATATTTAGCCTTTTTGCAAGTATTTTGATTAAATATATTCAAAACCTTTGAATTTCACATAAAAATATCAACTTTAACTATTTTTTATACAATTTATTCTTTAATATATGGATAAACATTGCAAAAATGTGATATTGTTGCAAAACTTGATAATTCAAAAATAAATAAAACATAAATAGTTTTTTCCTTTGCAAGTATTTTTATGCTGGGAATATCCTTATGTAGGTAATATACTGTTTTCAAATTTATATCTTAATTATTTATACATTTTTGTATGCTTAAAGTTTGTCGACACAAACTTTTTTTTACAAATTTACAAAAATTCTTAGTTTAAAAACTGAAATAAAAATAATTTATGAATTTAGGTTAATTTCCATGTGCTATTCCTTTCATACATTTAAAGAAAAATTTTACATTAAGTTTCAAAGCATTTAGAACAGAAATATTAGTATTATGGTGATGTAAAATATCCTTGATTTTCAACTTGCAACTATTATAATACCTTTTATAAAATTTTAATGTTATCATTATATCAAATAATTGCAGAGTTTACTTCATTTTCACACTTTTCAAAAAATCCTTAAAATTCATCATCTTTCTTTAAAATTATACTGCCTATATTATATTATCTTGTAGATCACATTTTATTTTAGAATTCTTAATCAAATACAACACATGTTGACAAACTTTAAGCATAGAAAAGTTCAATGTTTTGATTCACAACTTTTTATTCCATATATTTTATTCCAATTCAAATTCAAACTTAGAAAATAAAAAAAAATATTGATAATCAAATCAGGTAATACTTACATACATTTGATTTATTTCGCATAGAAATAATATAAATTTCATACAATATAATTTTCACAAAATTTAAAGTAGTACATAAAACAATAATATTCAGAGCATGAGAATTTTACGGTTATGTAGTACAGGGATCGAGACACGGCGCCATCTAAAAATAGTCATTATATTGTTCGAAAAATGAAGCTTCGAATTCCTCTAATTGTAGTATTGCAACCCTAAAGAAATTGGCGGAAAATTGGCGAAAATTCAGGGTTGCAAGATTGGCGCCTATCTCAATGCTAGATTTTAACCGATTTTGCATTTAAATACAAAAAAAATCTGAATAAAAACTATCCTATTTCTCAAGTTGGAACAAAACACACATTAAAAAAAAAAAAAGTTAAAATCGGATGGTTAATTTCGGAGTTCATCGCGAACAAACATCGTGACACGGGAATTATATATAATAGATAGGTAAATCATTCTTAGCATAGATAAATCAATCTTGGTATATAAAAATATAGGTAAATCAATCTAGGTATATAAAAATATAGGTAAATCAATCTAGGTATATGAAAATATAGGTAAATCATTCTTTGTATAGGTAAATCAATCTTGGTATATAAAAATATAGGTAAATCATTTTCAATTTAGGCAAATCAATCTCTTAAGTCATAAGAAGGAAGTAGAGCGTGCATCGCTGTTGTCTGCCAGATGACTTGAAACTCGTCACTTGACATTGAATTGGAACAATGTTCCTGACTGTTGCGAGAAATTTGTTCGAATGTGTGCTCAATGCATAATTTTCAATCCTATATTCCTATAAAAAAACGTATGTTTCAGTAAGCTTGCCGTTCTCCAAGTTTGTCCCTGGACCATTGTATGACCCTTCATATATGGTGTCTTAGAGAGAAGGAGAAAAAACAAAAACATAAAGGAGATAAAAGAAAAACAAATCATAGATGGCACTGATGCACTCCTGTAGATTCCCTGTTATTTTTTATTTTTTCCCTTAAATCCAATAAACAAACTGCAACTTGAATTTTTGAGAACACATTCCATCTCGTATCTGGGTCTCTGCGGATTCTCTAAGGCAAACAATTTCCAAGTCACATTTCAGCAGGTTCTCAAAAGACCTCGAAAACTCTCTGCATTCGCATTACACATGGAATCTTTCCACGAATAATTATTGGAATCAAAAAAAAATTTGGGGCAACAAAAGCATAAATCTGAAAATGAAACGCTAATGCAGAAAATATTCTAAGATGCATCTAGAAACTTCCAAATCCCTTTATCCACCTAAAAAAACGTTTTTTCCACCTAAACAGAGAATCCCTTTTATCTCCGAAATACTTTAGCACCCCCCTTTCTTACAAAAAAGAACAAAAAAACATTCCAAATGCAGATCAAAAGAACGAATCAAGCATTGGGAATAGAATATAGAATCACTTATTTAAATGCACGGATCATTTACCGAGAAAGTCTCGATTCACCAACGTTCCGTATTAAAGAAATAAACATATTTACATTAATTTGAATTTAAAAATTAAACATATTTGCATTAATTTGATTTCTTGAACAGCGCCTACAATGCACCAACCTGGCTGATCAAACATATCTTGTTTGAATATTTAGCATGGAGCAAGAATAAGAGTGTGTATTGAAAGTAATTTCTGTTTCGAAACAATGATTTGAAAGAATCCTTGGAGAGATTGTCTTTTCGTCAAATTAAGGTTGGAAAGAATGTCGGTGAAAAAAATTACAGAAATGCTAATTTTCTGGGATATTTTAAAGTGAAAATTCTCTTGTGCTCCAAGTGGGTTTATTTGCAAAATAGAAGGGGGTAAGAAATTGAAAACTGTGCAACGTTTTGAAATGGAAATTTATTTGAATTTCAAAGTTCCAAAAGCGGAGTTTTATTTGAAGAATTTTGAATTTGATTTGCGATCAAATTTTGTGAAAAAAATATCTCTTGATGTAGAATTCAGAATGCCGACCTAATTAGGGAGAATTATTTAAAGTTGTACAAATGTTTTCAAAAGACGAATGTAATTTAATCAAACATATGCAATCGAACTCAATTTAACACAGGAATAATTATCTTTCGAATGCACGGAATAATTTTGAATTATTCAAAATTTTGGAAAATTTTGTATAATTTATTCCTGTTAATTGATTTCGTCTCTGTGTTTTTTTAATTACTTTCTCCTTGGTATTTCTGTAGAATTTATTATCAAATTTAGGATGAAATAGTATATTCCTCATACGGGGAAATTTCACATTTACATCTTAGTGATATTAAATTTAAATCAATTTAAATGTTATATGATAAAAGGCCTTCGCCTAAAATTAATTATTAATTTGATATGTTGATATGAATATTATTATAATGTTAGATATTTGCGTTGCTCTTATGTACAACAAGATTATAATTTTTAAATGAAAATTTCATTAAATATTTAATATATTAAAGCATAACTTTGTTTTTATATAAAATAACTTACTTTTAAGCATTAACATCTTCATTTGAAACCTTAAAGTTTTTCGCCAATTTTAAAGATAAAGGATTATTATTAATTGATCGCTTTATTTGGTGAGACATTTACTTCTTTGATACATTGATAAACCTCGTATCTAATATGAATAAAACATTAATCAGGGATGAATACCTTCCGGGAGGACTTTTAAGGATCATTGTCTTACATTTGCGTAACGTGTGAAGGAAAAACTCGAAACAATCGTTTGAGTATTGATGTCGAGACACTTGCACATGCTGTCACATTCGCAATTTAGTCTGCTTGTTTCTAACAGCAATGATTTGTAAAGGATTGATTTGCAATGATTTGCATTATCAGCAAGTTGGCCCTGCAAGGTAGTTTTTGTTTCTCTATGTGAAAAACCTCCTTCCAGTGTAGGGAACTGTTCCCTTTGTAGTTCCCTACATTGGTAGAAACATCCTCTATTTAACTATATTAGAAAGATGTGGGTGAAGCAACGGTGGGCCTCATGTGCATTACGAATAACCCGCCGATGGGTGTGAAAGGGAGGACAATGACTTGAGGGCGAACTTTTATGGGGAAACTTCCTCGAATTTGCGTATCCTATAGAAGAAAATCGGAAAAACTCCCAGCAAGAATTGATGCGAGATGATTTACATGCATTGTGCCAATCTCCATAGTCTTTTCTATGAAGACTGTGACAATGTATGTAAAAAAAAAAACTATAACCATCTCAAACCTCAGCATGTCAAGTGCAATATCGACCAATTACAAGTCTTAGCACGCCACACCTGAGGTTTACGATTGGTCAATGGTTCAAGACTCGCTTCTCAACACTTTTTGTTCTTTTTTTTTTTTTTTTTTTTTCCCTATTTCACTTTGGGTGTCTCATTTCTTTAAAATATGGGGAGGGATTTAATGAACAGGAAATAAAAATGTCTAAAACTTGTTGTGTGTGTGACTAATCTTCAGTGTCCTGCAGTGCGAGAGGGACATCCCATGAGTAATCTACTCATGGATGGAAGGAAAGGTGCGTTGCGATGCAGCATCAGTAGGTAGAATCTGACGCTCTTACAGTTATATGAGACTAGGACTAACAGCTTAAAGCGGAATCCGAACCACTACAAACATCCATAGTACCATCAGGACTCATACAGGAAACTTGTGGTACGGAGCGCCAGAGCACTAGGCACTTGACCATTCAGGCCAACAAAAATTGTAATTACTTTGGTATCCAGAAGAGACAGACAGAACCAGAAACAAATTATTAGCCTGGTAGTTACTTTCTCTGCCATGCCACCCATGTTGGCAACCAGACCTTTCCTGGAAAGAATTGAAAACGCGGGAATTCTTGCTGAACACTAATTTTCGGGAATGCTTACGGAGAGTATTGTAGGTTACAGAAACAATGCAACCATATCATTGAATAGCTGAATTCATTAAACAAATCTTCACACGTTTGGAATATTTATGTATCCACTTTGCAACACCTTTTCCTCCTAAGATTTTCAACTCCTTATCTGAACGAAAAGAGTTCCGTTTTTCAACACATAACTTAAGTCCAACTTTTCCAAAGCGGGTTACTTAAAACGGCGCTCTTAATTTAATCCCGAGGGGGAATTCAATCGCTTGCTTGAAAACGTCCATGAATGAATGGGGCCCCCTTCGGATGAATTAATATTCTCGGGCAGGGGCCGTTACTCACCCGCAATGGCCCACCGAGAGATAAGCGCTTGAAAATAATGGTGAATATTCTTATTGCTTCATGCCTGAGAAGGCCGCGGGATGGCACACGTTGATAAGGTGCCGCAATTTGGGGTGCTTCACACAAATGGATTTCTTTTTTTTTTTTTTTTTTTTTTTTAACTCCAATTGAATTAAGTTTCTTGTGTTTTTCTGCTCCAGTGAAACGTCTCTCAGATGACAGGGACCTAAAACAGTTCAGTTTATTGCCAGGAAGGAATTCAGGTGTTGATTTGGGCGGAATTTCGATATTAGGCGGAATTTCGACATTTTGTAAAGAATAAAATTAAATATCAAAAATTAGTTCGTTATGCACATTAGTAACGTGTCAAAAAAGATGTATGTGTTTCTTTAGCTTGAATTCGTCTTTTTATTTTACTCTTAGAAGTTTGAAACGTCTTCCACAGTTCAGTACCAGAAAGAAATTTAACTTATGACATAGTTAAAACTTTTACAAGATAATATTGGAAAATGACACAGGGTTTTGGAAAGAGGATCACAGTAGATTTTTGTTATTGATTTTGCATATTTATGCTACATTCCATGCTATATAAGTTTTTAATATTCTATGATGCGCGCAGTACGTCTTTCATTTGCTTCAGTAACTCCGACTTCTACAAAAAAAATTTAGATTAGCTATAATATTTTACTATTGTTACATACTCTATGCTACACACCGAAAGTATAGTTTTACATATTCTATGTTACACTCTGAAAGTATATTTCCACATATTCTATGCCATTGGATATATGTCCTTAATTACTTATATAAGAAAAAAAATTTTCGCTTCACTTTTATATTTTACACTTTTTTTTACATATGCACTTTTTTATCTGGTTTTACTTATTCTGTGATACAGTTCGAATGTATTCAGTTATACATCATGTATGCTACCCGATGTAAGCTCTTAATACGTTCCAGATCCCTGTACTTATACCTATGGGACAGAGTGCCCCTCAAAGTGACCAGCCATCACGTCATTCCCAAGAGAACAGTGCCGACAGTAAAAATCACGTGAGGTTTATGATCACATGAAGACCATGTCTGCTCCAAACTGGCAACCCCGAAAATAATAGGCACTCTATTGTTTTTGTTTTTTTTATTAAAAACTCTATCTTTACTCTAACGAATAAATAACAATAACATTTGAACCTTGAGATTTAGATAGACCGCTGGTTTTAAATTAAATCTTCACACATTTAAAACTCTATCTCTAAACCTGCCGCTGTTTTCACACATGCACCCACTTTGCAACACCTTTTCTCTCAAGATTTTCAACTCCTTATCTCAAAGAAAAGTGCTCTGTTTTCTCCACATAACTTAAGGCTCCGCGCAAGCAGTAGCAAGTCCAACTTTTCCAAAGCGGATTATTTAAAAGGGCGCTCTTAATTGGACCCGAGGGGGAATTCAGTTGCTTGCTTGAAAACGTCTATGAAGGTCTTTTGGATGAATTAATATTCTCGGGCAGGGGCCGTTACTCACCCGAATGGCCCACTGAGAGATCAGCGCGTGAAAATAATGGTGAATATTCTTATTACTCCACGCCCGAGAAGGCCGCGGGATGGCACACGTTGATAAGGTGCCGCAATTCGAGGGTGCTTCACACAAATGGAATTTCTTTCTTTTTTTTTATTTTACTTAGAATTGAATTAAGTTTCTTGTTTTTTTCTTCTGCTCCAGTGAAACGTCTCTCGGGTGACTCAAAACAGTTCAATTCATTGCCAGGAATGAATTCGGGGTGTTGATTTGGGCTGAATTTTGATATTATTTTAAATAGGCGAATGTGAAAAAAAAATGGAATGCATTTTGTAAAGAATAAAATTAAATATGAGAAATGTTTTCGTTACGAGGGTTAGTAAAATGTAATAAATATGTTTGGCTGTTTCGTTAATTTAAATTCATATTTTTTATTTCATTTTAAACGTTTGAAACTTCGTTCATAGTACAGTACAAGAAAGAAATTTAACTTACGAAATTGTTAAAATGTTTATAAAATATTATTGAACAGTAACATGGTTATTTGTAAAACGGCGTAATCTATTGAAAACAATATAAATTTTCTATATATATTTTTATGTATTCTATACTAGAGTTCGAACGTATATAAATTTTAGTTATTCTGTGTTACTCAGAATACATCCTTAATTTGTTTCAGAGTCTTGGGTTCCTACAAAAAATAATTAGATTAGCTACCATTTTTTTCTATTGTTTCATATTTTATACTACACTCCGTATAGCTTTACATATTCTATATTACACTCCGCATAATTTTATATATTCTATGCTATCCGATATTGCGTCCTTAATTATTTATACAAAAAATTTGAGTTGTACATTTTTACTGTTTTGGCATATTCTATACTACAGTCAGAACGTATGTCAGTTTTACATTTTATGTACTATTCGTTATATTTTTTAATTCGTCTAGATTCTTGTACTTATACCAATGGGACAGCGTACTCCGGAAAATAAGCAACCATCACGCCATTCCTAATAGAGAACAGTGCCGATTGTAAATATGGAGGAATATGATCATATGAGGATCATGTTTGTTCCAAACTTTCAACCCCGAAGCGCACTCTATATATAACTCTATCTCTATCTCTAACTCTAACTCTAATACCTGCCACTGGTAACAATTCTCTATACATTTGCACCCATTTAAGATTTTCAACTTCTTATCTGAACGAAAAGACCTTTATTTTCCTCCCATAACTTAAGTCCAACTTTTTCCAAAACGGGTTATTTAAAAGGCGCTCTTGCTTTTAATTGGGCCCGAGGGGGAATTCAATTGCTTGCTTGAAAACGTCCATGAATGAATGGGGGCCCCTTCGGATGAATTAATATTCTCGGGCAGGGGCCGTTACTCACCTGCAATGGCCCACTGAGAGAAAAGCGCTTGAAAATAATGGTGAATATTCCTATTACTTCACGCCCGAGAAGGCTGCGGGATGGCACACGTTGATAAGGTGCCGTAATTCGGGGTGCTTCACACAAATGGATTTCTTTTCTTTTTTTTAACTCATATTGAATTAAGTTTCTTGTTTATTTTTCTGCTCCAGTGAAACGTCTCTCGGGTGACAGGGACTTCAAACGGTTCAATTTATCGCCAGAAATGAATTCGGGTGTTGATTTGGTAGGAATTTCGATATTACTTGGAGAAGGTGAATGTAAAAAATTTCGATGTATTTTGTAAAGATTAAAATTAAATATGAGGAATCTTTTCGTTATGCGCTTTAGCAAAATGTAAAAAAGATTTATCTGTTTCTTTAGTTTGAATTCGTCTTTTTATTTTAGATGTTTGAAGCTTATTCCCTAGTTCAGTACTATAAAGAAATTTAACTTATGAAATTGTTAAAAAATTTACAAGATAATATTGGAAAATAACACAGGGATTTGTAAAGATCACAGTAGATTTTTGTTATTGGTTTTACATATTCTATGCTACATCCGGAAGGTATATAAGTTTTATTCTTCTATGCTGTCCGGAGTACGTCCGTAATTCTTTTCAAAACCCTGATCTTCTACAAAAACAATTTAGATTACTTATCATTTTTTATTATTGCTACATATTCCATGCTACACTCTGAACAAATCGTTTTACATAATCTATGGTACAATTTGAACGTATAGTTCTACATATTCTATGCTATTGGATATACGTCCTTAATTCCTTATTCCAAAAAGAAAATATTTTACTAAATTTATTAAAAAATGTTGACTACTATTTTATACTATACACTTTTATACATATACACTTTTTTATTTGTTTTTAGATATTCTATGATACAGCCCGAATGCATATCAGTTCTACAATTTGTATGCTACTCAGTAAAGCTCTTAATACGTTCAGATCCCTGTACTTATACCAATGGGACAGAGTGACCTCAAAGTGACCAGCCATCACGTCATTCCCAACAGAGAACAGTGTCGATAGTAAAAATCACGTGAGATATATGATCACATGAGGACCATGTTTGCTCCAAACTGGCAACCCCGAGGCGCACTCTATTTAAAACTCTATCTCTAACTCTAACTCAATACCTGCCACTGGTCACAAATGCTTCACACATTTGCACTGTTTATGTACCCACTTTGCAACAACTTTTCCCTAAGGGTTTTCAACTCCTTATCTCAAAAAAGAAAGTGCTCTGTCTTCTCCACATAACTTAAAAAGGCGCAAGTCCAACTTTTCCAAAGCAGGTTATTTAAAAGGGCGCTCTTAATTGGGCCCTAGGGGGAATTCGATTGCTTGCTTGAAAACGTCCATGAATGAATGGGCCCCTTTGGATGAATTAATATTCTCGGGCAGGGGCCGTTACTCACCCGAATGGCCCACTGAGAGATAAGCGCTTGAAAATAAGGGTGAATATTCTTAAGACTTCACGCCCGAGAAGGCCGCGGGATAACACGTTGATAAGGTGCCGCAATTCGGGGTGCTTCACACAAATGGATTTCTTTTCTTTTTAACCCGAATTGAATTAAATTTCTTGTTTGCCCAATGAAACATCTCTCGGATGACAGGGGCTCAAAACGGTTCCATTTATTACCGGGAATGAATTCGGGTGTTGATTTCGGCGGAATTTCGATACTACTTGAGTAGAATGTAAAAAAATTTGATGTATTTTGTAAAGAATTAAATTAAGTATAAAAACTGCTTTCGTTGTGCGTGTTGGTAAAATGTAAAAAAGGTGTCTATGTTTCTTTAATTTGCATTCATCCATTTGTTTTAGACATTTGAAACTTCCTCCGTAGTTCAGTACAAGAAGGGAATTTAACTTATGGAATTTATAAGAAACATTGGAAAATAACGCAGGGATTTGTAAAGAGAATCACAGTGGATTTTTGTTATTGTTTTTACACATTCTATGCTACAGCTCGAATGTATATGAGTTTTACATCTTTTATGCTACTCGATGTAAGCTCTTAATCCGCTGCAGATCCCTGTACTTGTACCAATAGGGCAGATTGACCCTCAAAGTGCCCAGCCATCACGTCATTCTTAACAGAGGACTGTTGTCTATAGTAAAATTCACGTAAAGTATACGATCTCATAAGGATTATGTTTTCTCCAAACTGGCAACACGAAGGCGCACTCTATTTATAACTCTATCTGCCACTGGTAACAAATTTGTTACCAGTGGCAGATAGAGTTCACACATTTGAGATAGAGTTCACACATTTGCACTGTTTATGCACCCACTTTGCAGCACCTTTTCCCCTAAGTTCTTCAACTCCTTATCAGAACGAAAAGACCTCCAACACATAACTCAAGACTCGCGCAAGCAGTAGAAAGTCCAACTTTTCCAAAGCCTGTTATTTAAAAGGGCGTTCGTGCTCTTAATTGGACCCGAGGGGGAATTCAATTGCTTGCTTGAAAATACCTATGAATGCCTTTTGGATGAATTAATATTCTCGGGCAGGGGCCGTTGCTCACCCGCAATGGCCCACTGAGAGATAAGCGCTTGAAAATAACGGTGAATATTCTTATTACTTCACGCCTGAAAAAGCCGCGGGATGGCAGACTATAAGGTGCCGCAATTTAATGGTGCTTCACACAAATGGATTTCATTGTTTTTTTGTTTTTTTTACTCGAATTGAATTAAATCTCTTGTTTTTTTTTTCAATTCCTTCTATTAGCTCACACTCTTCCTATGTATATCTTGTTCAAATTTCCAATCGTTCATAAAATACACTTTATTCATCCACTCAAGTTCAAATACTTTTTTTTATAACTTGTAGTGGATGACACTGGATGTTAATACAGTTTTTTCCAAATATTAATTCATTCATTAAATTAAATTCATTAATTTTATTATTTTTTTTTTAGATTTAAGTTGCATGTATCTACCAATAGATGGCGCCAGATAAAAAAAATAAATGAATGAATTAAAAAAATGAATGAAAATTATTTTTCATTCACTTTCTGCAATAGAGTGAAAAAAAAGTGGGAATTGACTTAAAAACAGTTTTTTTTTTATATTACTTGTTTTAACTGGAATTGAATTAAATTTCTTGTTTTTTTCTGCTCCAATGAATCTCCTCTCGGGTGACAGGGGCATAAAACAGCTCAATTTATTTGCCAAGAAGGAATTCGGGTGTTGATTTGAGCGGAATTTCGACATTACTTCAATGAGTAGGTGAATGTCAAAAAATGCGATGTATTTTGTCAAGAATAAAATTAATTATGAAAAAAATTCTTTGGTTATGGTGTTAGTAAAATGTAAAAAAATATATCTGTGTTTCTTTAATTTGAATTCGTCTTTTTTAATTTTGGATGTTTGAAACGTCATTAATAGTTCAGTACCAGAAAGAAATTTTACTTATGAAATTGTTAAACATTTTATATAGGAAAATAAAACCGGTATTTGTAAAAGGGCCTAATCTATCGAAAGAAATATACATTTCCTACATTTCTGTTATTGTCTATACATATTCTATGCCACAGTCATAATGTATATAAGTTTTTTGCTATCCGATATAAGTCCGCAACTTCTTATACTAAAAAATATAAATTAACTATATTATATATATTATATATTACCTCTTTACATATTTTATGCTGCTCGATGTACGTCCTTAATTCGTTTCAAATCCTTGGAATTCTACAAAAAAAATATTAGCTATAATTTTTTACTATTGTTTCATATTCTGCACCGTATAATTTTAAATATTCTATGTTCCACTCTGAGTGTATAGTTTTACATATTCTATACTGTCCGATATACTCTTTGATTCTTGATACAAAAACAATTTAGCTGCACTTTTTTTACTTTTTTTACATATTCTATACTACAGTTAGAACGTATGTCACTTTTACATTTTGTCTCTACTCGATATAAATTGTTAATTTTTTCCAGATCCCTATATTTATACCAATGGAGCAGAGTGACCTTGGACATAACCAGCCATCACGCCATTCATAACAGTAAACTGTAGACAGTATATAATCAAGAACCAAAACATTATGACCACCTGTCAATAACGAGTTGGCCCACCTTTGGCGCGCAACACAGCTTCAACCCGCTTTGGCATGGATTAATACCACCACTTACTACCAGTTAAATACCACTTCCACCTGATCACGTGCCTTCCACGTCATCCAGGCGAGTTCATTGCAATATGTAGGGGTGCTCATAATGTTTTGGCTCTTGAGTGTATGTTCACATGAGGATCATGTTTGGCCGAAACTTGGCCCTGAAGCTCACTCGATTTAAAACTCTTAACTCTATGGTTAATGTCTGCCACTGATAACGAATGACCTTGAATTTTTTGACTACCGTCGTAAAAGCTAAACAAATCAGAAACTGTAATCGGTTGAAACTCAAGGCCATTTCTTCCAGTGACAATTGAACTCCCTGGTCTTTTTTGGCACCTCTGATTAAAATCGTTGCTTCAATTTTCTGATTGTGCAATTTTTTCATGCATGTTCTGGGGCCATTGCAGGGTATCAATATGTCCAAATGTCTTAAGAAGATATAGTTAATCCATTTTAAAGCCCAAAATGTGTTATGGCATACGCAGAATATCTAGAGAGTTTGAAATTCTGCCGGATAGAAAACTGTCTGCGCAGTGTCTGTAAATTACAAATTTAACTTCCAAAACATTCATGCTGAGCGTTTCTTTCTAAGCTGCTTTGAAATTTTAAATTTTACCATTATCACGTGTCTCGTTTACATTCGGACAAAAGGATTGTTGAAATTTCCATAGAAACGCATTGAAAATGAAGGAGAGAGAAAATCTTCAAGTTTTAAACAAGCATGTATGCCAAATTTCAAAATTGGAGGTTGAAATCTGTGGACTTGTATAAAGGATAGACAAAGATATTTTAAAATAAGATTAAAATTTGAAATGTCATGTCATACACTAATAATTTCATTCAAATTAAAGTTAAAATATTTTTTTTTCTTTCTAATGCAGCTGGCAAACACGTAGACAGCTGTCTTGGATGCCTTAAGGCAAACGCTGCACCGACGTTACTCACTTTGCATTACCCAGGGGGCGCGTGTCATTTGAAGGTAAGCCACGGACGCGGAGTAACAATGCAACGCTCTACGACCATATTAGACCGAGATCTACGGTGTAAAGTGGATTCCGAACCATTACAAACATCCACGGCACCGCCGGGATTCGAACCCGAAACCTGTGGTACCGAGCGCCAGAGCGCTAGCCACTCGACCATTCAGGCCCCAAAGTTAAAATAATAAATGATTAAATATTTAATACTCGATTTTGAATTTGTTATTCATACAAATTGTTTAGATTCACGATATGATGGGAATTTACTACTTTTTGCATAATCAATTTTCAGAGAAAAGAACCAGTTCTCATGAAATTAAACACTGAAATTTTGGACAAGTTCTTTTATTTTTACCTTGTTACAGAAAAAGAGTTGTTGTTGTGCCTAACCCTCAGTGTCCTGCAGTGCGACACGGACATCGCATGAGTAATCTACTCATGGATAGGGAAAAAGGGGGGCAATTTTTGTTGTGTTGGAGCACCCGTAGGTAGAAATCTAACTTGGCTCCGAGTCGCTGAAGAAGAAGGGCGGTAGCCTATTGAGAGAACTACTTGCCTTTGCGTATCGTATGAGGAACACCCCTAAAAACTCCCACCAGTCAGCCTGATTAATGAAGAAAGATGCTGAGCATCATAAACACCATAGATTCTCCTGGTTTTTAAAACAGCTTCTACAACAATGCCAGCGAATTGAATGCTAATGCTTACCAGCGGCGAGTCGGGGGTAGTAGATCTTATCCAATAATGATATTATTGAGATACTGTAGAACTTTTGACATAATTTTGTTATCAATGTAATAATATTTTTCTCATGATTAATGTATGTCCATGGATGTTGTGCTTATTTGTTCTAACTACAAATTTCTATAAGCAAATTGTAGCTGAAACTAATTTCTAAGTAATTAGGAAAAATTAGTTTCTTATATGTACAGTAAGATTCAATACTTTTTAAATAATAAAAAATTAATTTAAAAAAAGTATTTTAAAAGTAATTTAAACTTTAATGTTGTAGAGTCTCGGCCTGTACTAGACCTATAACGGCTTCCAGAAGAAGGCCACCGACAGGTCCATGGGAAAATATTAATTTTTATTCACAAGTATTATATATATATATATATATATATATATAATATTATTAATACAAAATTATTTCCAAAAAAAATGAAAATTAAAGATTTAAATTTGATTCATGAGTGCAGATCACTCCAAGGACGGAGACTTTCAAAGATCTCGAGTCTAAGACGAATCTAAACACCTGGTCTACTGCAGACCTTAATTAACAAAAGGCAGTTACTTTTAGAAAAAGAGAACAACACTCTTTGTCGACTCGTCGCAGAACTCTTCCCTCTGCTCCAAAAATACCTGCCTTTACGAAAACCGGCAAGAGGGGGGCAGCTTCCCTCACTTCTCATTCGAGTAGACATTTTTCAGCCCATGGTATCATCACCTCACGATGCAACAACTTAAGGTGTAGTCCATATTCCATATATAAATGTTTCGGCCTGTGAAGATCTCACAAACAATCGTTAATTTCATGAGTCTCGCACTGATTATCTGCTATCAGATTTGAGTGACAGGTTGTTTTCATTAGTACAAATCACTAATTTCATGTAATATAACTACCCACAACACTACTTATCTGCTTCAAATTTGAGTGATAGGTTGTTATTATGTACTTGTCAAAGAAAATACATTCGTCTCTCCTGGGAATGCCAAAACTCTTCCCGTGAGAAAAATGCTACGCTTTTAAAAAGTTAAGTATTTTTCTTCTGAGTATCACGCCAAAATTTTCCTTCCAGAATAGTAAAGATTATCTTAGTAAACAATTATTGAGAAAATAAAATGCTCTAAATAATTAATTTTGCCAACTTAGTTAATTTCACATATAATTAGGGATATGACAAAGAAACGTAAGAGATTCTCACAATAAATGTATTGTCTAATAATCTATTGATAAAAATGTTTTAAAAAATATGCCCATTTTTACAAAAAAAAAAAAAAAAAAAATCAAATAACAACATAAAATAAGATATTAAGTATAAAATTGTGTTTCTCATTTTTATAAATTAAGCACTAAATCTAAAAAAACATCATGAATAATAAAGCAAAGAAATATTTTTAAATTTTTAACTGGAATAAAAAAATTTTATTGCAACATCAGAAGTTTTAATTAAGTAAGCCTCCAAAAAATAACAAATTCTTTGTTTAAAAATAATAACATACTAAATAAATCTGTTTTAAAATTTTTTAAAGTTTAGATCTGTAATAATTACTCTTGCTAAAATGTTTACATTGTTGAATAAAAAATTTTGGTTCTAAAAAAGAACTAAAAGTATTATTTTTTTATACTTTTAAGCATTCATTATTTGGAGCTGGATTCAAAAAATTGTTTTTTATGTGTGTTTTTAACGCTTTTTTATTATGTTAGGGAAAAATAGTTTAAAATGAAACTAATTGGTAGATTCACTCAGAATTATCTCACTAAAATTTTTATTCGGTTATTTAATAGAATTTTTTTTTATTTACTAGACAGGTTTTTGCAGCGAAAGATTCTAATCATGAACTAATTAACAACGGAATTAGAAAAAAATTTCACCTATGATTTTTATTATTTGTTTTTGAAGTTGTTTTATTCAAATGTTAGGCAGCGAAAAGTTCACGAATACAATTATTAATTAAATACAATAGATAGAGATTACATTTAACTTTTATGCGTTGAAGTGTAATATTAGTTGGAAATATTTATTCATTTATTTTTGTAATTTCAAAATTTCGTATTTTAAGAATGGATTCTTTATATTTCACAAAATTAGAAAAAACAAGTTGTTTTATTAACATTTGACACTTCACTGGATAAGCTAATTTTTGTAGTTTAAAATAATTATTATAATGATTTAATAAGAATTTTAATTTTTAAAAACTTATCATGTTAAACAGATAAGAAATCCGATCTTTTTTTTTTAATGATTATTCTACCCGATTCATGTCTCAGTGACAATGCGCGACGCTGGTGAGCATTAGGGCGTTGATTTAATCCGCTGGCGGCTTTGTTGTAGATGCTATTACAAAAAAACGAGGAGCCTCGGTGACGTTTATAATGCTCAGTATCTTGTCTCATTAGTCGGACTACCCGACGGGAGTTTTCCAGGTTTTCTCCCATACGATACGTAAATGCGGGCAGTTCCCCATAAAATTATTCCCGGAAGGCACTCCCTCCTTCTTTAGAGTCACGGACCCAAGTCAGACCTTCACATAGGGCTGCTCCAGCACAACAGAAGCTGCCCTTCCCCCTTCTCTCTTTTCATGAGAACACATGGGTTCTTGGACTTGGTCTAGATATTATACTAGATGTTACTGTTACTTGGTCTAGATATTACTGATTACTAGATGTTACTGTTACTTGGTCTAGATATTACTGTTTACTAGATGTTACTGTTACTTGGTCTAGATATTACTGTTTACTAGATGTTACTGTTACTTGGTCTAGATATTACTGTTTACTAGATGTTACTGTTACTTGGTCTAGATATTACTGTTTACTAGATGTTACTGTTACTTGGTCTAGATATTACTGTTTACTAGATGTTACTGTTACTTGGTCTAGATATTACTGTTTACTAGATGTTACTGTTACTTGGTCTAGATATTACTGTTTACTAGATGTTACTGTTACTTGGTCTAGATATTACTGTTTACTAGATGTTACTGTTACTTGGTCTAGATATTACTGTTTACTAGATGTTACTGTTACTTGGTCTAGATATTACTGTTTACTAGATGTTACTGTTACTTGGTCTAGATATTACTGTTTACTAGATGTTACTGTTACTTGGTCTAGATATTACTGTCTAGTAGATGTTACTGTTACTTGGTCTAGATATTACTGTCTAGTAGATGTTACTGTTACTTGGTCTACAGATTCTCATAATAAATCAAATCGATTAATGAAAATTAAAAACAAATATGCACGTTTTTACAAAACAACTGATAAGATCATTATATAATATGTTAACTATAAAATTGAATTTCTTATTTTTATAAAGTAAGCACTAAATCTAAAACAACATCATGAATAATAAACCAAAGAAATATTTTTAAAATTTTTAACTGAAATAAAAAATTTATATTGCAACATGGAAGTTCTAATTAAGTATGCCTGTAAAAAATAACAAATTCTTTGTTTAAAAATAATGACAAACTAAATAAATCTGTTTTAAAGTTTTTAAAAGTTTAGGTCTGTAATAATTACTCTTGTTAAAATGTTTACTTTGTTGAATAAAAAGTTTAGGTTCTAAAAAAAGAACTAAAAGTATTATTTTTTATACTTTTAAACATTCATTAGTAGGCACTGAATTCAAAAAATTGTTTTTTTATGTGTGTTTTTAACACTTTTTATTATGTTAAGGAAAAATAGTTTAAAATGAAACTAATTGTTAGATTCACTCAGAATTATCTCACTAAAATTTTTATTTGGTTATTTAATAGGTTTTTTTTAATTTACCAGACAGGTTTTTGCAGCGAAAGATTCTAATCATGAACTAATTAACAACGGAATTAGAAAAAAAAAAATCACCAATGATTTTTATTATTTGTTTTGAGGTTGTTTTGTTCAAATGTTAGGCAGTGAAAAGTTCACGAATTCAATTATTAATTAAATACAATAGATAGCGATTGCATTTAACTTTTATGCGTTCAAGTGTAATATTAGTTGAAGGTATTTATTTGTTATTTTATTTAATTATTTTTTGTAATTTCCAAAATTCATATTTTAAGAATGGATTTTTTGTATTTTACAAAATTAGAAAAAAAAAAAATGTAATAACATTTGACACTTCACTGAATAAGCTATTATTTTTTTTTTAAATTTTATATTTTAAAATAATTATAATAATGATTTAATAAGAATTTAAAATTTTAAAAACCTAAATATGTAAACTGGTATTTTTTTAATGATTTTTCTGTCCGACTTGTAGCTCAGGGGCTTTTCCGACGTCGGTGAGCATTAGGGCGGAGATTCAATCCTCTGGTCTGCTTCAAAAAACGAGGAGACTCGATGGCGTTTGTGATGTTCAGCTGTCAGTCAGCTCGTTCGTCAGAATACCTTGTGGGAGCTTTCCGGATTTCATCCCCTATGATACGCAGTTCCTCCTAAAATGTCCTCCTGGAAAGCACTGCCCTCCTCCTTCAGCGTCACTGAGCCAAGTCAGATTTCTACCTACGGGTGCTCCATCACAACAGAAGCGGCCCTTCCCTTCCCACCTTCCATGAGATCACACGGGTTCTTGGATTTGGTCTAGATGTTGCTCTCGATCAAGTGGGTTAAGAAACAAAAAAGATTTTTTTTTTTCTAATTAAACTGTTTAAAATGTCATAAAAAGTTTATTCGCTATAAATGGTTGAAATTATAATAAAATAATTTTTCTAGCTACAGTTATAGAAAAAAAAGTCATTGCATTATTATATATCTGATTTTAGATAAGCTGTTCTGTTTTGAGAATAATAAATGTAAAATAAAATAATAATTACTTGCTGGGAATTTTTTTTTTTTTTCTTGACGAGCGCTCTGGCACGAGATGCCACAAATTTCGGGCTCGAGTCCCGGTGGTTCCATGGACGTTTGTAGTGGTTCGGGATCCATTTTAAACCGTAGATCCCAGTTTAATATGACTGTATAGTGTTGAACATAGGGCTGACAACCCTATCCCGTTTTTCAATGTTACTAATAATTTAACACTACTGTTTGTAAATGTTAAAAATGTACATGATTCTCACAATTTTTTATTCATAAAAATGAAATAAAATACAATTGTATTGTTTTCATAAAAAAAACTTTAAGAATTGCTGTTGATATATTCGCTGAATATATTGCTATTAATATGATAATATATTTTTATTTTCATACATTCATCACTTCGGGTAAAATATCCATCATTTCGGACATCATTTTCTGTGTTGCTATTAATGTGTCTTAGGAATTGCTGTTATTATACACGCTGAATATATTATTAATATAAAAATGTATTTCATTTTTATCTATTCATTATTTCATACAATATTGTGTACGTTTAATGTTTTCTAATTTTTCAAGGGCGCTGAAATGCTGCTAGCATGTATAAGAAATTTCTATTAATATATATTAAGAATTGCTGTTAATATGAACGCTTTATAATTGCTATTAAAATATATTTTCATTTCCATATATTCATCATTTTGGACATTGTTTTGTGTGTTTAATGTTTTACTAAATTTTTTACGTCCCTGAATTGCTGTTAATATATATTAAGAATTAATATTAGTATTATTTTTAATACGAATTGACAATTGCTGTTATATGTACGTTAAATATATTATTAACATAAAAACATATTTTAGTTACAATATATTCATATTTTCGAAACTTATTTTGTGTGTTTATTTTATTATATATTATTATTTTTTTTTTTTTTGGGGGTATCTCGTCGAATTTCTGTTAGTGTGTATTAGGAATTGCCGTTAATACTTAATACTTACCGGTAATGTA
Organism: Caerostris darwini; assembly: GCA_021605075.1. Lineage (NCBI taxonomy): Eukaryota > Metazoa > Arthropoda > Arachnida > Araneae > Araneidae > Caerostris > Caerostris darwini. Next base: position 320,369 of record BPLQ01010627.1, on the reverse strand, counting down.
TATGAAGAATTACAGTCAGAATATACTGGGTATTACTGGTAGTATATATTAGAAATTACTGTTAATATGTATTAGGAATTGATGTTATTATAGACGCTGAATGAGTGAATGCACATATTGTGATAATAAAATTTACTTTTATTTCTGTAGATGGTAAACAAAACAAACATTTCAAAAACACATTGTTACACTTTCTATCCAACTAAAGCCGTAACAATATCAATTTGCGCAGCTGTCAGTGCTGGAGCAGTCACAGACGAACGGCCCCGTAACAGATGGACAGAGCGAGCCGTATATCCTAATAGCACACCCCCCAATCCCCCAGGAGAGAGTCTTCCCCTGACCCCTAAATAACCGCATCCAGTGGTCCAATGACTGTCAGCTCCCCGGCCCCGGTGACTGATCAGTCGGTGGGCCGAATTAGGGCCTAATTATTTCGTTACCTTGACGAGGCCAAGGGTCCAATGTACCTGGAACTTTATCATTGATGAGTCACTAAATCCCCCCCGGATTGTTTGCGATGGACAATCTATTCGGACCTTTGTTTTGGGGTTAGAGGCGTGGTGGTGGGGTTATGATACCTTGATTGACTGTTATTGAACAATGTTTGTTTGGTGGTTCCTGATTCATTTTAAATGATGTTTGGAATGGATGAGGTTTTTAGGGTGATGGAAGATACTGGCTTTGATGTCATGGGTGTGTTAATGTTCTTATAATTGTTAAAGTAGTTTCATAAATGAAATTAAGGGGAATATGTTAGGCATGATTTGTACATTTGCAAGTAAAAAAGCAGAATCTATATATATATGTATACTACTGTGCCCCCAAAAGTAAGACCAAATATTTTTTTTTTTCTAAATTTATTTCATCGCCTTCAAAGTAATCCTCTCCGGACACAATACACTTATGTCAACTTTTCTTCCAATCCTCAATGCAGGTTAAAAAATCATCGGCAGGGATGACCTTCAAAGCGCGCCGCGATTCAAGTTGAATCTCTTCAATCGACTCAAAAAAGGTGTCTCTTTAGTGGCATTTGAGTTTAGGGAATAGCCAGAAGTCGGACGGTCTGAATACGATATTGTGGAACGATATGGGTTTCATTTTTGCAAGCATCAAATCTTTAATTTCTTGGACGTGAGCTTCGTCGGTTGAGGTTGGTGGTCGACCAGAGGGTTCTTGTTTTCAATGCGTTCCCTGCCTTCTTTGAACTGTTTATACCACTTGTAAAAATTCTTTCCGTTATAGCAATACTCACCGAATGTCTTCTGCAACATTCTATACGTTTCCGCAAACAAAATTGAATGCAAGTCACTTTTAGTGTCTCACAAAGTCAAGCGTAACTCAAAAACTAATGCATATTTTGTCATGAAATTTCACACAGATGTCAAGGGCAGTGCAGCAACCTTCAAAAGAAAAAATAATTGAAACTCCATAAGCCCTGGTAATTTTAAATTGAAAATTGGTCTTACTTTTTGGAGTAGTATATATATATATATATGAATCTCTCACATTATCACTACACAGTAATGTCAACAAGTGCACTAATTACGGGGCGGGCATCTGTGTGGTTAAATTCAGAGCATAGGGCTAACAACTCTATCCCATAAAAAGAAAACAGCTCCTGACTCGAAATATGCTAATAGGTAGACGACCTTGGCCCATCATGGGGTTTTTGCGCCAATAAAGATATTGATGATGAGTGGTTATATTAATCACTGAAAACTCCACAACAAAATCTATATTTAAAATCATAAAAATGGTAGTTTCTTTATTGATGTATATTGTTATTTTTTTTTCTTTACATCCCAAAATTAAAGAAAAATAAATTCGTAACTCTTCTCCAGAATTTCTGACACTTTATATGTATATATATATATATATATATAATCACTATTTTTTTTAAGTGATCGTAAGATTTTCCATCAAGAACAGGGGGTGTTGCTGTTGTCGTTCTAATGCAGCTGGCAATACATAGACAGTTAATCTTTATGCCGAAAGCAAGGGCTGCCCCTCTATTACTCACTGAGCACTACCCAGGGGCACGTGTAGCTTGAAGATAGGCTACGGATGCGAGTCACACTACCCCCGAAATGCTCTACGATCCTATTAGACCGGGACGTATGGTTTAAAGTGGATTTCCAACCACTACAAACATCCATGGCACCGTCTGGACTGGAACCCGAAACCCGTGGTACCAACGGCCAGAGCGCTAGCCACTCGGATATCAGGTCCCTGAGAGCATGCGGGTGTAAAAAATTTTAATATATTACAATTAAAGTACATTGGTAACTACCAAATTTTTTATTCTTTCCAGTTGTTGTTATGGACTCGAATTTTTGTTAAAAAAAATAGATTGAATCATAAATATAGATTCACTTAAAAGAGAAAAAAAAATACCCAACAGTAATGGTTAAAAAACAAATATCCTTTAAAGAAGGAAAAACGAAGATATATCTCTAATAGCATTTGAAAATAGTTTTCAAAGTTGAGGTCAAACTTTCTGATGATAAAAAAAATAAATAATCCATAATTTTATTTAAGTAATAAGTAATTTAAAAAAAAAAAAAAAAAATTATATACCGTTTTGCATATTTATTTTATTGGATACGATGAATTTCTTTAGCATTACCCCCAAACACAGTCCTACAGTATATAAAAGACAGAAAAAAATCTTACTACCCTAAAATTTTTGTCTCGCACAGATTAAAAAAATCAAATTCTGAGACTAAGAGTTCAGTATGTGTGTCTACAAGCCTAATCATCGCCCTCAGCCCCCCCTCCCTCCCTCTTCTTATATCCCCCCCTCTTCTTACACCCCCGCCGCAGACGAGAACCGAGGAGGACCCCGATGAAAAGATTAAGATGAGGAGCGATCGTCAGCCGCGGAATGAGAGGCAGATATTGATGGCTGTATTTTCCCACCAGGTGGGGCAATGTGCATGACAACCGAGCGTACGGAAGCACCGTTCGCGAGGGAGCCGCATTTGGCGACTTATCGCTCTTTCGGAGAGTTTGATAAAGTTATAAGTGTTGTGTTTTATGTGGCGGAGAAATTGAAATGCCGAATCTACTTTTCGGAAAGAGTTTAATAGTTGAAGAATGGAATTATATGTAAAGTTATTAAAAGTCGTGCCAATACTTTTGTTGAATGAAATTTTCTATAAAAGCCTCATATTTATTAGAATATATTTTTAAAATGATTTAATTTTTTTCAAAAATTTGAAGTAATAAATTTAATTTCATCTAAACAAATTATATTTGATAAGTTTCGGTAGTGTTAGATTTGTGTATCCATACTAAACTTTAAATGGTATCGATATTCCAATTTAAATAGTAATATTAAAATTAAAATAGTATCGATATTCGAAATTAAATAGTATCGATATTCGAATTTCAATAATATCGATATTGAAATTTAAATAGGATTGATTAATAGTATCAATTGTATCGATATTCAAATTAAAATGTGTATAAGTTTTTATTCTTTAAAAAAAGTAAACATACTTTTCCATACTTTTCCACTTTTCCATGATTCCTTAAAAGTAAACATACATTCCTCTCAAAAAAAGTAAACATACTTTTTGAGGGTTTCATAAGAGGGTGGTCAACATTTAATACATTATCTCTTTTTATACTTTAAAAAATCGAATTGTTTCCTTATTTTAGATTTTATAAGACGAAAAATAAAAATACAAATTGTTTATAGAACAAAATTTTAAATAAATATGAGAAAAAAATTTAATATTTAATTGAATTATTGTGATGGAAAAAGCATTGCCATTTTTAACAAAAGACATTAAAATTTTATATTGATATATATTTTTTTAAAAGTGCATGTAATGCATTCTTTTTAATAAAAAGAAACCGTTTTGGAAATTTTCCTGCTATACAAGTTAAGAGGTTGTTCTCACTATTTATCATTCTTTGTAATTAAGTGAAACCGTATAGCAAAAATCTCTGCTGTACATGAATTGGAAGATGTGCATCTCACTATTTTTCATTCTTTGCTATTAAATGAAAGTGAATTACAAAAAGGTTTGGTTCACAAGGGTTGAGGAAGTTCTTCTCACTATTTCTCATTCTTAGTAATAAAGTGAAACCTTTTAGAAAAATTCCTTGGTATACAAAAATTGGAAGATGTGCTTCTCGATATTTATCGTCCCTCTTAAAAACATATGGACTGAAATTACAAAAGGAAATGTCTAACAATTTCTGCGAAAATCTCTAATATCTTAAGCCATTATTAACGAACAATATCACATTTGCGACCTCTAATATTTTTAATATGGTAAAATACCACAAACAAGCCAAACACAACAGCAAATTCAAACAAACAAAAAAATGCCAGCGCTTTAAGGTTCAACAAATCTGATACGTAATGTTATTCGGAACCGACCCATTCTAACATTCGCTGGAGCAGCTTTCTAACATTCCCGAACGTGTCTTTGAGGCACTTTGGAACATCCCTACACCTCCCCCCCTCCTAAATGTGCGAGTTGTGCCAAATGCATACATCATTTAACTTGCTCAAGAGTCTTCTGCCTTTGGAGACGGAAGGTACTAAAATGAGCGCGCCATTTTTTTTCTCTCCCTTTCTTTTCATGCTTTTGTTCTTGGAAATATGAATTTCGGAGAGCACCCCCCCGTTAGAGCCTCAGCGATGTCTCATACACATTTGGCCTCCCTAACTCTAAAATGGGACGGTTTTAGAATTCTGGTTTTCGAATGGGATGGGTTTGGCTTTGTAAAGAGTTTAAGAGGAGTTGAACAAATATCTGAATCCACAGACTTGGGATTCTTAGATGTATAAAGCAATAGCCTGATTATACAGGTCAACCATGAAAAAACTGTTCGTGAAATAAGCGGTGTTTCTTACATAGTGTTTTTTCTTTTAATTCTTTTTATTTGTTTATTAATTTTTTATACTTATAGTTGGAAAAACTTATAATAAAATATCTCTCACGAACAGTTTAATCAGTAATCGGAATCTAATTTTAAAGATTTAGTACATTAAGTTACGAAAAAGAATTATTTATATGAGTGTAACATAAATTTTTTTTTTCTAATGCAGCTTGCAATATAGACAGTTAACAGCACATATTTACAGGTTAATAAAGCTAATATTGGCCGTTAAAATGCAATTATTTTAGTTAATTGTAGCAAAATAAGCTATTCCATTGTGAAAAAACTATACATGATAGCTTTAAAAAAAAAATGCAATATAGATGTCTGTACATTTTTTTGTGTGTGAATTTTTTAGCAACAAACTACATTTATTGTTTGATGAATTGTAAGACTACTAGTGATATTAGCTATATTAGATCAGCTTTCATGATTGTATAGATTTCGTTTGTTTTAAATTGCGCCATTTACATTTCTTAGTGACTGAATCCCCTTTATATTTTACATGAAATTTACTGTAGATTTAAACGCCTAAATTTATTAGATCATAGAAGACAGTTGAACATTAAAGCTCACAAACGTTCACTGCATGCATATCTCTTATCTTACACGTTAGCTCATTGAGAGAGATAGTACTGAAATAGAATGCCGAGTCAATGTACATACGTATACAAAGCGGAATCCTCGAAATATCATACCAAATCATAATTTTTAAAGATTTAAAACTTTAAGAATGTTAAGATCTAAAATTGATATCAAATCTTTTAAGATCCATAATCCAAATCTGTTAAGATTTAAAATCTAACTGTTATGAGTTGGGCCGCCATAGGAGATATTACTGTGTTGTGAGGGCCTGATAGCCTCTGGCGTTCTGTACCACAGATTGCAGGTTCGATTACTGGCTGCGCCGTGAATGTTTGTAGTGGTTCGGAATCCCCTTTAAATTATAGGATCCTGTCTAATATGACTGTAGAGCGTTTTTTAGCGACTCGGAGTCAAGTCAGTACCTACTGGTGCTACATCACAACAGAAATTGACGAGTACACACACACTGCATTATGAACCAATAGCCATAAACGGTATTTTATATTAATAAAAATGGCATTGAAATTGTTGACAAAATTTTAATTCGGAATATGTCTCGTAGACAGGTTAAATAATCGAAAGACTATATGAATTATATAAAAATGTAACCATAAATATAGTAAAGCATTTTTGGGTAATGCAATTTAAAATTTACTTTTAAACAAAAAATGAAAATAACTGAAGATAAATTGAACGAAATATTGAACGAGAGACAAGGTTATATTGCTGCAAGAAAGACAAATAATAACATTCAAATGGTACTATATGTTTAAAAATTTGTTTAGCTGATATTTTACGTTGTGTCTTATGTATGATTCAAATGGCTGAAAAAATTAATGGAGAAAAAACTGTTGTGCTATTATCCAACAAAGATAAATGATCTCATCTTGGGTGTCACGAAACCACTAATGAATCAGGAAACCACATGGCGACGAATATCTTGTCTGAAGTATATAATCATGGATCTGAATTAGATGTAATTTGTAATATGCTGGATTGTAATGATCATTACGCATGAACAAGAATCACTAATTATAACAAAACAATGCATTTCAACTTACTAAAATCAAGATTCAATGACATAACATTTTTTTTTCTAATGCAGCTGGCAAACACTTAGACAGTTGTCTTGGATGCCTAAGGCCAGAGCTGCGCCGACGTTACTCACTTAGCACTACCCGGGAGGTGCGTGTAGTTTGAAGAAAAGCTACGGACGCGGAGTAACAATACCCCCGCAACGCTGTACGAACCTATTAGAAAAGGAGCTACGGTTTCAAGTGGATTCCGAACCACTACAAACATCTATACCACAGCCGGGACTCGAACCCGGAACCTGGGATACCGAGTGCCAGAGAGCTAGCTACTTTTATTAACTGTTATTATTTAGTTATTAATATTTTATCATTTTAATTAAAACGTCACAACTAAAAAAATAAAAACAGTAGAATGTTTATATATACATCAAAGACAAAATATAGTGTAATTATTAACCTTGTATTTATTGTAGGCCTTTCTTTTTAGATAATATAAAAATAAGGATTAATAAAAGCTTAACGAAATGTTACTTATTTAGTGAGGGAAAATATTTTTTGGATTAAAAAAAATTGATGTCTGTTAAAAATGTGTAGTAATAACAGCGTTTGGTTAAAACATTCTCTATACTTTTTTTTTTTTTTTTTTTTTGAGTTTTTAAATTATAATTTAGAATTTTATTTTATTCGTCATGATTACATGGGTTTGTTGATAATGTTTAAAACATAAGGAAATAAAATTTGGAGCTGCACAAAAAAAAGGAACTTGGGTGTGAAATTCAAGTTAATCACGAATAAAATGTCAAATCAAAACGAATTGCTGCCATTTTTAGGGCGACAGAAAAAAAAAATAGAAAGTATCGTGATAACCTAAATGTCAAGCTATGACGAAAATTCTTGATATTTTAAAAAAAAGTATGACATTCAACTTTGAAATCAACTATTCTTTGTTTTCAAATGCATGCAATCTAGTGAATTCAGTAAAAAGCAGCATTTAGTTTCTTGCTATTGAATTTATCCCTTTAAAAAATAATAATTCTTTATTAATGTAAATTATTTTAAGTGTAAGTTGATTTTCTCAAAAATAAAGTTGTATATAGCTAGTTTTCTTTAAAGAAGAAAGTACTTAATAAATTTGTAAAATGCATTTCCTATTTAAATATATTTTGAAATAAATTTGTTTTCAACCATTTTTTAAGGAGCTCTATAACTGTCAACTACTGAAATAATAATTGTTAGTAATACTGAAACTATATAATTATTTTAAAAAAACGGTCATTTTGTGTCCACTAAGGCTATTTAGGCGAGGCTAATAATAAGGCGAGACCTACAATTTAACGTGGATTCCGAAACACTCACAAACATCCATGCCACCTCTAGGATTCGAACCTGAAGAATGGGACAGAGCTCTAGCCAATTGGCCATCAATTCTCGGAAAAGAAAATATTCAGCTAACGAAACTTGTTCGCTTTTAATGTCTTTGCCATACAAGATAAGCATTTTGTACTATAAAATATACATTCTGTATGACAAAGTATACTTTATTTTACAATTTCTGATACAAAAACAAATATAAAAAATATTTTAAAAATCATTTTTTAATTAATTTTCCAAGTAAATCATATGGATGACATCGTTATAAATTTATAACTCATAAATTATTTGTTGCTAGATAAAATTAAGTTTAAGTTAAGTAAGATAGACAAAAACAGATTTTTAATTAAAAAAATTTAAACACTTACTAACCATTTAATTTGTGATAATTGCAAAATAATTGGTGTCTATATTATAGATGTGTAAAATGGTTAAAAAATATGTAGAAATTAGAACCAAATTATATTGATGTTTCTCGTTTAATTTTTGTTCATTTATTTAATGTCTTTTTTACAAGACTGGCAATAAAATATTTTGATAAAAGGTGATATATATGATATTTGTCGGTAAAACTGATAAAATATTCTCATGCATTTATCATTAATTTTCTACGAATTTATTATAAAATTTATGAAAAAAAAAGTTTGACATTGCATTTTTCCAACATTAAACATACTTTTGAAAAGTATAATTAATGTTGGTAATAAAATAGTTTATTAGTTTAATTCAACTAATAACCGACTAATAATAAACCAATAATTCAACTAATAATATATTTTCTATGCATTTCTTTTTTTGTATCGAACACATAAAGGAGATGTTTTATTTAAGAAACAATAAACTCGAAATATATATATACGTAATATATATATATATATATATATATATATATATAATTCGACTTGGCTCCAAGTAGCTGATGAATGAGGGAACTGCCTCCCGCGAGCACTTTTAAGGGTAACTACCCCACATTCACGATTCATGTGAGAAAAAACCCAGAAAAACTTCCACCAAATAGTCCGAATAACGAGGAAAGATGTTGACCATCACAAACGCCCTCGAGTTTCCTCGTTTTCTACCTAAAAAAATCTAAAATGAAAAATTATATTAAAATAGTCTGAATTAAACATACTAAATTAAAAAATTATATTAAAATATAAATATTTTAATATAATCTTTTAATATATTCATATACTTTTTTTAAAAATATATATAAAATAAGTATATATATATATAAATTTTTTTTAACAGGTTTGACTTTCTTACTCAAGACATCCTTTTAAGCTGCTTTAAGTTGTTCTTTTTTTACCCAAAGGCACAGGGGGTTGGCATCTGTAAAGCATGTTAGTGATCTTGGAAGGTAAACTTTTCAACGAACCGGTTTGAAATAAAACCAAAAAAACCTCACCTCAGAGGAACGCTGACTACCAAATTTAGTTTTTGAGTCAGAGAAACAAATTCGCTCATTTCCCGACTCTAGAAGAAGGTGGCTTTGAGATCCAGATAAAATTTCGCCACACATGACTGGGAATTCGAATGAGTTCGATGCCCACCGCCGGATTCTTAGACGCTGAATAACTACAAACCATTTAGATCCGGAATGAAAACTTCTTTAAAGCAAGCGTCGTATGTAATCATAAGAGGACCGGGAAAAGGTTAACTACTGATATAAATAAAATAAACTACTTACATTTATGTTGTGGGGGCATTGTTACTCCGCGTTCATGGCTTATCTTCAAGTTACACACGCCCCTGAGTAATGCAAAGTGAGTAACGTCTTTGCAGCGCTTTGCCTTAAGGCATCCAAGACCAAGCTGTCTAAGTGTTTGCCAGCTGCATTAGAACAAAAAAAAAAAAAAAAAAAAACATTTATGATGTTGTTTCTTATCCCACTTGGCTGGCCAAGCCCACGAGCCCATACGTAGACATGATTGAAGGGGAAGGAAGCAGCTTCTGTTGTGATGGAACACCCGTAGGTAGAAGTCTGACTTTGGCTCCGTGACGCTCTTACAGTCATAGGAGACCGGGACCTACGGCTTAAAGTGGATTCCGAACCACTACAAACATCCATGGCACCGCCGGGATTCTAACCCGAAACCTGTGGCACCGAGCGCCAGAGCGCTAGACACTCGGCCATTAAGGTCCGAAATTTGTGAATGCCAACGGCACGTGGTGTTCCCAGGTGGTCACCTGGCCAAGTACTGACCGCGTCCTATGATGCTTGACTTCGTTGATCTAACGAGAACCGGTATATTCAGCATGGTATGGCCGTTGGCTACTTACATTTATAAGTTTACTAATATAAGTTTTACTTGCATTTATAAGTTTACTAATATAAGTTTTACTTACATTTATAAGTTTACTAATATAAGTTTTACTTACATTTATAAGGTCACTAATATAAGTTTTACTTATATTATAACTAAGTATAAAAAAAAAATAGTAAATCTATATCATTTGAAAAGATGCTTGCCATATCTGGCTCCTTTGGCTGATAAATTACGTCATCGACGCTCTCTCTCTTTGGCGAGAGTTCCCATAACTATCCTTATGTGTGTAGAGGAAGTCAGTTGAAGAAAGAGTTTTACACTGGTAGAGGCGTTGTCTGTTCCGAGTCACAGATTAGTAACATAACAGAACACGCATAGGGTTTGCCAGTTTGGGGCAAACATACTCCTCAGGTGATCATACACCTCACGTGACATTTACTTTGTAATTTAACATAAGCGATCATGACTTGGCGATTTTTGGCAACAATCTTTACCATTGGCTATAATGTTGGAGAAGAATTACTTTCATTTTGTGAATCTCCTCAAGAAATATGCACTTGAAATACATACAACCTTCTACAGTAAAAGAAGTAATTTAGAAATGCAAAAGTTAAATTAACTTCTCAATATATATTGTTGTTGATATTATTATTTCATTTCTGGATCATTTAATTCGTTTTGTTAATTTTGTTTGTCTAGACTACTGATTAAACCTATAATTAAGCATAAAACGAATGGTGTCTAGTCTCTTTATGTCTCATATTCGAATATTTATATATTGCTATCCAGAAATTACATTTTCGCAAGTTGACAAAGAAGAATTTTATGTAAAATTGGCATTTTTAATTTAACTATATGCTAATAATACAAAGCAAATATGATTCCTTTTGTATTCTATAAATTATATCGCAATCCTGAAAACTTCTGTGAAAATGAAATTCGCTACAAATGCTAATGTCTCAGTTACAAATATGTTGTTTTTGTTTAATTGTGTTTGACAATAGTGTCGTAATATTTTGTGGACATTCAAGTAAAAACTGTATGACAACATATAAATTAGAATAATTTTTATATACAAAGGGATTTTAATTAAAGTCCCACTTTCAAAATGCTGTAATAAAAGAACCTCTAGTCACAATGAGTTCATATTTGAACTGAAGATACTCTACTACTTAGAAGTTAGATATTATAGTAAAGCGGAAATGGTACAGCGCCATAAAAAGTTCCAAAGTGTATTAATAAATGGCGCTGTAAGTAACATAAAATAGCATAAAGAAAATGAATTAAGCTGTCAGTGATAGTTTGAATCGAAATGACAATGTATTTGGCATGAGTTGCACATTCAACCAACTATAGTGTTCAATGTGCTGGATTGTTTCGGTGTTTTGACGGAAAAATGACTTCCAAGTCATTCAACAGTTGTGACACTGTGAGTGGAAAACCTATCTACCACGGCAAGAGCATATCAAATTTAATGGGAAAAATTGGTGGAACTTTTTTTTGATGCCATACCATTTCCCCCTTCTACAAGTATCTTCAGTTCAAATTTGAATACATTGTAACGAATGGCTCTTTTTTTACACCATTTTGAAAGTGGGACTTTAATTATAATCACTCTGTATGTTATGTAGCATAGTATGCGGTTACTTTTTCTTTCTAATGCAGCTGGCACTTAGACAGCTTGGTATTGGATGCCTTAAGGCAAGCGCTGCAAAGACGTTACTCACTTTGCATTACCCAGCGGGTGCGTGTCACTTGAAGATAAGCCACGGACGCGGAGTAACATTGCCCCCGCAGCGCTCCACGATCCTATTAGGACCGGGACCTACGGTTTAAAGTGGATTCCTAACCACTACAAACATCCATGGCACCGCCGGGACTCGAACCCGAAAACCTGTGGTACTGAGCGCCAGCCGCTCGGCCATTCAGGCCCGTATGAGGTTACTTTAATTCTGTGAATCTTCTCAACAAATATACACGCGAAATACACACAATTATCTACAGTAAAAGACGAAATTTAGAAATATAAAAGCACAATTCATTCCGCAGTATTACTATTGTTTTTATTTCTAGAACGTTTAATTCGTTTGTCTAGACGACTTACTAGATGCGTATTTTAACAGGAAACGGAAGGTGATTAGTTAGTTCATATCTCAAACTTGGAATATTTATTTATCGCTGTCCGGAAACTTAAATTTTTATAGCTGATAATATAGAATTCTATTTAAAATAGGCGGACCTGAATGGCCGAGTGGCTAGCGCTCTGGCGTTCGGCACCACAGGTTTCGGGTTCGAGTCCCGGCGGTGCCATGGATGTTTGTAGTGGTTCGGAATCCACTTTAAACCGTAGGTACCTGTCTAATTTGATCGTAGAGCGTTGCGGGGGCATTGTTACTCCGCGTCCGTGGCTTACCATTAAGTTACACCCCCTGCCCCCCATGGGTAATGCAAAGTGAGTAACATCGGTGCAGATCTTGCCTTAAGGCATCCAAGACCGTTGTCTAAGTGTTTGCCATCTGCATTAGAAAATTTTTTTTTTTTAAATAAGCATTTTTAATGTAGCTCTATGAAAGCGATGCACGGCAATTATGATCCCTTTTTAATTCTATAATATATTGAAGCAAATTTCTTATCAATATCTTATGCATGATATTCTAAAAGGAAAAATGGCTACCCGATTAAATTTTAAAATCTCATGTTATTTTTCAATAAAATTGTTATTTAACGATTTCAATTCACAACTCATCATTTTTGAAGTTTAAGCCAATTTATAAGACTGTAAAGTAAAGAAAATATTGCTACTCAAAATTTATAAATTTTCTATTCTCAAAATTTTTTAAATACTATTAATTTGTTAATTTTTAGTGCATTATTTATGTAATATATAACTGCAATAAATTTATTATATTATATTTTTCTTATTTCATAGTAAAATTTTGTAAACATTATTTTTAACGAAAAACACTTTTTATAGTTATTTTTTAAAAGTTTCGTATGCTTTTTGTTAAAAAGAAAAGAGAAAAGTTTTTCTTTCTACAAAGAAATGTTTTATAAATTTATAATTAAAATAAATTTTACTCTTAAAATATAACTGAAATTAAAAACGTTATTGGTTGAAAAACAATTCAATTATATAATTATTTATGCAAGCCAAATATTTAAAAACATTCTGGATCTGATATATTAATGAAATCTGTATATTTTGAGTAGAAATTCTCTATTTCCTATTATTATAAAATATAAGAATTTTTCTTCCTAAAATAAATATGAAACATCTTAACTAATATTACATTCATTTTTATTTCAAAAACTTAAAAACTCAAATAACCAATAATTTCATACAAAAAAATTACTTTGTTGTTGATTATTAAAATTTCTTGTTTACTATTTTGTCATTATATTTTCAATAAATTGATGCAAATACAGCTATAAGAGTGAAAACATAACTTTGTATTCTTATTTGTGAATACAATAAAAATATTTCTATTACATGAAATAGAGATATATTTGTATTATATTAATCTGGATATAAATATTATATTGTATTGTATGAAATTGGATATTATATTGATATTATTATTCAATATATATATATATTGTATGGAATATAAAGAATTATATTTCATACGATAATTGGATGAAATATAATCTTTTATATTTCATTCAATAACCTTTCATATTAAAAATAATTTTTTCTCAAACAAATAGATACCCAGAAGTTTGATTTGATTGAAAAAATGATTAAAGTTATTCGGAATCTTTTTTAATAACTTATTCTAAAAAAAATCCGGCTGAATCCATCATCTTCCTTGATTTATGTGCCCTTCATTAATCAATTGGTTATTCAATTAGCAAGAGGACTTTATCTTGGCGAGAAATTCATTCTCTGTTGTCAATGTTGATTAAAAAGCCGATGACGGTTTTATAACTTTTTTTGAAATTTATATCGCCAAGTGTTGGCAGACGAAAATAGCTATTTATGTTTCGGTTTAAGTTTTACAAAGTGATACATGCTGTCGATACGAATTAAATGAGTCGGAACAGTGGTTAATAGAAATGCCTCTAGAAATTTGGGATGTAAAAAACTAAATTTTAAAATACTTTATCAAAATTGTTGTGTATTTCACAATATAAAGTATTTTAAGGTAACTTGACGGCTAAGTGACTAGTGCTCTGGCTCTACGTACGATAGACTTCGGACTCGAGACCCGGCGGTGCCATGGATGTTTGTTAATGGTTCGTAATCCATTTTAAGCCATAGATCTCGGTCTAATATGACTGTAGAGCGTTTCCTGCCTAGAAGTCTGCTAGTAGTTAGACGGCCTTAGCCCACAAAGGGGCTGTTGCATCAATGACGAAGAAGAAAGTAATTTAAGGTAACATATTACATACAGAGGCAAAAGTTTTAAATAATGGCTGATAGATTTTTTTTTACTTCTATTAGGTTATAAAACATTAACAAACACGAAAATTGAAATATATACATGGATATTTTTGTTAAGATATGGTTTGTCGCTCTACGGTAATTTTTTTGCATACTTTCGGCTAATTAGACCGGGACCTACAGTTTAACGTAGATTCCGAACCACCAAGAGACCTCCATACCACCACCAGGATTCGAACCTGAAGCCTGTGGTACCAAAAGTCAGAGCATTAGCCAATTAGCCATTAGGACACATTTTGTTAAAATTTAGAAAAATTGACAAAAAGTGTATGTTTTTACTTAATCGATCTGATAGCTTGATGGCTGGTCTAGTGGCTAGCGCTCTGGTGCTCTTTAGCATAAGTTTCGGGTTGGAGTCCAGGTGGTGCCAGGGATATTTGTAGGGGTTCGGAATCCATTGTAAACAATAGACCCCGATCTCATAGGATCGTAAAGCGTTGTGGGGATAGTGTTACGCGTGCGTAGCTTATCTTCAAGCTACATGTGTCCCCTGGGTAGTGCTAAATGATTAACAGTGGTGCAGCCCTCGCTTATGGCATGAATATTAACTGTTTCTGTATTGCCAGCTGCATTAGAAAAACAACAACAACTTAATCGACCTTAACTAAAAGAATATGTAAATTGCATCACATTTAGTTGCACAAATGTAGACATAACCCATTACGCATGTATTGAGCTAAAAGAACTATAATGTTCCAAAGGGTAGATAAGCTAATAGGACAGGAAATCGTGTCATTTAGAGAAAAAAATACTTGAAGAAAAGAAACGTTTTATATAAAATGCCAGTAAATTATCACTTACTGAATATGCTTAAGGCATTTTATTTCACTGTATACATAACATCATTCAATAAATATAGTTAAAGTTTCATTAGATTCTGAAAACTATTATAATATTACGATTATTATCGTGTCTGGTAATAAAAACAAGAGCAAAACAAGCAGTTTTTCAGAATTGAATTGAAAGTTTTGAATGCATGAATTCAATATTCTAAAAACTTGTAATAAACTGGCAGTATTACGGCTTCTATAGGCTCAAAAAATAAACTCCAAACTGTTTTTGAAAGCTAAAAATCTCATCTTTAAAATAAAACCATAAGTAAAATTTTTTAATTTTTTTTCCACAAAAATTGTGCTTCGAAAGTGATTGGTTATTGTAATTATTTCCAAATGTTTTATTTTGGTTTTGTTTTTTTCATTTTGAATTGAAACTTGTGCACGAGTGTTACATTTCACGTATAACAACATTTTATTTATATTTTACGAGGCCTGAATGGCCGAGTGTCTGGCACTCGGTGCCACAGGTTTCGGGTTGGAGTCCCGGCGGTGCCCTGGATGTTTGTAATGGTTCGGAATCCACTTGAAGCCGTAGGTCCCGGTCCTAACAGGATTGTAGAGCGTTGCGTCCGTAGCCTATCTTCAAATTACACGTGCCCCCCTGGGTAATGCTAAATGAGTAACAACGGTGCAGCTCTTTCTTATGGTATAAAACGTCCTGTTTGGTCACGGTCTCATATGACTGTAAGAGCGTCACGGAGCCAAGTCAGACTTCTAACCTACGGCTGCTCCACCACAACAATAACTGTTCCCCCTTCCCCTTCAACCATGAGTCCATACGGGTTCGTGGGCTTGGTCTACATGCCTACCAAGTGGGATAAGAAGCAACAACAATATTTACATATTTCATATTGATAAAAATGCCTTCAAAGTTTGATTAATTAGATTTCACTATAATGGTAATATACATTTCCAAAACATACAATTATATTTTTCAATTAATGTATGATAGTTACTACTATAATTTATTTTTTTATTTAATAGTTTCATTTCTTGTTGAACATTTTAAATTGAAATGTTAGTTGCTGTAGCTGTAATTTATCGGCAGGGATGGCCTTCAAAGCTCGCGGCGATTCACGTTGAATCTCTTAAATCGACTCAAAACGGTGTCCCCGGAGGAGTCTTTTAAATTTAGGGAATAGCCAGAAGTCGCACGGTGTGAATGCGGTGGTTGGGGAATGATATGGGTTTCACTTTTGACGAAAAGATCACGAAGAATCAATGCAGTGTGAGCTGGCGCATTCAGTGTTTTCGGTACAAATCGAGACTTGACACTTTTGACGCCCAAAATGGAATGGACCGATCCTTTTGTAATTCCAACATCATCAGCAAGGTCTAATTGTAAACCGACGGTTTGCAAGCACCAAATCACCAACCGAATGCCTTCTGCCACATTCTGTACGTTTCCACAAACAAAATTCGATGCCCCTGGAATTTTAAATTGAAAATTGTTCTTAACTTTTTGGACACAGTAGTAGGTCCCGGTCTGTTTAGCCCTCGTGTGCACAAGATGACCGTAGAGAGACAAACCAAACTAAATCACGATGTAACTAGAAATTGGTTTTCCAAATAAGAAGGAAAAATTAAATTTATACACCAGTACATTCTTAATGTTTTACTTGCTTATATGGATTCCAAAATGTACGTTTAAAATTATTCATAGTAGTTAAGTACAAGGATTTTTTTGTGGAAAATTGGTTCAAAATCATTTTCGCCATTTGAAGATGCTACCTCGCGTCTAACAAAATTATTTGTAAGATGAGCCATGAGTGGAATTCTTTTTAATTTGCATATTAGTTTGGCAGCCATCTGTTGTTTTCTCTTTAAACTAAATTTTTTAATTAATTTTATTCATAACATGCATTTCATGGAATTTTATATGTATATATATTTTCTAATACAGCTGTCAAAAAACTTAGACAGTTGTCTTTGATGCCTTAAGGCAAGCGCTGCACTGACGTTACTCACTTAGCACTACCCGGGGGTACCTGTAGCTTGAAGATTAGCTGCGGACGCGGAGTAACACTACCCCCGCAACGCTCTCCGATCATATTAAGCTGGGACTACGATCATGTTAAACTGGGACCTACAGTTTAAAGTGGATTTCGAATCACTACAAACATACATGCCGCAGTCGGGATTCGAACCCGGAAGCTATGATACCGAGCGCAAGATAGGCTAGCCTATCGGCCATTAGGCCCCTGGAATTTTTTTATATACCGCACAAAAAAAATCGCAACAGTAAACCGCATAAAAACGGGATTGATTGTATGGCAAAACTGATTTAGTCATCTTTCATTAAAACAATGTTCTAAATAATGCCAGGTGATTAGCATTCGTCCGCTTTAAATCAGCCGACTCAAAGCGGGACGAACAAATTGAAACAGATGTAGCATGCATTAATAATGCACGCAGCAGAACAAAGAGGAAAGCGAATTAAGATTCGGGCATTGTTGGGCAGCGCATTTCAGAAAAGTGAAATGACATTATTATTGCACTCCAGGTCCGAATATTCGGGAGTTCAATCAATACCGGGACTTCGCCCATGAAAGCCTTTCATTGTGATGTTAAAGCAACGCGATTCAAAAGCTGCATTCCTCTGTCCTGTCAGCTGCAATCACAGCTGCAGCTTCTAGCTGAAGACAGGTTCAAACATGCAGCCTTTCAAGTTCGCTGTGACTCGAGAAATGTTTGGATTGTAGCGATTTCTTGTTTTCTTTTACTGAAAAATTGTTTTTAATATTTCTATGATGTATCGATGCTTGTTGACTTTATGAAATCGATGTCTGTTGTTATCTTGTTTTAAATGCAAAAATAAAAATAAAAACTTAACAAATACAGGGGGATTATAATTAAAGTCCCACTTTCAAAATGCTGTCAAAAAAAGAACCACTCGTCACAATGAGTTAACATTCGAACTGAAGATACTTGAAGAAGGGGGAAACTGTACGACATCAAAAACAAATTCCAAATTGTATTAATAGATGGCCCTGTAAGTGAATTCGGCTGCAAGTGACAGTTCGAAATCACAACGTATTGAATGAATCGAAATGACAACGTATTTGGCACATGAAACCAATGAAACCAACAAGTTGCAAGACATGTATTCAAGTATGTATTTCAAGTTGCACATGAAACCAACTGCAGTGTTCAAAGTGTTCAACTGTTTCGATTTTTAGATGGAAAAATGACTTCAAAGTCATTCAAAAGCTGTGACACTGTAAGTGGAAAGCCCATCCACCACGGCAAGGTCCTATACATTGGAAGAGAAAAATCGGTGGAACTTTTTTTGACGCCATACCGTTTCTTCAAGTATCTTCAGTTCAAATTTGAACTCATTGTGACGAGTGGTTCTTTTCTGACAGCATTTTGAAAGTGGGACTTTAATTATAATAACCCTGTAGATTTATTAATATTTAGATTTAATTATGGAGCCAATTCTTTTAAAATTTTATCTTTTATTTCTGTAAGTTTGGTCTGTTGCATTTTGTGCACACTTTGGACTAATAACACTTTCGGGACCTATAATTTAACGTGGATTCCGAACTATTCACAAACATCTATACCACCGCCATGTTTTGAACCTGAAACCTGTGGTATCAAACGCCAGAGCGCTAGTTAATTGGCCATCAAGCCGCTTTATTTCTATAGGAGTATAACAAAAAATAACGTGAAATGATTATGTTTCAAAATCATTAGAAAGGCATTTTTCTGCTAAAAACAAAATGCACATGGAATAATGAAGAAAATATTATTATTAGATTCAATTATTGAAATTTTTGCATTTAAAGGAATAACAAATAGAAGGATATCTAATAAATTGGACAGTAATGAAGTTAATTGTTTAATAAGTTACGATGAATTTTCTTTTGCATCCCATAGAAGCCAAAAAGAAGAACAAAAAAAAAAATGCTAAATAATACGCAATTTGTATTAGTATGTCCTTTCCTAAAGCGGTTACCAACCCGTGGTACAATTAACATGACGCATATTTAAACAGAACTTAATAAGTGGTTGGCGGGACAATACAATGTGTTTTACCAATGTAATATCAATGCGGTTTTTGAGGTACTTTAACAGCAATTGCCTCTTTTATTTTGTTTTACGACAATTGTTCTGTGGCGTAGCATTACTGTCATTTTTTTTATTGAAGCGACTGCGTCAATTAAAAATAATTGCATTAGTTGAAAAAGTGACTAATTACTGAATGATACAATTTCAAAGAATTAATTGAGTTTTCACTAAATTACCATCAGAGCATTAACTCATTACGTCTTACCAAAAGGGCTGTAATTGTTTACCTCCTGCTATAAGAACTGATGATTAAAGACAGAGAAAGGCAGATGTAGAGAAAATAATCCTTTGGACTAAACAATTAAATTTTTTTTTTACAAAATTCCAACGCACTTAATGTGATCTTTATTGACGAGAACTGAACTTCATATCTCTCAGTTTGATAACTTACAAAAAAAAAAAAAAAAAAAAAAAAAAACACCCTTGCTCCTTGTTAAATAAGGCAAAATTAAAATTGAAAAATCAATTTCAATATCAGCGGTGGCCAAGTGGATAGCGCTCTGTTACTTAGTATCTCAAGTTCGAATACTGGCTGTGGCATGGATGTTTATGAGTGGTTCGGAATCCACTTTAAAATGTAGGTCCCAGTCTGTTTAACCCTCGCTTACACAAGAGCGTAGAGCGACAAAGCAATATTGAAAGAAAAATGTATATAATGTCTAACATAATAGATTCTTTTTGTAAAGCAATGGCCTTTATATTTCATAGCAGGATAGCATATGGAAAAAAAATGTTTTGTTAAATAAAGCAATACCAAGAAAAAAATTATGTATTATCTAACATATAATTTTTATGGTGTGTTGGTCTTCGTACCTGATAGCTGTACAATTTACGGAAAAAAGAAAATCTAGTAATGTAAGACAGAAAAACTAGTATATTATCTAATATTAGAATATTTTTTTAATGAAATGGTCTCCGTATTTCTCAGACGAATTATGGAAAAAAATGAATTTCTTGTAAACTGAGAGTGTTTAAAGCGAAAGTGGCGGATTGTCTTTATAAAATGGGCAATTTTTATGGAGAAATGAACTTTGTAGTTCACTGCTGTCCAATTCACGAAGAAAATTATTAAATCTTGAGCAACGAGATTTAAAAAGAAAAGATAAAAGTGTCTAAAAAAATAAAAGATAAAAGTGTCTGCTTGTGCAGTGACTACTTTACATAAAAGTATCTACTTGCTTATACTATGTTGCAATTCATTTTATCTTATGAAAGTATACGATTGATTTTGTGAATTTTGAGTATAAATTTTGAGCCTTTCTTAAAAAATCATCTTGATATAAAGCTAAAGGCATTATTTAGCCGTTAGAATCAATATTAACTTGAAGATGGATTTCTTTCATCACGAAAATGTTTTATCCTTCTGTTTTTATAACATCGGCGCGGTGTTTGTATCTGGATCTATCAGAAACTTGAAGAGCAATTATACTTCAGGAAGATGCCGAGTTATTGGATCCAAGTGAATTAAGCAAACTGGAAACTCTTGACAACATCGTATTACAGGAAACCGCTATTGCTGCATACAGTTTTTTGAATACTAGCCATAATAACATCTTATTGGACCTACAAATTTCGAAAGTACTTTTGCAATTTGGAGGGTGAGAACAATGCCTTTCTAAAACCTTCAGCTGAGGAAGAAATCACCATTGAAGATAATTAGGATAACGTCTTAGGGATTAGGATAACGTCTTATTAGACGATTGAAGAGACATTTCAAAAATCGCCGGAATCAGTTTTAGCACCTGACAAAACCAAGCGTAACTCAAACACAATGAATATTTTGACGTCAGATTTCAACACAGACGTCAAGGACAGTGCCAACTATCTAAAAAAGAAAAAAAAAATGAAATACCATATGCCCGGGAAATTTAACTTAAAAACTGGTCTTACTTTTTGGTCTTAGTAGTATATGAATAATGCGGTTTATTTAATAACATCAATATTTTAATAAAAATGATAGCAATAAACATAAAAAATAGTTCTCAAAGTAATCATTTTAAAGACAAAATAAAATTTTAAAATTAATTTAAAATAAGACAGAAAACCATCTTCAAATCATTATGATTATATAGATTATTTTCTTCTGATTTTAGATTCTTCTAATACAATTTGTAATTTTTCCGTACTAAATACGTAATACGTATATTTTACAATGTGAAATTTGTTACTATCTTCTTAAAATTAATCAGACAAATGAAACTCTATGACTTACTTGAAGACATTGGGTATTAAAAATTGTCTGAAGATTTAAATAAAAGTTTATCTAAACACCCTACAGGGATTTTTTATAATAATGGAGTTATTGTTCTTCAGAAGACAGTCGATCTTTTTAAAGTAAAATTTTTGCTTTCCCATTATACTGAAGGATTGAATTTCTTATTTTCAAACCTGGCCATACTTAATTTGAGAGGAGTTAGATTAAACTTTGCTCCCAGATAGTCGTAAAACAACACAACTTTACTAAACTTCTGTCACAAAAGACGTAAAAATATTTTTACTCGTTTCATTTTTCTGAATTTGAACTTCATTTGTATATTATGTAGAATAAGGTATAAAATAGTTTGTGAGCATAAACACTGCATATTTACTAATATATATATCGTATTACATCAATTTATGTAATTTTAATTTGTAGTTTTAATCTCAAGGGGCCTGAATGGCCGAGTGGTTAGCGCTCTGGCGCTCGGTACCACACGTTTCGGATATGAGTCTCGAAAATGCCATGGA
Organism: Caerostris darwini; assembly: GCA_021605075.1. Classification (NCBI taxonomy): domain Eukaryota; kingdom Metazoa; phylum Arthropoda; class Arachnida; order Araneae; family Araneidae; genus Caerostris; species Caerostris darwini. Next base: position 298,126 of record BPLQ01010627.1, on the reverse strand, counting down.
TGTTTGTAGTGGTTCGGAATCCACTTTAAGCCGTAGGTCTCGGTCTAACAGGATCGTAGAGCGTTGCGGAGATACTGTTACTCCGCGTCCGTAGGTTATCTTCAAGTACACACACTTCCTGGGTAGTGCCAAGCCAGTAACGTCGGTGCAGCACTTACCTTAAGGCATCGAAGACAGTTGTCTAAGTGTCTGCCAGTTGTAATAGAACAAAAATAGGTTTTAACCTCAAGAATAAGTATTTTGTTACGTTTTAATTGAACTTAAGTAGCTCAAAGTCACATTAGTAACTTAGTATTAACTAGAGTTTCAACTGGATAATGCAGAGGCTTTCTTTGCAGCCAAGTTCGAAATCCGGTTAGCAAAGTCGTATCGGAAATCAAACGTTTTAGACTCACTCCCTTCCTTGGGTTTCAATAGGAGAAGAAAAGGTTCGAAGCTTGTATATGATTCCACTAGGGTGTTCGTTAAAAGTTGTGATGGAAGAAAAAAATAGAAACAGCCCACCCCCTTGTTGCATCCTCGGTAAAATTGAATCTGTTACATACATACCGTTCTAGCGACGAATGACAGCAGGTGATGGTAGTGAACAATCGACTACAACATACATTATAAAGTACAAAAACACATAAATATATAGAGAAATGGAAAATTCCTCGCCATGTAGTGTTCATCATTTTGCACAACAGTCCAAGATTCCTATATCCAATTTTTTATAGTTTTAAACGTGAATACTATTTTCAAAAATGCCTAGGATGGTAGGATGAGGACGGAGAAAACAGAGACTTGATGGAGAAATTTGAATTCTGTACTAGAAAACTCCAGCTACCAACCGTTTATTCGTATTATAATTGTCAAGAAGCTTTTTACGTCCTTCAAAATCATAACTTCAGTGCCAGTTACGATCTAAATTCTCTCCAGTTTCTTGGAACATTACCAAGTTAATATATAATTAAGAAATGAAGGCGAAATGTTTAGCACTACTACATGAAAAAAATTATTTTTGTTATAGTTGGGTTTGTATAAAATAAGTTAAACACTTTTTAATGTTGGTATATAAAAATTCAAGAGCAGTTTGACGCAATACATATATAAATGAACATCAATCAAATTAGATTTGCTCTTTGTTGTCTCTTTTTCCTACTTGGACTTGGATAAAGATAATTAAATTGGAGATTAACTATAATATTTGGTCTAGAAAACCAAGGCGTAAGGTAACTTACCTATTTAACGTCTTCTAAACAAACGGTGTATAAAAACAAAATGTTTCGCTACTAACAGAAAGTATACCAAATTGGGCTTATTTATTTTACACTTAACATAAGCCGAGATGGCATTATATATATACATATATTTTGTTGTTCTAATGCAACTGGAAATGCAGAGACAGTTATTATTCCTTATGCCATAAGAAAAGGCTGCACCGCTGTTACTCATTGACTACTACTCAGGGGGGCAAGGGTAGCTTGAAGATATGCTACGGACGCGAGTAACTCTACGAGGATTCCGAATCATTACAAACATCAGTGGCACAGCCGGGATTTGAACCCGAAACCTGTGGTGGTATCCAGAGTGCCAGCTACTCGGCCATCTATCCTGATGGCTGAGTAGCCTCTCTCTAGCCCGAGTGGCCAGTCCTCTCTCTCTCTCACTCTCTCTCTCTATATATATATATATATTACGTGGGGATATTTAAAAATACTCCTCTTCTTTCATTTCGTATGAGAAAACACGCGGAAATATTTCACCAAGTGCTTTAAGAATCTTTTACACATTGTCACAATCACCATGAAGACTCCTCCGCGTCCGACATCAACAACTGAAATAAGCACCGCCAGCGGATTCGAACATGAGCCCTCCTAAAACATAAGAAATTCATGTTATCAAGTCCTTACATTAAACGAGCCTTACATCCAGTTCAAGTCCTTACATTAAACGAGCTACTTAATGTAAGGACAGAAATCCGTCATTTCAACTAAATAGCGTACTGTTTTTGTTGCACAATATGCGTGATTTCTACATTGCTTGCATAAACAAAAACCATTATTGTACGCGTCAATCTCCATTGAACCGATCAAATGACATCGATGGCATTAGTATATAAAGTGACCATATTAAACTCTCTCTCTCTCTCTCACCCGACGGTGAAGAGGACATAATGAACATCTTCCGCGCACGAATTATCACCACAAAGACGCTGCATCTGGAATGGGCGATGCGGTGGAATGACCTTCCTCTAACTGTCAACAGTGCATGCAGTTGTAATAGCGGTGATAACATCCATCTGATACTAGCTTAATATGGGTACAGACGGAGAGGAATTCAAACCAGACAATACTGTGTGCACGGTTATATGTGCAATAGTAGGTGTCCATAAAGTCTCTTTACAATTTCAAAAATTGAATGAATATTATAACTAAAACACACACACACAAATATATATATATATATGTTTTTGATTTGCCACATTTAAAATTAAATTAAATTTAATGCATCTCTAAATGGACTAAGGACCATGGTCAAGCGTGTCGCTTATATGGGATTATGTTGAAGGTAAGGGGCATGATAGCCAAGTGGCTAACGCTCCAGCGCGCGGTACCACATCCGCGCTCGGTTTTGGATTCGAGTCCCGGAGGTGCCATGGATGTTTGTAGTGGTTCGGGATCCTTTTTAAGCCGTAAGTCCCAATCTAATAAGATCTTAGAGCGTTGTGGGGAGTAGTGTTACTCGCGTCCGCAGCCTATCTTCAAGCTACACGTGTCCCCTGGGTAGTGCCGAATGAGTAGTAGCGGGGCAGCTCCTGCTTATGGCATAAAGATTAACTGTATCTGTATTGCCAGCTGCATTAGAACAGCATGTCAAAGATAAGGGACATGACTCATCTAAAACACTGATGGTATCGACAAGGGTAAACAGGACACGAAATCGTGTACCAATTTGAGTGAATTTAGATAACCGACGAAATGCACGGAAATTACGGTTTTGATTACAGCATAAACTTCTTGATTATTATGATAACGGCATAGCATATGGGTTAGTAGCTGGAGTGTTCTAGTTTTCCCCAGTATGAAATTCAAAATTCTCCATCAAGTCCCTATTTCCGAAGTGTTTTCTTAAATAGTTTAAGTTTCACCATGAATTGCAAAAAGTGCATCCAGTTAGTACTCGATTTTATGTCATGTTTGCTGTAGCATATCATCATCCATCAGTGTTTTAGATGAATCATGTCCCGCACCTTTCTATACGTTATCTTTAACATAAATCCATAGAAGAAAGTTAATGGGGGCGATGTCTGCTGTGAGAGATATTCAAGATTATGTTAAAGATATCTATCAAATGTATTTAACATTGACTCATCTAAAGTATAGGATCACTGATTTCATTGAGGAGGGTATGCTACAGAGAACATGGCATAAAATAATCTTGATGTATTTCTTGCAAAAATAGATATACATCAATATTTCAATTCAATAGAAATAGTATCAATAGAAATGCATCAATTTTTTTAAATTTAATTTAATGCAAATATTAGATTAAATTAAATTAAAATCGAAGCAGGTAAATAAACATGAGTATATGCTTCTCATTTTGTATTGTTAATTTATCTTTCATTCGCTTTTGCAATAAATTCCTTGAATTGTAAGGAGACTTCATGGACACTCTGTGTTACGTGAATATTAGAGCGAAAAGAAAACAATGTTCTAATGGTCGAAATGCAACGTAGAAACTACAAATAAGTTTAGAAAAACCAGTTGTTTTTTCAGTCATTCTTTAATAAAAATTGACTTATCTTGAACCAGTGATTCTCAAATTAAGTTGTTGCTTCTTATATCACTTGGTAGACATCTAGACCAGGCCCATGAATCTGTATGGACACATAGTTGAAGGGAAATGGGACAGCTTCTGTTGTGATGGAGCACCAGTAAGTAAAAGTCTGATAGGGCTACTTGACGCTCTTACTGTCATATGAAACCGGGACTTACAACTTAAAGTGGATCCCGAACCACTACAAACATCCATGGCATCTGAAATCTGTTGCACCGAGTGCCAGAGCTATAGACACTCGGCCATTCAGGCCCTAATCAAATTATAAAGTGTTTAAACATTGAAAGGATGACGTAATAGCATAACAATGTAAATTCTAGTCGGTGGCAGGAGTCGGAGTCGGGCAATTTTCAAGGTGTCGGAATGGGAAATCAATATAAAATACCGACTCAATATAAAAATCGACTCTTTTCTAAAAATTATTTTTAATTCTACATAATTTTCAGAATTATGTTGTAATTAAATGTTTAGATTGATTAAAATATTTCAATTGTATCCTTCAGTAATATGAATTGTCGACTTCTCTCAACACTCAGGCTTATAAAATGCTATCTTGGATCAATAATGAATGAAAATGGTAGAGAGGTTTTTGAGAAAAACAATTTAATGTATTACAATTATAATGGGCCTGAAGGGTCGAGTGGCTAGCGTTCTGGCGCCCGGTACCACAGGTTCCGGGTTCGAGTCCAGGGGGTGCCATGGATGTGGTTCGGAATCCACTTTAAGCCGTAGGTCCCGGTCTCATATGACTGTAGAGCATCACGGAGTAAAGAGGCAGACTTCTACCTACGGGTGCTCCATCACAACAGAAGCTGCTTCCTTCCCCTTCAACCATGAGTTCATACGGGTTCGTGGGCCTGGTCTAGATTAGATATCTACCAAGTGGGATAAGTAACAACAACAACAACAATTATAACATCTTTGTGCTTAAAATTTGTAATTTTCCTTTATCTAACTTAAAAACAGTTTTTGGTAACAACATAATTTGTGCGACTTTAAATGTGCGGTGTTTGCTCTTCCCTGAATGACATCCTTGTATTCTAAATTGTCTTACGAAAAATACATATCTTCCTCATTGGTGCACCAACCCTCGGCGCGCCTACTGGTAGATTTCGAGACAGGAGATGTTTTTTTTTTTTTTTTTTTTTGTTACGGGATAGGGTTGTACGCCCTAGACGCAACGCTATACAATCCTATTAGACCGGGACCTATGGTTTAAAGTGGATTCCAAACTACTACAAGCGTCTATGGCACCACCGGAATTCGAACCCGAAACATGTGGCACCGAGCGCCGTCAGATCTTAAATAGACTTCCGACTCCTTCTCGACTCCAGACTCCGACTTCCACCTTTAGTTTTACACATCCTGGACCTCAAATCAAACTACAATCACATCACCCATAGTTTTACAAAATTCCCCTGTCACTTTGACTGTTATTGTTTTAATTAAAAAATTATAATTAAATTAAAAATATATATTTTTTTTTTTTTTTCTTAAAAATTAAAAATTGTACATTTATAAAAATTTTAAACTTATCTTTAAAATATTTTACGCCTTAAAAAGTATTTTTTACTCCTTTGAAGATGAAATATTTGTATCAATGTAAATTATATATTTGCACTCTAAATTTGCGGTACTTACGTATTAACGCTACCTTGGCTACAGATTTGGCGGATTTTAAGTGTCGCCAATCTAACAGCTACAAATTTGCTGATTTTTGACGCCATTTTTTAGTGCTACGAAAATGCGTATTTGGGATTTGCCAGAAACAGAACAAGATGCAATTTTATTTTTTCAGGAGCGAAATATTTTACCAAAACATCGAAAATGTCCCAATTCCCATGACATGAAACTTTATTTTGGTAAACGTAAGTTTTGGAAATGCAATTTCAGTCAGTGTGCTTATCATGTGGAACTTAGAAAAGACAACTGGTTTGACGGAAGGAGCATTAAATTTAAATCCGCCAAATCTGTAGCTGCGGTTGGCGTTCAAAAGATAACTGCGTGCTCGTGCGAACAGCAAAATTGCTCTTTATTGGCGCAACTGTAACCAAGATAGCGTTAATACGTAAGTACCAAATTTGCTTACAAACAATATGCGTCCGATATAAATAACAGGATTAAATTACAAGTACCATACCTTATATTTGTGATACATTCAATCTTATTTTTTCTTAATAATAGAATATCTTTTATGAGATCTTCTTTCATTATGGATCGAAGATAACTCCTTATTAGCTTCAGTCAATTTATCAACTTATTATTATTCTCAGAAAAGTCTCTCAACAATTACATGGTGGGGCCTGAATGGCCGAGTAGCTAGCGCTCTGGCGCTCGGTGCCACAAGTTTCGGGTTCAAGTCCCGGCTGTGCAATGGTTGTTTGTAGTGGTTCGGAATCCACTTTAAACCGTAGGTCCCGGTTCTAATAGGATCGTAGAGCATTGCAGGGGCATTGTTACTCCGTGGCTTATCTTCAAGTGACACGCGCCCCCTGGGTAATGCAGAGTGAGTAACGTCTGTGCAACGCTTGCCTCAAGACATACAAGACCAAGATGTCTAAGTGTTTGCCAGCTGCATTAGAACAAAATAAAAAAAAATTACATGGTTTACTGTCTATTACTGTCTTTACTACTGGTTGTATTGTTGAAGATTACAATTGAAGGGCTTCCTTAACATTTAATTTTAGCATTAATTGCCATATTTTTTAAAAAAATTAACGGATTTGAAAATTATATTTTGACACCGACTTTTTGCTCCCGACTTCTATTCTGAATGCCCACATCTGGTTGACAGAATTGTATATTTTCCACCATATGCTCAGTTTTTGATTTTTTTTTTATATCTCTACGGTTATTTTCTGCACACTTGAGCTAAATATAGCCGAGATCTACAGTTTAGCGTGGATTCCGAACCGCTCACATACATCCATACCACCACCAGGATTCAAATCTGAATCCTAGTGTCTGATCTGAACGGTCAGATATCTGAATCGGTCAGAGCGCTAGCCATGCCAAGTATTAATCCATGCCAAGGCGGGTTGAAGCTGTGTTGCGCGCCAAAGGTGGGCCAACTCGTTAGTGACAGGTGGTCATAGTGCTTTTGGCTCTTGAGTGTAGTAAAGTTGATAAACATTACGGTTATGGTTATTTTACATCGCTGATCGCTCAAGAAAATTTGATTTATTAAAGAATCAGTTGATAGATTAAAAAAAAATAATAATAATAAACAAACATCATAAACGCTATATTATCCGTTATCTGAACCATGGAAAAAAAACTAAGTGTCAATCAGAATATAATGTCTGTAAAGAATCATTATCGTTACAGTTAATTAATACTGACATTGAAAAGAACCTTCAAAATTTTCCTGTTAAAACTTTTCGTGCGATTAACTTTTATAACTAAAAATAAACATACAACTCTTTCATTCTGTTCGTTCAACGGAAATCACCAGATCACAAACACTCACAACAGTCTTTATTCTTATTATAACTCGCAGCACATTTAATAACACATGTTACAACGTCCTTTTAAAACTCTCTGAAAAATATCAATCAACACCCAAACGGATAAATAAACGCTTACAAAAAAAGAAAAAAGAAAGAAAGAAAAAAAGCCAAAACCGCAAAAAGCAAAACCTTCTCCGGAAACTCCGCTTTCACCCCCACTCCCGCCTTTTCCCCTTTATTTCGCGAAAGCGTGCTCCCTCGGAGTTTCTGCGCATGCCCCGCAATCCAGTCGCGTGCCGGCTTGGCGAGATTTTTTTCTTCCCCAAACCGCCCACTTGGCGACGACTCGGGCGCTCAGCCTGTTAGCGAGATCGAACGCGCTACTCAGTCAGTGTCTCGGCTGTTACTTTGCCGCGAACTTTTTCGCGGGGTTTGCGCGTTTTCGGAACACTCTGCATTTCGGAACTTTTTTAATTTTCTTTTCGGAAGAGAAAAAGAGAAGTTTTTGTTTTAGTGTCCCTTACCTAACTTTTTGAAAGATGGGAGTGATTCTGGTTCTAGGACTTTTCCTGCTCTGCACTTCTAAAGGTTAGTTTGTTTTAATTCGAATTTTTGAAAAAAAGAGTTTGATCGAAACATTTTTGTTGATAGGTGTTCCATTTTTTTGTTAGGGTAGCAAACGATGAAATTTAATTTGAATTAATTGGTTTTATTAAAATAAGAATGGGTCTTATAATATTACTTAAAAAGAAACAATTTAATAAAACTTGAGTTGAAGTTTGAGGCATAGTAAAACTTAACTTCCTTTACTTCCCTACTATTTTTATTCAATATGAAAAGTATCTTTTTGAATAAAGTTTTATTTTAAATTATAGTTTTTATTATTATATTTGAAAAAACTTCAATTTACTGGAATAAAATACGTTTATTTGTTTTGATATTTTAAACTTTTCTTATAAAACATATGTAAAGATCTCTATAAATAATTAGTTTTACGTATGAATAACTCTATATTAATAATTAGTTGTCTGAAATTGTTTACTTTGAAGTTGAGGGGAAAAAATATGTTGTTTTAAAAAAAATATTTTAAATTGTAAGAATGAAAATTGAAATTTCATATTAATAATTTATATAATATAAACCTGAAATAAAAATATATTAATTGATATTAAAACTTAAAATTTTGAGGCATAATAAAACTTAATTTCCTTTTTTTTCCTCCTATTTTTATTAAATTTTAAAAATAACTTTTTGAATAAAGTTTTACTTTAAATTATAATTTTTATTAATACTTTTAACAAAAAACTTTAATTTTCTGTGCCTAAAACAAAAAAAACTTCAATTTACTGGAATGAAATACGCTCATTTGTTTTGATGTTTTAACAAACTTTTCTTATAAAACATGAATATATCTACGTACATAATTAGTTTTACAAATGAATAGATCTCCATAAATAATTAGTTTTACGTATGAATAACTCTATATTAATAATTAGTTGTCTGAAATTGTTTGCTTTGAAGTTCAGGTGAAATTATAACAATGGAAATTAAAATTTCATTCTAATAATTTATATAATAATATAAATAATAAACACATAAGTAATATATAATATAAATAATCCATAATATTATATAATATAATTAATATTCTATAGAGAAATGTTATATTATAAAAGGCATTCTTTTTACAACTAAGAATTTATAAAAATTATTCTAAGAATTCAAGAAAAAAAAAAAAAAAAAAAAAAAGGGGGGTTTCCCTTATTTTTGAAGTAATTAATGTATGTTTATTAAAAATGATTTTCCATCTAAAATACAGAAAATTATAGTTTTCCTATAAAATGCATAAATAATAAATTTAATGCATAATATTTAGTTTCAAGGAAAGCTATCGTGATTAAAAAAATATGGAAATTTGTTCCTAAAAGACGATAAATATAAATAATAGACATTTTATAATATTTCTGACTTTGTTCCATCTGTTTTTTAAAGAAAATTGTTTATCTTATACGGATGTAAATTCGGACTTAGAATGAAAGTTGAAATTTCATTCTAATAATTTATATAATATAAATACATAAATATAATATATATATAAGTATGTAAAACTATGAGTAATTCTTAGTATTCTATAGAGAAATATTAAAATATTCTTATTAAAATTAAGAGGATTTATTGAAATTATTCTAAGAATTTAAGGAAAACTTTTTTTGTCCTTATTTTTCAAATAATTAATGTGTTTATTAAAGATTATCTTCAAATTAAAATTCCCGAAATTATAGTTTTCCTTTTTCCTGCACTTAAATAATGAATTTAATGCATAATATCTAGTTTCGTGGAAAGCTGTCGTAATTAAAAAATGTGGAAATTTGTTCCAAAAGACGATGAATATAAATAATAAATATAATCGCTGACATTCATTTTATTATGCCTTTAATTTTATTCCATTTTTTTTTTTAATGAAAACTGTTTTTATCTAGATGTATATTCGGACTTGCTGTCAAATACATAGGTTTATTACTCTAAAATATTTCTCAAACTGTTAAAATTACAGGACAGCTGCTGTACCAAAAAACGATTGGTTCAATCCATAGGAATAATTGAATTTTCGTAACGCACTGAAATTTAAATATTAGTTCACATCGAGATTTTGTTTTCGATCCCAATTTCTTAATGAATTTTGAAGCTGAAGGGAAAAAAATTTGTTGTATAAAAAAAAAAATATTTTAAATTATAAGAATGCAAACTAAAATTTAATTCTGATTATTTATACAATAATATAAATAATATATAATTCTTAGTATTCTAAAGGGAAATGTTATATTACAAAAATGCATTTTATTTACATCTAATAGAATTTTTTGAAATTATTTTAAGAATTTAAGGAAAAAAGGTATTTTTTCCTTATTTTTCAAATAATTAATGTATGTTTATTAAAAATTATCTTCAAATTATAGATTTCCTTTTTCCTGCACGTAAATAATAAATTTAAAGCATAATTTTTAGTTTCATGGACAGTTATTACAATTAAAAAAATTCAATTTTCAAAGAATATGGAAATTTGTTCCAAAAGACGATAAATATAATTAATACATATAATCGCTGATATTCGATATTTTTATTCCATTTGTTTTTTTAAATGAAAATTGTTTTTATCTTATAAGGATGTTATATTCAAATATATAGGTTATTTATCACGTTAAAATAGTTCTCAAAATTTTAAAATTATAGGACAAGCTGCTTCTACCGGAAAATGATTGGTTCAATCCAGAGGAATAATTTATTGTGCGTTTCAAACGCACTGAAATTTAAATATTAGTTTGCATTCGAGATTTTGTTTACAATAACAATTTCAGCAAAATAATTTTTTTTAAAAACATCATTAGCAAATCAATTGATCTTAAATTTAAACGATATTTCTATTGACTTGCTACTTTAAGATGTATTCTCGCCTACGCTGCTTTATCTCAATTTATCCAAATGCTTTTTAAAATACAACAGATAAAAGAATTTTGATAATTCAACTGGTGAAGTAGGAAGTCAAAATATATTTATGCTGATTAAAATCATTTTATTTGGCATTGAAGTATAATGCTTCTATACGCATTTAAAGAACGAAAAAAAATTATGAATTGTTTATGTTGTGAATTTTTGAAATTTTATCTTCATATTGTCTGTTTTTTTTAATATCGCAAATAATTTAATATTTCTAAATGCCAAAATTTCCTGAGATGCGCAATTTATTCAGTTTTAATGAAGTATTTTCCTTATAAAATAAAATTTTCCTTAAATATTCATTAGCGTTAGATAATATTTGAATTTGAATTTTTCCTGAATCGAATGTTCATTTTTTTCCCACTTACGTTTCTTGTAATATATAATAATGATGCCTTTTTAGCACATGTGATTAAGTATTTTTTAGATAAAATTCATTATTAACTTTCATTATATAAAATGAAAGGCCAGTTTTGATATATATTGTTAAAAACATTGTCTTGCGGTCTGTATTACTACCGATACGAAATGAATAAAACGATAAAAATTAAATGCCTAAATCTTATTTTAAAATAATAAATGTTTAGTAATGAAAAAAAATAAATTTCAAAAAACTGCGACAAAACATATTATAGTTACTAACGAAATATAGGGTCTGATGGCCGAGTGACTAGCGGCCTGGCTTTCGGTGATACAGGTTTCGGGTTCGAGTTCTGGAAGTGCCGTGGATATTTGTAGTGGATCGGAATCCACTTTAAATCGTAGGGTTCCGATCTAATATGGCTATAGATCATTGGGCTCAGGGTTAACAATCCTATCCTGTAAAAACCTCTCCTGTCTTGAAATCTGCCAGTAGCTCGTGCTAAATAATCATGCTGCCTTATGGCCAATCAGCTAGTTCTCTGGCGTTTGGTGCTTCGGGTTCGAATCCTGGCGGTGACATGGATGTTTGTGAGTGGTTCGGAAACTGTAGGACCCGGTCTAATTAGCCCAAAGTGTAGACAAGATGACCGTAGAGCGACAAACCAAATCATGCTAAATAAGCAATGACTTCGAGTATTTCACTATTGCGAAACTGTCTTTTAACATTCAACCTTCTGATCACGAATGTCTTTTGGCGAGAATTAATTCCTTCAAACCTTATTATGGAAATCGTTTACTTGATAATATAAAGAAAAAAAAACTTCTCAAAATTTTATATAATTAAAGAGGTTCTCTACCAATAAAAATTTCCCTGCTCTTTTATCCTTTTTTTCATCAAATCAAATCAAATTTAATATTATTAGATTAGAATATTAAAAAAAAATTATTTCGAATTAAAATTATGATGTGAACTTTCATCTTAAATTCAAACACAAGCAATCAATGTGTGTGCTAAGTGTGGATATAAATATGAGCAACTATGATTATACAAAAATGCTATTGGTTATGTCTACTGATGTCATAATAGCTGCGCATTTAAAATAGTGGGGGTGGTTTGCGTGGGAGTATTCTCGCATTTCAATTAATTAAACCAGCAGTTTAGTATGTAGATAGTTAATTCTTGTTTGTTATGATTCTTGTTTGTTATGAAGACTGTCGTCCTTTCAGGTTTTTAAGCGCATGTGACGTGAGAATATTGGGCGGAAAGTAAAAGATCCGGTTCAAATATCGGAGTTTATTTTTATACACTGAAAACCTCGTATTCCATTAGCACGACAAAGGCACTGACAGAAAGGATTGATTGCGTTTCAGAAGGATTTTCGTTAATTACTGTCTTCTTTTACCGGCTGTTTGGATAAAAACTGGAAAACAGAGAGCCTAGCCTGATTGCCTAATCGCCACCGAATCTCTAAAAATAGCGAATGCGATGAATGCCGCCAGCGGATTCGAACCTGGGCTTTCCCGTTAGCTATCACTTGTTTCTAACGTATTCATGCATACAGTAAGGCGCTGTTAAATAGTTTCAATTCGAATGCTAAAGGTAAATTACTGTAGATGAAAATTTAAACAATTACATATAACATGGTGTATTTACGTACACTCTGAACCCAGGGGCCTGATGTCCGAGTAGCTGGCGCTTGGTACCACAGGATTCGGGTTCGTTTCCCTGCTACGCTATGAATGTAGAGATGATCCGAGCTTGAAATCCACTTAAAACCGTAGGTACCTGTATAATTTGATCGTAATATATCGGGATATGATCATAATATATGCGTGAGTAACACTACTCCCGTCTAATATGATCTGTGTTAGTGTTACTCTCGTCCGTAGCCTATCTTCAAGCTACAAGTGCCCCCGTCGGTGCAGCCCTTGCTTATGGCATAAAGATAAATGTCTAAATATTTGCCAGCTGCATTAGAAGAACGACAACAACATTCTGAACCAATGTAAACGATATAAATATCCGACAAAGGATTTCGTCATTCTGTCAACTACACAATCAAAATTCATACATTAAGCATTCACTAAATTGAATAGTCTTCTAATGATAAAAGAAAACGCAGCGCACAAGAAAAATTAATACTGTGCAGTAATAGTTAAAAGTTATGATTCTGTATGAGATGTAAAAATACACATGATGATACTGTATGTCTCAGTTCCGAGTTGTTTTCATGATTCGGATCCTTTCAAGTAATTCGTTACAAATCATACGCAATGTATGAGTTCTGCAGATTTACGCTGTACTCAAATTGAAACTGACAGTTATGATAAACACTTGCCGATAATGCGAGTAGCTCTGTGTCTTGATCCGGCAGACAAGGTCAACAAGCAACCGAATCCACTCGAAAAATCCGAAAGCGAACGGCTCCATCGGATGATAGAAAGCACAGAACCATCAACTGCCAGATTTACAAGCACCTATTGTATCATGATCTTCAATAGAATGCTTGGAGTTTAAAGTAAGACTGATTCACATTTGTATTAAGCCGAGTCCAGACGAGAAAACGAGACAAGCGAGCAGTTCTCGCGAATCAATAATAAGCCGCTTTATCTCAAGCAACGTCCAGGTGAGAGACAAGAATAATTGAGTGAAACTGGTAAACCGATTATAAACCGGCTGGTCAGAAACAGTTACGGTTACTTAAAAGCGCTATATTAAAAGAAATCGGGTTATTTTATATTTTTACTTTTAATTTCGGTAATTCCTTACCAGAGACTAATTATTAATATTTTTTGATAACTATTTGTGATTATTAAAAAAATATATCGCTACTTACGTATTAACGCTACCTTGGCTACAGTTGCGCCAATAAAGAGCAATCTTGTTGTTCGCACGCGCACGCAGTTATCTTTTGAACGCCAACCGCAGCCACAGATTTGGCAGTTTTTAAGTGGCGCCAATCTACTCTTGAAATTTTTGTTCCAAATAATAAAATATATAAAGCACTTCATTTAAAATCAAAACACTTTATTTAAACACCTTTTTTGATTTATTCTCATATCCAATACACATAATTCACGCATGTAATTGTTCCAATCTATAACAGTTTTATCCGATAAATCAAGTTGCTTTTCACAACATTTAATCGACGTCACCTCCTCGCATCAGCAGTATATGAATCTCAAAGCTGTACAAAATGGAATTCTGCTTCCCTCACACCAGTTTTCTTTTCTAAGTTCCACATGATAAGCACACTGACTGAAATTGCATTTCCAAAACTTACGTTTACCAAAATAAAGTTTCATGTCATGGGCATTGGGACATTTTCGTTGTTTTGGTAAAATATTTCGCTCCTGAAAAAATAAAATTGCATCTTGTTCTGTTTCTGCAAATCCCAAATACGCATTTTCGTAGCACTAAAAAATGGCGTCAAAAATCAGCAAATCTGCAGCTGTTAGATTGGAGACACTTAAAAACCTCCAAATCTGTAGCCAAGGTAGCGTTAATACGTAAGTACCAAAAAATCTTTCGCGTTATTTTTTGTTACTTGTTATAAATTTAAAAAAAGTAATAAGAATTAACTTGTATTTATTGAAAATAATCATCCTTCCACTTTCATCATAACCCCTCTGGATTTGCTCCTCACAATTTAAGAATTACTGCATTAAGTGGAATCAGGCATCGAATCCATAACCCTTACTTCTAAAGCAGCTGTGATCCAGCGGCTCTTAAGGAAATATATACATAAAAATAAAAGGTACTTACGTATTAACGCTACCTTGGCTAAAGATTTGGCGGTTTTTAAGTGGCGCCAATCTAACAGCTGCAGATTTGGTAATTTTTGACGCCATTTTTTAGTGCTACGAAAATGCGTATTTGGGATTTGTAAGAAACAGAATAAGATGCAATTTTATTTTTTCAGGAGCGAAATATTTTACCAAAAAAACGAAAATGTCCCAATTCCCATGACATGAAACTTTATTTTGGTAAACGTAAGTTTTGGAAATGCAATTTCAGTCAGTGTGCTTATCATGTGGAACTTAGAAAAGAAAACTGGTGTGAGGGAAGCAGAATTCCATTTTGTACAGCTTTGAGATTCATATACTGCTGATGCGAGGAGGTGACGTCGATTAAATGTTGTGAAAAGCAACTTGATTTATCGGATAAAACTGTTATAGATTGGAACAATTACATGCGTGAATTATGTGTATTGGATATGAGAATAAATCAAAAAAGGTGTTTAAATAAAGTGTTTTGATTTTAAATGAAGTGCTTTATATATTTTATTATTTGGAACAAAAATTTCAAGAGTAGATTGGCGCCACTTAAAAACCGCCAAATCTGTAGCTGCGGTTGGCGTTCAAAAGATAACTGTGTGCGCGTGCGAACAACAAGATTGCTCTTTATTGGCGCAACTGTAGCCAAGGTAGCGTTAATACGTAAGTACCAAATAAAATGAAAATGAAAATTTTCTATATTTATCAATGATAAGGTTCAATGAATTTCTACAAAAATGCTATAAAATTGAGAGTTTCATATTTTTGCAATGATAAATTATAAGCTTTTAAGGAATTTCTCAATAATGCAATGAAATGCAAAATTTTCTATATTTTTATATAAGGTATAAAAAAATTTCAGAATTGTGAAATGAAATTGAAAATCCACTTTACATTGTGCAGGTTGTGGATGTGTGCTATAGTGGGGAGTGGTTGGGTTGAGACATAAAATACACGTTTGAGAACTGAAGCTTTACACACACACACATACAATTAATGAAATACAATATTTAACACAATTAAATACATATAATTATAGATTAGGGGAAGGATTCCACTTCCAAGACGAAAACCCGATACTCGGGTAGGCGCGAGATGCGCGAAATATACTTCCTCATCGGGTGAGAGTCTGTAGGCCAACTGACTATTTCTCCTGAATATGGTAGAAGGAAGCATGGTTACAACATTTCAATAACAAGGAATAAGTTTTAAAAGAATTTTTGCAATAATGCAATGCGAAGACAATGATGATTTCAGATTTTTCAGACACATGTAAATATAAAGGGAAAATTAATAGGTTAGGTTCAAATTTCGAAATTATATTTGGATTATTTTAAACAAAAACATTTTTAAAAAGGGAAAAAAAAAAGGAATTTTTTATCCAGTATTCTTCTATAGTTTATAAAATTCTAAACTGACGGATAAATGAAACACGTTAATTGTTTGACTTCAATTTTAATTTATTACGAGATATATATTTAAATTACTTTATTTAAAACAACTACTACTATAAAAATAAAATCTACATCTATATAAAATAAAATATAAAAATGTCTTCTATAACGTCCAGAAATATGAGGCGGACTCATTTGGTAAGTAAATTTATGAGCATTCTTCCTCATTATGAAGTAATTCTAGCCGAAATCCGCGAAATATGTTTCGAGCATTAGGATATATTTCCCGGTTAATGTTTTGCTCTGAAATATGTAGATATTTATCACGGCTCTCTGCAACACAGCTGCTCTAGTATTTTAAATTTTCCTTCTTACTGGCTTATTTTTTTGTCTTTTGCATAACAGGCCTTTTAATTGGTATCAAGCGCAGCCATTTTGTGAGAAAGTTTTAAATTTTCAAGACGCTTGCGAAGTTTCCATTCCAAATTTTAAGTACGCATAAATCGTAGAGAGTTCTCGCAAACGAATAGTTAAAAATTCCTTTTAGAAATTAAAATGGAACACTTTAAGTAATTGTGCTTTTGCTTTTAAAGGAAGTGTTCCGATTTCGTTTTCCTATGGTTCTGCGTTTTTGGTCATTTACTTAATCATTGTAGTGTTTAAATAGTAAATAAGAATTGAATTATGTATATTATAGTCCTAAAATTATAATCTGTTTCTTCATTTTAAAGATTATTGTTTAAATAATTCATAAAAAAAATTAAGAATCATAAAAAAATGATGTAAATTTAATTTCTGCACAACAACGTAATGATGTTAAATTGATGTTCAATTAATGTTAAATTTAAACGGTAATTCTATTGACTAGACTTGACTTGACTTTGCTCGCTGACGCTGCTTTATCTCAATTTATACAAATGCTTTTTAAAATACAACGGATAAAAGAATTTGATAATTCTATTGATGAAGTAGGAAGTCAAAATATATTTTTGCTGATTAAAATCACTTTATTTGGCATTGAAAAGTTATGCCTCTATGCGATTTTAAAGAACAAAAACAATTTATGAATTATTTATGTTAGGAATATTTGAAATTTTATCTTCACAGTGTCTATTTTTCAATTCCTCCTATTAGCTCACACTCTCCCTATATATATCTTGTTCAAATTTTCAATCGTTGATAAAACACTTTTTATTCATTTTGCCTGCATTTTTTTGTTTGTCATTGTTGTATTTAAATAGTAAATAAGATTGAATCATGTATGTTATAGTCCTAAAATTATAATCTGCTTTTTCCTTTTAAGGATTATTCTTTAAACCAGGGATGACCAACCCGTGGCCCCGCATAGAATATTTTTTCGGCCTGTGAGATTTATCACATTTTTACAAAATATATTTTATAATGGCCAAAGTAGTGAAAACAAACGTATTAAAAAATACATTATGTGTGCATCCATATATTCAAAAATAAACTGTCGAAATGGTGAGAAAAAATGAACTTTGATTTTAAAATAATATTCTTGCGAAACTAGGACAGATATTGCGTGTTTTATTGATGAGTTTACAGGTATGAGTTCGCAGAATAATTAAATTATATTCTGATGATTCGCCACCATCTTGGAATATCTAATATAACAGGTTTTATGTTTCATTTTAAGTGATCTCAGAGACCAATCCTAGATACGCACAGTTGATTGTTGATAGCAGAGCAAACCAGATTCTTAGTTGAAGTTGTTAGCGCTTTTGGTTCAACTTACACTTGTGAATCATGTTTTTCGAAAATGAAAATGGACCCAACACAAAACACGATCAAACATGAGGGTCTAACACCCATTACGATGTGCAAATATTCAAATTGAGATCGATTTGCAAAAGATAAGGGAAAGAGGGGAGAAACAAATATCGCGCTAATAAAATAAATATTTTTGAATGATTTCATTTTTTTTTTCATTTCTTTTATGTTTATATATTGTTTATATTTCAATTTGAGTGTTATATATATGTCTTTACGATGCGGGTATAGTATCAATATTATACTATCTCTGTAAGAATAATAGTAAACACAAAAAATAATAACTAACCCGTTTCAATTTTTCCCTCCAAAAAATATCTATAGTGGGTCCAAATCTAATATGGGATGCATAATTTTATATAGGTATTCGTAGTTAGGATGCATTTTTAAAGTTGCCCCCAAGATCATTTGGGTTGGCCACCCCTGGTTTAAACACTCATAAAAAGTAATGTAAATTTAATTTTGAACAACGCAAAAACAAAGCATACATATAGTAAATATTTGTTAGGCTTTGTTTACATAAGTTTAAAATACATGTTACATGCTTATTTTTATACGTTTTAAAGTGCATGATACAAAAATAAATTAAATATATTTTTAAAATATTGTATCGCTGAAAGCATTATTGAAGCATTTGGTATTCCTATTTTATTGGACTAATCCCTTCTAATAGGATTATATTCGTAATTTCTCTGTGTGATGGTTTCAAACGTAACTTCATAAATATGGATCTACCTTTTGTAGATGTTATCCATTACTTTAAATAATAAAGGTTCAAAACATTACTTGAAAATTTAATCCGTATTTGTAAGGGAAACAGCATATTGCAGTTTATTATAAATGGCGAAAAGTTTTATTTATTTTAACAGTTTATGTTCATCTCTTAACAATATGCAAGTTAGATGCATATTATAGCATGTTCAAAATATCAACTTGTTTCGAAAATTCGATCATTCCAATAATGGCATTTATTAGTTACAAGTTTGAATAGATTCTAACGCAGCTGGCAATGCAGAGGTAAGTTATCTTTATGCCACAAGGTCTGCACCGCTGTCGCTCATTGAAAACTATCCAGGGGGCACTTGCTGCTTGAAGATATGCTACGGACGACAGTAATATTACCCGACTAATATGATAAAAATTATAAAATCGATGATTGATTTAAAATTTTTTATTGTTTATAATATTTGTTTTTACAACATTTAAGCGGGGCATTAGTCGTCCAGAGTGTTAACTATACCAATTAAATTATCTTAATTCACTCATTTACAAATCTCTTGTCCTTCACTATGTACATACAATCAACGATGATTTCTCTGTCATCTGCGTTATTAAATATATGCTATTGGTACCACAGATTTCAGGTTCGAATACTGACTTAGTTACGGATGTTTGTGAGGTGTTCGGAATCCACGTTAAACTGTAGGCCCCGGACTAATTAGCCTAAAGTGTTCACAAAATGATCGTAGAGTGCCAACGGTGTTCCGTTTGATGATTTCCAAAATCTAGCTACGTGAGTCAGACTACTTGGTGGGAGTATTCCAGGTATTCTCCCATATGATACGCAAACGAGGGGTAGTTCACCCTAAAAATCTTACCGGAAGGCACTGGTCTTCTACTTCAGTGACACGAAGCCAAGTCTGACTCCTATCTACAAGTGATCCATCACAATAGAAGCTGACCCTTTTTCCTTCCATCCATGAGTAGACTGACTACTCATGGGGTGTCCATCCCTCGCTGCCAGACACAGAGGATTAGACACAACAACAAAAGCAGATATTATTTTAAAACCAAACAAAATTTTAAGACAACTCTGTCTGGTTTGTTAAATGATATTAAGTCACTTATTATCTCAATTGCCCGAAGAGCCTTTTACTAGTAATACGGGTGAGCATTGAAAATAAAGACGATTCTAGTGAAGTGAATGTAACTTTAATGTAAGTATTGATCCATAAAATTAATTCACTTTTAAGTCACACGGAAAGAAAATTACTATAGTGATTTGGAGCCCCTATGTCTGGATCTGTATTTTCTTTAAATGTTTTTTTTTTAATTTATTTCCAGTACACTAACACTTAATATAATATTCCCCTACACCATCTCCCTTCCAATACTATTGGATTGTTTCCCATTTTTTTTTTTTCCAATTAATTCAATTTGAGTTTCTAATATGGGAAATGTGTTTTATTTAATCTGGCGTTGATCTAATTATCTAAAGAAATATTTACTAAATTTCGATTTCTGTTAAAACAAAAATTCCAACGAGAACTTAAATTTAAAAAAAAAGTTAGTAATTGAACTGTTATTTAAAAATCCTTCAATTAATTAATTAATTTAATAAATACGTTATTTTAAAATAATAAAAATTTCAACAGTAAATAATTATTTTATTTTATATGGAATTTTAAAAACATAATTTTGGATTGTAAATTGCATATACATCATTAAATTATATCCCTAAATATAATTGTATCTTTAATTAAATAATATCCTTAATTATATCCTTCAAAAAACTTTAATAGTTAGTTATATTCTTCAGTATCATTAATTAATTTTATTATCATCAGTGGCGCAACAGCCCCATGGTGGGCCAAGGCCGTCTGTCTACTTGCAGATTTCTAGACAGGAGATGTTTTTCTTTTTACGGGGTAGAGTTGTCAGTTCGACACCCAACAAACTAGGACCTACGGCTTAAAGTAGATCCCGAACCCTTTCAAACATCCATGGCACAGCCGGGACTCGAACCCGAAACCTATGACACCGAGCTCCAGAGCGCTAGCCACTCGGCCATCAGGCCACAAATTGCATATACATCATTAAATTATATCCTTAAATAGCATTGTATCGTTAATTAAATAGTATCCTTAGTTTTATTATATTAAAATAAATCCTTCAAAGAATTTGAATAGTTGAATTATTATTTAAAATATATTTTTCAATTTGGAAATTAATTTAATATATACACTATTTTAAAATTTTAAACAATAAATCAATAATTTAATTTTATATAAAAATTTAGACTTGAGAGCATAATTTTGTATGGCAAATTACATATACGCCATTAAATTATATATCATTGTATCCCTAATTATATATATTAAATTATATCTTCAATTTTGAAATAAACTTAATAAATACGTCATTTTAAAATAATACAAATTTTAACAATAAATAATTAATTTTATATGGAAATTAACATTATTTTGCATGGCAAATCACATATGCATCTTATATTGAAAAACTAAACTTTCTTTAAAATTAAAACTAATACATATGTCTTGTATATTTTGAACTGAAAGAAGAAAATTTAACGAAATATGATTTGAATGTAGTCATTTATTAAGTAAAAAAAATTTTTTGTTCTAATGCAAACACTTAGACAGCTTGGTCTTTGATGCCTTAAGGCAAGCGCTGCACCGACGTTACTCACTTTGCATTACCCAGGGGGCGCGTGTCACTTGAAGATAAGTCACGGACGCGGAGTCACAATGCCCCCGCAACGCTCTACGATCGTATTAGGACCGGGACCTACGGTTTAAAATGGATACCGAACCCCTACAAACATCCATGGCACCTCCGGGACTCGAACCCGAAACCTGTGGTACCGAGCGCCGGAGCGCTAGCCATTCAGGCCTATATATATAATGTAAATTTTGAACTTAAAGCTATAAAATAATTAAGCAAATTTAACGAAAGTTGGCTTGAGTGAATCATTTATTATGTAAACAAACACAGCACATTTTTTTCACCACCAATGCTAGCTCGACAATTCTTTTAAAAAAATAGCACCGATTCGAGTATAAAATCAAAACCAAAAAATTATTTGTTTGGTGTGAAGGAATGACATTCCATTGATTAGTTTCATTAAACGGGAAAGAAATTTATGAATTGGCCTGTAAATCATTTTCCGAGTTTTCAGAGATCGCGATGAATGCTCAGAGCTGCCGCTGTGTGTGTTTCGTCCATTGATCTCGAAACTTCATTGATTCGGGTTTTGAGTGCCGAGAAAAAATCACTCGGAAATAAATTATTCATGAAGTAGGCAAACTATCGGAGATTATAACCCTTTTTGTCTATTTTTTATTTATTAGTATCTGGCTTATTTAACTGATTTTTTTCTTTCTTGGAGTTCATTGACAAATTGAATTGATTCAGTTTTTTTTTTCTCAAACGAAGTCATTTTGTTAAGAGAAAAATTATTATCGTCAACTGTGAACGTAACTTTGAGCCTAAATGAGTGAGTATTTCTTATTGAAAATGCTTAATTTGTACTTCCGTATTAACGATACCTTGGCGACAATTGCGACAATAAAGAGCACACGCGCCAACCGCAGCTACAGATTTGGCGGTTTTTAAGTGGCGCCAATCTACACTTAAAATCTTTGTTCCAAATAATAAAATATATATGAAACACTTCATTTAAAATCAAAACGATTTCAAAATTCAAAACACTTTGTGTTTAAACAAAGTAGTCAAACGTATTTCAGTGGAAAACAGGCTGATATAGAGTTTAACATGGTACACGATAAGCACACTGACTGAAATTGCATTTCCAAAACTCAAATTCACCAAAATAAAGTTTCATGTCATGGGAATTGGGACATTTCCGTTGTTTTGGTAAAATATTTCGCTCCTGAAAAAATAAAATTGTATCTTGTTCGGTTTCTGGCAAATCCCAAATACGCATTTTCATAGCACTACAAAATGGCGTCAAAACTCAGCAAATCTGCAGCTGTTATATTGGCGACACTTAAAAACCGCCAAATCTGTAGCTGTTAGATTGGCGACACTTAAAAACCGCCAAGTCTGTCACCAAGGTACCGTTAATACGCAAGTACCGCTTAATGATTCAACGCCATATGAGATTATGTAAAAGTTAAGATTCTTTTAAAGCAAAATAGGAAGATAAAGTTGATATTTAATAGACTATTTTGAAGGGAAGTAGTTTAAGGAGTAGGAAAAAAATTCTTAATGAACCAAGGGTAGTTCCAATGCATTTCTATTCATGTTGAGGGATATTATTACCCCTCATGGGGCTATGTAACCCCTCTACCACTTAAAAATGGACCTCATGAACACCACAAACAGAACACCGATGGGTGCTGAGGAAAGAACTGTTTCTGCCTGAAGGGATTTTCAGAAATAATTGGCCTCTCATATGCGTGTCGTATGAGGTACTGAATATTGTACCTCAGTCTTCAGGTTCGTATCCTGGCGGTGGCATGGATGTGTGTGAGTGGTTCGGAATCCACGTGAAACTGTAGGTCCCAGTCTGATTAGCCAAAGTGTTCAAAACATGACCGTAGAGCGACCATAAACCCACCAAAATTTGACATAAAGCTTGCATATCGTATCATTTTCTCGGTAAGACGATTATTTTGACGTTGAATAACGGCTTTTAATTCAGATGAGGTTGTTGATACACGCTCAGTTCTTAAGTGAACCCAAGGGAAAATTCAGTCGCTAAAACGTCTTGTGACCAAAGAGTAGTAATAAAATTGAGATCACATACAGGTGACCAGTTTGGTACAAACACGATTTTCATGTTATCATGCTCGTCACCTGATTTTTACATTCTCCACTTTTTTTTTAATAAAAGTGACCATTTCGAAGGGAGAAAACTATTTATTATCATACTCATGAGTTTCAAACGAAATGGTTCATTTTTTTAGCTGTAATAAATTTAAATTTTTCTAAATATTTGGCTTTGATATTATATTAATGCAATAATATGTAATATTGTGTAATATATAATAATTGTATAACAATATATATAATAATTGTGTAATATTTTCCTTCCAAAATGATTAAACAATAAAATATTCATTTATATGAACTTTCTTGTAATGTTTTATTATATATAACACGTAATGATCGGAGTTCTAAACATCTATTGTATCTACTTTGTTGTTGTGCTGTAGTTTCTTATTCCACTTGGTAGACATTTAGATCCAAGACCACGAACCCGAGTGGTCTCATGGATAAAGGAGTGGGGGCAGCTTCTGTTCTGATGGAGCATGTAGAAGTCGGATTTGGATACGTAACGCTGACTTTTTGGAGGGGTAGGGTTGTCCGCGCTATGCCCAACGCTCTACAGTCATATTGGACCGAAAAAAGTGAATTCCGAACCACTACAAACATCCATGGTACCGCCGGGAATCGAACCCGAAACCTGTGGCTCCGAGCAACAGAGAGATAGTCACTCAGCCATTCAGGCCCTTTTTGTATCTATTTACATTTAGTAAGCACATAGTTAAATAAATGTGGGACTTGAGAAGAAGAATGGTACTTGCGAATTAACGATACCTTGGTGACAGTTGCGCCAATAAAGAGCACACGCGCCAACGGCAGCTACAGATTTGGAGGTTTTCAAGTGGCGCCAATCTACACTTAAAATTTTTGTTCCAAATAATAAAATAAAACACTTCATTTAAAATCAAAACGCTTTCAAAAATTTTTGTTCCAAATAATAAAATAAATAAAACACTTCATTTAAAATCAAAACGCTTTCAAAAAATTTTGTTGCAAATAATAAAATATATAAAACACTTCATTTAAAATCAAAACGCTTTCAAAAATTTTTGTTCCAAATAATAAAATATATAAAACACTTCATTTAAAATCAAAACGCTTTCAAAAAATTTTTGTTCCAAATAATAAAATATATAAAACACTTCATTTAAAATCAAAACGCTTTCAAAAAATTTTTGTTCTAAATAATAAAATATATAAAACACTTCATTTAAAATCAAAACGCTTTCAAAAAATTTTTGTTCCAAATAATAAAATATATAAAACACTTCATTTAAAATCAAAAAGCTTTCCAAATTCAAAATACTTTATTTAAACACAAAGTAGTCGAACAGATTTCAGTGGAAAACAGGCCGATATGGAGTTTAACATGGATTCAAAACCGTCTAATTGGGACATTTTCGTTGTTTTGGTAAAATATTTCGCTCCCGAAAAAATAAAATTGCATCTTGTTCTGTTTCTGGCAAATCCCAAATACGCATTTTCGTAGCACTACAAAATGCCGTCAAAACTCAGCAAATCTGCAGCTGTTAGATTGCCGCGACTTAAAAACCGCCAAATCTGTAGCTGTTAGATTGGCGACATTTAAAATCCGCCAAGGTATCGTTAATACGTAAGTACCAGAAGAATTTCTCCGAATTTTCAGAATAACTACCTCCAGGAAATTAGTATAATAAACAATTAAATAAAATTAGAAATCAAAAGAAATGAATAATAGCATCTTGAAGATAGCTTTATCCCGGAATACTTACTCTCAGAGCATTATAAAATGCTATTTCTCTTTGATTCTTTCAAAACGTTTTTGACGAACATTGTAATGAAATGAAGATATCAATTTCTTTCGCTTAAAACCGATGAGAAACGAAAACTAAATTGCCTAATATTATTTTTCCTGTAGTCCTAAAGGAACTAATGTCTCTATTTTTGGTATAATATTGGACATATTTAATAGGAAATATGAAAATTTATTTATATTTTGTATATAATCATTGTGTGAAAGTTGTATTACAATTTATTTAAATTTACAGTAAGTTAGAATGTAAAAAATATATTTATTGCTAAAATAAATTGCTGAGGGGGGTATATAGAGGGGTATAAATCATAAGGTATATTTTAATAATTATTTTTTGTGCCGTCCATATCACTTTGAGTAGAGATTAAAATGACACTGACTTAATTAACCATTAAGGTTTTGTATTATATTTTAATGTAAAATATTTTCTACGCTGGAGCCTGATAGCTGAGTTGCTACAGGTTTCGAGTTAGAGTCCCAGCTGTGTCATGAATATTTTGTGGTGGTTCGGAATCCACTTTGAACCGTAGGTCCCAGTCTAACATGATAGTACAGTGTCCGCATCCGTAGCTTATCTTCAAGCTGCACGTTCTCCATGGGACGTGCTAAGGAGTAACGTCGATGCAACCCATGCTTATGGCATAAAAGACAACTGTCAAAGTATTTGCCAGCTGTATTAAAAATAAATAGTTATTTTAAGAATTTTATTTTCTACTTTAAAAAAATTTTTTTTATCAATTATCGTGCAAATTTATTTATTTACTTGCTTTTAAAATTTCCATAACGCATCCTATGTAAATTCATTATTTTATGGTTCGCTTGTCATTCCTTTTATTATAATTTTTCTTTGCATTTCATAAGAATTTCAAAAGGGAACAGGGGCGTTCATCTATAAATAATTATTATACGACGTTAATGTGTAAACTTTCATATCGAGATCGTGTATCCTATTATGGTAATGTCATACATAGGCAATAAAATAACTTGAACCCGAGGGTTTAAATCCCATTTTGTTGCTAATTTTCGCGTGCTAAAGATGGGGAAAATATCATTATAAGATGGTAATCCTTTTCCATTCTGTTTTTCCGACTAATTTGAATTATAATGAAGCTATTTTTTTTATGAGATATTTTTTCATATTTTCTTAAGTAATTCATTTATATTCTTTTGAGTGTCAAAATATATTAGGTTGCGAATTCCCAATTGATATCATAAAATAAAAATTACAAACTTGTAAGATGACTACAAGATTTTATGCATTGAAAAATAATGGCTGGTTGAATTTCATTATCTTTTGCCTTTAAACGAAAGATAGTTCATGACAAAAATCACATGGAATTATTTTAATAATTAATTGGCGAAAGATTTGAAAATAATTGCACCATTATTATTCTGACATGTAGCTCCATGTTAAACCAGATTCCCAGCAAGTCTTTAAGATGTGAAAGAAATTGACAAAACACAAGCCTCAAAACGCTACGTGTGAGGTTTGTGATTGGCCGACGCTCCATTCAACGTCTTGGTGTGAATGCTGCTGTAGCATGATCAACTGGAGTGCAGAAAGTTTAGATGTTCGAATCCATTAGCACCACCGTTGGGGCCTGATGGCCGAGTGTCTGGAACTCTGGCGCTCTGGTGCCACAGATTTCTTGTTCGAATTTCGGCGAAGCCATGGATGTTTGTAGTGATTCAGAATCCACTTTAAGCCGTAGTTCCCGGTATCGTATCACTGTAAGAGCGTCACGGAGCCTAATCAGACTTCTCACCCACATCGTTCCCAAAGCGTATAGGGCAACTCAGCCCTAGGCACAGTGTTGTAGAAGTAGTAATAGTTGTAGTAGCACTACTCGTTGCAGCCATCGATTTAGACGATTGAGATAATGTATAAAATAGTCAGTAGATGTATGGTTTTGAATCAGTTTTCATGTTTTGGGTTGGGACTTTAAACATTCGTATTTCCCATTGGCTATAAGTACTCGTAGTACGTTGATGAATTCCTTCTTCTTGAAGCTTCATATTTATCCTTTTGGCATTTTCTGGTGCCTATTGAACTGTATAGTCCTTCTTATTGTATTTGGAATACTTCATTGTACATTTACGACTACATTTATCTTACTTTTGTACATTCTTTTAGAGATTCTTGAACAATTCATTCTTCATGAAGTTCTTGATCTATTCAACATTGCTATATTCATGTGGCCGTTGAATTTACCCATTCTTACAGTAATCCAATCAATGGCTTCATATATCTCGGACATTATAAAACATTGGCATATTCCTGAGTTTATTCATCCGTTCTTGAATGTTCACACATGATGAGTTGAAATTTGCCGAGCAGATTTCAGTTTTTTATTGTATTTTGTTTACATTTTAGGCCGCTAATTAGTGAAGACATTAATTTTTCTGAATCGTTTTTGAATTGAACATACAATTTTTGCATGGCATTACGCGTGAAAAATATTAGCGAGCCCTTACGAAGCTTAGCCCGTTGCACGTGGCAAAAGAAATTATCTTCAAAACTCCAGGAAATGTAATTTAATTTACTCCAAAAAGCATTTCCGAGTATTTTATTTTGCTGATTTTTCCCACCCAATTCAGGAGCGATGCTGAAAATACCTGGGTCGATTATTCTGGTGAAATAGGAGAAAAACATTCACCGTTTTACGAAGGCTTTTAGCTATTAGAGTGAAATAAAACGTCTCCCGTGCTTTATATAGAATTTTTATGTTAACTAGATTACCTCCATAAGCTCTTTAATGTTTGATGTCCTTTCCATCGCTAATTTCTATAGGTTAACTATGTCATCAGTTCACTTGTCTTTTCATTACTTCATTTCATACATAAAATATTTTGGGATAATTCTTAATTGATTTTCTGAATTTTTTAAAAAAATTGCAATGAATATTTTATGATTCATTCTTTTTTTTTTATCCACAAGAATGGGAATTAACTCCTTTGAGATGAATATTTTTTGGGGAAGAAATTTATTTTTGTTTTTTTCATTCATTTTATATCAACAATTATTCAAACTTGTCTGGAAAGATTAGAAAAACTATATCTTAATAAATATATATCATCCTTGATTATAACAATGTATTCGAAAATTTAATGTTGGTTGTTATTAAGCTTTAGTTAAAACGTTAAGACTTCAGGAATTCAGATTCCATGATTATAACAACGTAATCAAAAATTTAATGTTGCTTGTTATTGAGCTTTAGTGAAAACGTTAAGACTTCAGGAATTCAGATTCCATGATTATAACAACGTAATCAAAAATTTAATGTTGCTTGTTATTGAGCTTTAAGTTTCAGAAAACGTTTTAAGACTTGTTGAGTTCAAAAACGTTCTTGTGATTATAACAACGTAATCAAAAATTTAATGTTGCTTGTTATTGAGCTTTAGTGAAAACGTTAAGACTTCAGGACAGATTCCATGATTATAACAACGTAATCAAAAATTTAATGTTGCTTGTTATTGAGCTTTAGTGAAAACGTTAAGATTTCAGAATTCAGATTCCATGATTATAACAACGTAATCAAAAATTTAATGTTGCTTTTATTGAGCTTTAGTGAAAACGTTAAGACTTCAGAATTAGATTCCATGATTATAACAATGTAATCAAAAATTTAATGTTGCTTGTTATTGAGCTTTAGTGAAAACGTTAAGATTTCAGGAATTCATGATTATAACAACGTAATCAAAAATTTAATGTTACTTTTGTGAAAACGTTAAGACTTCAGTTCAGGAATCAATTCCATGATTATAACAACGTAATCAAAAATTTAATGTTGCTTGTTATTGAGCTTTAGTGAAAACGTTAAGACTTCAGGAATTCGAAAGATTCTGATATAACAACAATTTTAATGTTGCTTGTTATTGAGCTTTAGTGAAAACGTTAAGACTTCAGGAATTCAGATTCCATGATTATAACAACGTAATCAAAAATTTAATGTTGCTTGTTATTGAGCTTTAGTGAAAAGACCTCATGTATTCAGAGCATACCTGTTTATTTGCAATTTTCGTGGAAATAATTAGATTTATATTTCACTATTGTCGTAGGAATTACTTACTTTTGAGTTCAATTTCTTGCCGTGAATAACCTCTATACAATTTTAGTGCAGTCCAATGTTATTAACAAAGTAATGCTTTGTCGGACAAAATAATATCAGGGTCTGATATTTAAAGAATTCTTTGTTTTGACGACTAAGTAATATTTTGACACAACTTTCCTTAGCTTATGCTTTTAACTTGAAAATTAGTATTTTACATAATAAAAAATTAACTTAAATGCTTAAATTTAAAATTGCTGCTCAATGAAAAGGTCTTACTTCACATTGAAGACTATATTTCATTCAACAACAAGGGCAATGAAACGTAACGTTCCTACATTTAAGAAGTAACTGTCCCTTGTATTGTAAATATATTAAAATATGTTTTTAGCTTGTAAACTAATACTTTACAGAATAAAAAATTAGCCTAAATGCTTAAATGTCATTTGCGACACAGCTAAAGGTCTGGAATAGCATTTAAAGCAGTGTTTCATTGAATAAAAGGCCGATGAAATGTAACATTCTTACACAGAAGTAACTGCCCTTGGTAATGTTGTCACTATATTAATAGATTTTTTAACTCTCGAATTGGTACATTACAGAATAAAAAATAAACCTGTTTAAATTTTAAATTGCTACGACTTAAAAGGTCTTATTTCACTTGGAAGAAAATGTTTCATTCAACAACAAGGACAATGAAACCTAACGTTCCGACACTTAAGAAGTTCCTTATAAAGTAACTGTCCTTATAATGTTGTCAATATACTAATATATATTTTAACTTGTAAATTAGTACTTTAAGCATTTAGGTTAATTTTTTATTATGTAAATTTATATTGCTACTCAGTTAAAAGGTCTTGCCTCACATGGAAGACAATATTTCATTCAACAACAAGGTCAATGAAACGTAACGTTCCTACACTCAAGAAGTAACTGCCCCTTTGGTAAAGTTGTCAATATATTAATAGATGTTTTTAACTCGTAAATTAGTACATTGTATAATATAAATAGAACCACAAGAGATTACTTAAATTTTTAATTTATGTTACGCTATCAAAATTTGCATTACAAGGAAAGTATTGTTACAATCACAACAAGTCATATTCTTCACACGAAAAGCAACGTTTCTACAATCAAGATGTGATTTCCCCGTGGATATAATTGTGAATAGATTAATAGATTTTTTTTGAACTTTACTTTATGACTTTATGAAAAATGTAACATCAAGACAATTTAAATTTCGCTTTCGTATAGTTAGAAAGCGTTTATGAATGATCATAGTGTCCTTCAGTGAAATATTACGTTTCTATTTTTTTTTAAATAGTATAAATAAATTTTATTTATATTTAAGGGAAAAGTTACGATAACCTTGAAGTCTATAGTTTGTGATACATCTTTTCAGTGATGCCTCGTTAAAGTACTAAACTGTGCTCAGCCAGATGTGAATACCCGTACCACGACTGCGCAATCAATCTCTTCATTCAGAAGGAAGAGTTTCTTTACACACGTCACGCCAAAGTACGCTTCTTGAATGAAGAATCAAACGCGCGTTACCTTCAAGCGTGTTCACGCAATTCAATTTTGTCAGTACATCGAGACTTCAGATAACGGATAGATTTCTGATTGAAAATTCTCTAGATAAAGAGTAACTTTCCTGTAACGACATACCCTACTACTGTAAAAATTATTACTTCATTACATTCAGCGCAATTTAAACAATTTTAATTATATTTAGTAAATAAATGTCGTAAAATCTTACAAAAAAAAATTAAATAATATAGCCATACCGGATATTCCAACTTCGGAAATTCGGATTCTTCAATGTCAGGTTTTAAAACTTAAAAAATTAGAAAGTTATATGATAGGAAATATAATTTTTTGGTTTCTTCCGCTTTGTATAGGTTTCTTAGATTCTAACTTGTATTTCGGTAGTTAATTTTAAGCGTCTTAATATAGTATGTATAATATGTACGAATGCTATTTTTTAACCTCCAATGGGGTTATAGAAAATGATGCATTGTCTTGTATCGTGAACACTTATTCTCTAAAATTGTTACGTTACAATATAACTGTACTTCTCCACCTAAGGCGACCTGATGGCTCATTGGCTAGTTCTCTGGCCCTTTGGTACCACAGGTTTCAGTTTCAAATCTTGGTGGCGGCATGAACATTTGTTAGGGATTCGGAATCCCGTTAAACTGTAGATCTCGGTCTAATTAGCTTATAATATGCAAAAAATGATCGTAGAGCGATAAACCAAACCAAATTGACTTGCTGGTTGAATTTGCTTGGTAAAAATTTGAATTTTGCATTTTTTTCTTTATGCAATTCATTGTCTATTCCGTCATTTTCTATTTGGAATAAATACACTACTAGTCATTAAAATTGCTACACCAGGAAGAAATGCGGATAACAAAATGATATTAATTTGACAAATATATTATACTGAAAATAACAAGTGATTAAGTTTTCAAGAAATTTGGGTGTATAGATCCTGAGAAATCAGTACCAGAACAACCACCTCTGACTGTAATAACAGCACTTGTATGTCTGGGCATTGAGTCAAACAGAGATTGGCCCATGCAGCTTCAACACGATGCCACGATGCGAATCTTAAATGCTTGTTTTTGACAAATTAAAATCTTAGTTATTTTGCGAAATTGTTTAAGTAATTAAAAACATTTTATGCGAAGCATACCTGCACGAAGTTGATACACTAAAACAACCCCACAAAATGCTCGTAGCAAGATAAAAAAATCGAATCAGTGCGCCAGCAGAACTGATTTGGATCCCTCAAGAACTCCAAAGTATAGAGCGGTCTAGACTGTGTTCGGGTTAAGATCTGTTCTCGTTGGGAGAGAAATCTTTTAGGTAAACTTGGAAGCTTCTTCTTTGCCCTGTTCTGTTTGCCGCGGCACGAGTTTTTCTTCTCACTACCGCGCCATGATTAACAAGTCGTGTCTTACTTTCCATTTTAAACAGTCATTAGATATTCTGTAGTTCTAATTAAGGTTTCGGCGCTGACTCTGTTTGCGGGTGTTGATTGAATTCAATTAAGATGTGAAACGGATGGAACTTTCAGATTGAATTTGGGCCCCTTTCTTCACTGCTATACACAAATGGAATACATTTTTTAAAAGGATTTTTTTTTAAAGTTATTGAAAAAAGAAATGTGTATGGTAATATTTTGTGTGTGCTTATTTTACCCGCATTTCTTGCATAGTTTGAAAAGTTTCAATGGAGGCATTGCGAATACTCGAATTTGACATCAGGTCAAATTTTTTTTATGCATTCGCTTTATAAAATATTAAACCCAAAAATGAGACATCCTACGAAAAAAATACCTTCAATACCTTTTTGATGAATTTATTATTCGCATCCGCAATGTGTCGAGTATTTTCCAAATATCTAACTGTTTATGGCCAGGTGACTCTCGCCATAGTGACTAGCCTGGGACCAGTCTGATGACCGAGTAAATGGCTGTCTAGAGCTCGGTGCCATATGCTTCGGGTTCCAGTTCCGGTGTTGCCATCGATGTTTGTATTGCTTCGGAATCCACTTTAAGCCGTAGGTCCCGGTCTTATTTGAATGTAAAAATTTGGCTGCAGGGCTGACAACCCTACCCCGCAAAAAGATTGATTTGTCTTGTCGTGCTACGGTCATCTTGTGCAGACGAAGTCTAAACAGACAGGTTAAACTACGGCTGAGCGTGGATTCCGAACCATCAGAGCCATCCGATCGGCCCATCTTCGGCTGTTTCGCCAATGATATTGATAACATAAATGCAAAAGTTATTTTGCGAAATTGTAAAAAAAAAAAAAAAAAAAAATGCTTCAATAACGAACATTCTGTAACAATATTATATTTTCTAATTTAACTAACCTTTTATTTTATTCATTTATATATACCCTTTATAGAATTAATGAACACGAAACGCTTTAATTAATCTTAAAGGATCCTTTTTTGACAAATTAAAATATTACAGTCATTTTGTAAAATTGTCTAAGTAATTAAAGTTCTTTCAAATAACTAAAAATAATTTTACGAAACATACCTGCGCGAAGCTAATCCCTCTATAAATTACATTAACACTAAAACAACCACGCAAAATGCTCGTAGCAGGAGAAAAAAAATTTAAATCACTGCACCAGCAGAACTGATTTGGATCATTCAAGAACTCCACGCAGTATAGAGCAGGTCTAGACTTTTCGGGTTAAGATCTGCTCTCTTTGAGAAATCTTTTAGGTAAACTTGGAAGCTTCTTCTTTGCCCTGTTCTGTTTGCGGCGGCACGAGTTTTTCTTCTTACCCGGCGCCGTGATTAACAAGTCGTGTCTTACTTTCCATTTTAAACACTCATTAGATATTCTGTAGTTCTAATTAAGGTTTCGGCGCTGATTTTGTTCACAGGGTGTTGATTGAAGTCAATTAAGATGTGAAACGGATGGAACCTTTACATTGAGTTTGGGCCCCTTTCTTCGGTGAAATATAGAGAACTAGAATACATTTTTTTCTTCAAGGATTTTTTAAGTTATTGGAAAAGAGATTGTGTGTGGTATTTTTTTTTGTGCTCATAATACCAACATTTCCTGCGTATTTTGAAAAGTTTCAATGGAGGCGTTGCGGATATGAAGAGCCAACTCAACATCAGATCCAAAACTTTTTTTTCGTTGTTCGCCATATAAAATAATAAACCAAAAATGAGGCATCCCACAGGGAAAATAGCTTGGATACATTTTTTTGATGAGTTCAATCTTCGTATCCGCAACGCCTCGATCGCAGTTCGATGCCTCAGATTTCGTATTCAAGTCTGGGGGTGCCATGGATGTTTGTAGTGGTTCGGAATCCACTTTAAACCGTAGGTTCTGGTCTTATGACTGTAGAACGTTGTCAGCCTTACGTTCCAACTCTACTCTGTAAAAAAAAAAAAAAAAAACTCCTGTCTCAAAATCTGCCAGTAGGTGGACAGCCTCGGCCCACGAAATGGCTGTAGCGCCGCTGTTGATGATTGATTAGTTTATGAACCTTAAAGGGTTTTTTATGTGTGAGTAAAATCGGTGGATCTTTTGTTCCACTTTTATCTTATATGATGTTAAGTTATTTGAGGATATGTAAAGATATTTATCAGCTTCAAAGTTATCCATAATACACTTATAGTTGACTGCTATATTGAACCTAGTACATGGAAATTGCTACGATAAACACACAGATTGGAACATCAGAATTTAGAACTGACATCGTCAAAGATAGCCTTTGTAGATTGTTCGAATCTTTATCTCCAGTCCAAAAGAAAGGACCTTTCGGCCTACTGATTTAATGTGTCTATTCCTACGTTAAAGATGGGAGCTTTTGATTTAGCTTCGCTTGGTGAGAAACAAATTCGCGAAAATTTTATGCCTGTTGGAAATACGTTTTGTTACATAATATAAATGGATTGAATTGTACGTTGCCCAGTGGCACCGTGCGCTGCTGGGGAGTATTAGAGTGGATATCCAATCCACTGGCGACTTGTTGCAAACATTGTTCCAAAAAACGAGAAGACAATGACTTTTATGCAGTTCAGCATTTTGCCTTGAGTCGGACTATCTAGTGGAACTTTTTCGGGTTTTCTTCCATGCGATACGCAAATATGGGGTAGTTAACCGAAAAGTCCTCCCGGAAGGCACTGCTCTTGTTCTTCAGCTACACAGAGCAAAAGTCAGACTTCTACCTACGGGTGCTCCATCAAAAACAAAAGCTGTCTCCTCTTCTCTATTTCCATGATGGATATGATGACAAAAACAATGGATTGAAAATTAATTATTTTGTAAAATTTTGTGGAATTCGTGCACCAAAAAAAAACGTATAAAATATTTTAAAGAAAAGAAATTGAATTCCTTTTGTTAGAACAATAATTCAAACTATTTGCTTAAAACACTGGAATACATTTATATGAATAATGACTAAATTCCTTAATACAAATAAAATATTAATAATATTTGGTTTGAAAAATTAAAAGCCGAACTGTTTTAAGCAAATACGGAAGCAATTCATCAGAGTCCAGAAGGCTAAATTGCCCATAAAAACGAAAAAGAATAACGTTTTTCTCAAAGGAAAAGTGCTTTTTGATTACTTTGTCTTTTCTTCTTAATTTTTCATTTCGGTAGTTGACATTTCGTGCTCGTCTTCCGTTGTGGTTTCTCGTGAAAATGCAATAAATAGAGATATTTTGATAAGACTTAAATGTTATAAACGATGGGAGATGTACACTTTGTTATAAAAATATCAAGCTTTTAAAAAATGTGCTTTGAAATGTCTTTTTTTTTATCAAAATAATACATAAAACATTAATCAAGAGGATACACTTTTTATAAATTTGTTACTTTTGTTTAGGGGTATGTTTACAATTCGATAGAAAAGGATTATTTTGAGATTTTATCTGAGTCTTGATGCAGATTCATGAATCATTGATTTGATGAATCATCTAATTCTGATGCAGATTAGATGATTGTTTGATAAATTGAGATGAATTATTTAAGTTATTTTTAGTAAATGAAGAAAAAGTATTGCATGCTACGAAAAAACTGTTCTAAGCAGAAGAAACTTTTAAATTTAAAATTTTCTTCTGCTTCTTCAAAAGCATTTCAGTTTGAGGAATAGTACAAAACCACCATTAAATGTTGTTATAAGATTATATACGCTACTAAAGAATCTTTTGTTTTTTTTTATAATTTTTTGTTTACGAGCAAGTAGAGATTATTGAATTCAAATTCACTTATTGCTTGAACAAAATGATTCCTGATTAAGAATCTCTAATATAGTATATTTTCCTGGAAGTTTTCATAACAAAACCCACTGACCCCTGATTGAGGGCGCCTAAAATATTGTCCTGTAAGTTTCTAAAACAAAACCCACTAATTCTTGATTAAGGATCTCTAATATAGAACAAATATAGAACATTATCCTGGAAGTTTTCATAACTTGTTTATTATAGCAAATACATATTCTTTACACATACGCGACCAACTATGAATGATTTTCATAATTGCAATTCATTTAATTTTTCCTTGGGGCATGCATTAAACATAATACATAAAAAATAAATTAAATGTAGGGTTTAATGAGAGTTGAATTCAAACTCACGAATTGATCGAATAAAGTCAATTGAAGCCTGATTAAGAATTGCTAATATAGAAGAGAATATAGAATATTTTTCTGGAAGTTTTCATAACAAATCCCACTGGCACCTGATTGACGGCCCCTAAAACATTGTCCTGGAAGTTTTCAAAACAAAACCCACTGACACTCTGATTAAGGAATTCCTAGTATAGAACATTGTCCTGGAAGTTTTCACAACAAAACCCACTGACCCCAGATAAAGAACTTCTAATAAAGAACAATATCCTGGAAGTTTTCATAACAAAATCCACTTACCCCAGATAAGGAACTTCTAATATAGAACAATATCCTGGAAGTTTTCATAACAAAACCCACTTACCCCTGATTGAGGGTTCCTAAAAGATTGTCCTGGAAGTTTTCAAAGCAAAATCCGCTGACACCTAATTAAGGATCGCACTCTATAGAACGTTATCCTGGAGGAAAACCCCACTGACACATGATTCAGGATCCCTAATATAGGACATTTTGCTGGAAGTCTTTATAAGCAAAACACACTGAAAAATGATTGAGGGCCGTTAAAACATTGTCCTGGAAGTTTCCAAAACAAAACCCACTGACACCTGATTAAGGAACATAATTTAGAACAGTATCCTGGAAGTTTTCATAACAAAACCCCCTGACCCCAGATAAAGAACTTCTAATGTAGAACATTATTCTGGAAGTTTCCAAAAAAAAGCCTTACTAACACCTGATTAAGGATCCCTAACATAGAATTATTAATTACCCTGGAAGATTTTATAACAAAATCCATAGATTTCTGATTGAGGGCCCCTAAAACATTGTCCGGGAAGTTTCCAAAACAAACCCACCGACTTAAGATCTACTGAATTAAGGATTAATAACTTAGAACATTATCCTAGAAGCTTTCGCAACAAAACCCACTGACCCCAGATAAAGAACTTATCATATGGAACACTATCCTTTAAGTTTTCATAACCTTGACACTGTAGCAAAAACATATCTTTCACAAATACTTGAATGAATGCTTTTTTTTTTACTACAAAAAACCACAAAGTCAATAAATATTTCTCTGGATGATTGTAATCTGGATCTGACTTTGAATTCCTTGATTCAAAAATGAAGACCATGATTTGAAATTCAATTGGCCGATTTCTCAAGAAGATGAATGCAGTTTTTTTTGTTGCTGCCGTTGCTGTTTGCAGAGAGTAATGTATACATATGAATAAGAAAGGTCCACTTTATTTCATCTCATTCCATTTTCCAAATTTGCGCTTCCTTGTGCTGAAAAGGAAAATGTTTTGAAATTGTGAAAATAAATAAGAGTAAATAATGCAGAGAGCGAATGCATTGAAGGAATTCCTTTTTATCTCGAAGAAAAGGCCTCGGCCTAAGTTAGAAATAAAAATTTTCTTTCCGTGCAACAATTTTTTGTATCAATATTTCTCTCGTTTCAGGAGATGCCGTTTTTATTTGTAATATCGCTTTCGTATGTTAAAGTTTTCTTTCAATAATTCGTAAGAAAGTAGTGCTCTTATTATGTAGTACTCTGTACAAGTATATTTTTATTGATATTTCTTTAAGAAGAAACTGTCTGTTTTGGATTTTGTTACATAATGTAACGAATTTATTTTGGTATGCAGTTTAAAATGTTTCCATGCAAAATTTGAAATTTATCAAATTTAAATTATAGTAAGGAAGGGTTTTATTACTCTTTCAGTAAATAAAATCATGCTATTTCAAGTTTACTGAGTTTAAATACATGAATTGAAAAAAGCAAATATTTTCATATTAAACATAGAATATATTTAATATCTGCATTGCTTAACGAAGTCAAAACCTTTAGTTAAAATACAGTTATTACGCATATTATAGATATAGATATAAGTATAGATATAGATAGATGGATAAATAGTTTAAATTAAAAATGTATGCAATAGAATATTAAAATATATTTTTTTTTAATTATGAGATTATTCGATGGTAAGATGTTATTTTATGGGCCAGAATGAACTAGCTGAAAACCTATTTTTCTGAAAAGTCCTTTAGTTGAACTTGAAGAATCCCTGTTAAAATGTTCTTAAAAATTTGAGGTAGAATAATGTGGATGCAGTGATTGTCTGTAGTGCACTATGTAACTCCGAATCTGCTACATCTTTGACAAGTGGCAAATGATTAGAATTTTATCAATATGTGTTGTTGTTGTTACTAATCCCCCTGGTGCAGAAAAGACTATACCAGGTCCAATAGACCCCGTCACAGGCGACAGTTACATGGCTAAGAGTAATAGGCAGCTTCACTTTAGAGAGGAACCACAAGGGCTGAAGACTGACTACACCTCCAGACAACGCTCTACGATCATATTGCGGCCACGACATATGTTTAAAGGGGGTTCTGAATCATTACACATATCCACGTACCTCCGGTGACTCGAAGGGGGCCTGAATGGCCGAGTGGCTGGCGCTCGGTACCACAGGCTTCGGGTTCGAGTCCCGGCGGAGCCATGGATGTTTGTAGTGTTTCGGATTCCACTTTAAACTGTAGGTCCCGGTCTGCTTAGCCTAAAGTGTGCACAAGATGACCGTAGAGCGGCAAACAAACCAAACCAAACCGGTGACTCGAACTCGAAATCTGTGGCACTGGGCGCCAGAACACTAGTCACTCGGTCATTCAGGCCCCGAATAATGTCACTTCTGCATGGCAGCGGTGTAATTTGAACTCACGCCTCTTCTGAGACTGATGCCTAAACCCAGCACCGTAGACCACTCGCCCACGTTACCAACATTGTGTTGTTTTATTTAATGAACCAGCTGTTGTTGAATAATTTGATTGAAAATTCAATGTTGTATTGATCTTGCATATGGTAATAATAACGGACGTACAGGCTTAATTTTAATTGTAAAGCCTGCATACAAAACGATATAAAAATAAATAGTTCTCCGGATAATTTTCAATATTAAGTTTCAAATTCATATTATATTATTTGTATGTCAATTGTAGCAAAGTATCGTAACGATTACTATTTGAACATGTTGGAGCATTCCAATGTCCAACTTGACCCTGAATGTGGTGATAAAAATGAATGGTACAGACTTAATTTTAAGTTTGAAGCCTGCACATAAAACAAAACAAAAATAAATAGTTCACTGCATAATTTTTAATAAGTTTCAGATTCATATTACATTATTTTTGTGGCAATTGTAGCAATGTATCATAACAATTACTGTTTGAACATCGGGTATTCCAATTTATCCTGCATATGGTGATCACCTCGTAAGAACGGGTGGGACAGGCTTAATTTGAACTTTTAAGCATGCATAGAAAACAATATATATAAAAAAGTTCCCTGGATAATTAATATTAAATTTGAAATTTTTTCTATCAATTGTAAAGTATCATAACGATTCCTGTTTGAACATGTAGTATTCCAATGTGCAACTTGACCATGCATATGATAAAAACAGATGGCACAGGCTTAATTTGAATTTTGAAGCCAACATTCAAAACGATATAAAATAAAATAGTTCCCTGGATATTTTTTAATATTAAATTTAAATTTTTTAACATTTTTTTGTATCGATTGTAAAGTATAACGATTCCTGTTTGAACATGTTGTGGTATTCCAATGTCCAACTCCTTCCTGCATATGGGATCACCTCGTAAGAACGGATGGCACAGGCTTAATCTGAAGTCTGCATACAAAACGATATGAAATAAATAGTTCCCTGGATATTTTTTAATATTAAATTTTAATTTTTAAATTTTTTTTTCTATCAATAGTAAAGTATCTTAACGATTCCTGTTTGAACTGGTTGTGGTAATCCAATGTCCAACTAAATAGTTTACTGCATATTAGCAGCACCGCCTAAACACTTATTTCTCTGCGCTCTTACGTGACCGAGCACTTTTTTAAATTCCTATCAGCTTTTCGGGCTGCCTTTTATTATGTAAATATTCCCATTTATCCGCTAAGAGCGATGAACCATATACTCATCTCATGCGGTAATTCTTTCATCTTCGCCGGGGTTTGCGTGTCAGGGAAGAGAGCCTTGATTTTTCAATTCTGGTTTGAAGTCATTTTGTTATGATGGAAACCTAATGGGTTTGCCTTAAAATGCGATGCTACTGGAGGGGTCTGTTGGAAGAGAAAAAGAATAATTTCTACTTGGGGTTGTTAAGGTTTTGAAAAGTTTATTATGGCTTATGAGACAATGCGCTGGAATCTCAACCTGAGTAAAAATGTGGTTTAAACGAAAGATTTCAGTTTTAACTTCCCTCATTATAACATTACTGTTACTCGTAGGGAGCTTTCTTTCAATGGCTTTCATTTCTTTCTTTTCAAATAATGCTGCTTTAAATTTCTGGGTGTTTTTTTTTTCTCATTATACTAAAAATTAACATTTTGGGATGCTAAATTATTTATTAAGCATATTTAGGATCCTAACTGTTAAAACATAAATGAATAATACTATTTTAAAGAGCTTATCGTACGTTCTTCTTTAGAGTACTTCAACATAAAGCAAACTTTCGTTACCACTCTAATAACGAGTCCTTCTCTATGTATGCATTAAACATTCGTCCCCTTTGCACAAATACTACTACTACTACTACTACTGCTACTACGGCTACTAATACTATTACTACTACACCACTTTGATTAGAGCTAAGTTGCAGCTTTACAGTTTGGGAATGATGTGGGCGAGATGTCTGATTTCGGTGACTCTCTATGCGACCGGGAACTGCGGGCTTAAAGTGGTTTCCGAACCACTACAAACATCCATGACACTACCGCGACTCGAACCGAAATCTGTGGTACCCAGCACCTGAGCGCTAGCCACTCGGCTATCAGACCAATCCGCTTCTACAAACGTGCATGAAGCATTATATCGCTCATTTCGCGGGCACCAATGAAGACAGTGCATTTACATGGCTGTTTTTTCTCGGGAGCAAGTTGTGGCCTGAGGGCCAATTGGCTAGCACTCTGGCCTTTAGTATCACAGGCTTCAGGTTCGAACCTGGCGGGGGCTTCTATGTTCGTATGTGGTTCGGAATCCACGATAAACTATAGGTCTCTGTTTTAATTAGCGTAAAGTGTGCACAAAATGACCGAAGAAAGACAAAACAAACCAAACCTCATGTAAATTGCGTCTTAATATCCAGTTGGCTAGATCTCTCGCCTTTGGAACTACAGGCTTCAGGTTCGAATCCTGGCGGTGACATGGATGTTTGTTCGTGGTTCGGAGTCCACATTAAACTGTAAAGTCCGGTCTAATTAGCCAAACGCGTGCACAAAATGACCAACGAGTGACAAACCGAGCCTCTTGTGAATTGCGATCTAATGTCGAATTGGCTCTCTCTCGCCTTTGGCACCATAGGCTACAGGTCCGAATCCTGGCAGTGGCATGGAAGTGTCTGAGTGTTTCTGAATCCACGTTAAACTCTAGGTCCACGTCACGTTAAACTCTGTTTAGCCCTTGTGTGAACAAGATGAGAGTACAGCGAGAAATCAAATCAAACTACTTTCTCTTTTTGGAGAAGAAACACGTCGTGACTTGTTTTATGCGCCCCATTAATCCGAATCAAGAGATACAAAACATCTAGTGCATGGAATAATGCAAAATAAACAAACAAGCAAGTTCTAAGCTGTTCCCATCTCATCTACTGCAATAATCCTTTTGCTGGGATAGAAAAATGTCCAATTTCTTTCGAATCGCCCCCTCTGCATCTCCACTGGAAACAAGAGGGAAAATAATATTATTTTTATCCGCGATTTTCTCTCGAAAAGGAATTGTGTTCGTTCACAATTGCGGGGGCAAAAACAGGCAGCCGTTATTAAAACTGCATTACTGCGAACACAGATTTACCGGTGGGAAATCATCGCCCGCGAACAGCAGCAGCAGCAAGGAAGGGAGAAATGTGTCTGTTTTTCGCGATATCATTTACCACTTGTTGCCGGTCACCAGCGACTTGACCCCCCCCCCCTCGAGTTCAGGTAATAGGGGAGGGTGGCTGGAGTGGGGGGGAAGAAATGACCGGCCGATAAAATATGAGCACAAAAGCTATTTGTTTTTTTTTCTTGGGGAGCATTCATTTTGGAGATAACGTAGGAATAAAGTGTTGTATCAGTTACTTAGGTTGGCTGTACATATGACTTTTGTAAGATAAATTTGTGCACATTTTAGAGTGTCTAACGTTTAACTGATGACTTTTTTTTTAAATGGTCTAAAAGGATTTTATTTTCCATTGTTACTTGCGGGTAACTAACTGATTACAGTCAGAGACAAAAGTTTTAATTAATATGCTGTGGAATTTTTTCCCGCTAAATTTGATTTTAAAATGTTGACAAACAGGAAAATTAAAATTTATTTACATGAAGATTTTTCGTTATAATTTTAAAAAAAGAATGTATTTTTTTTACATTACGTGTAAACAATCAATTCCTGACTCGTGGCTCAGTGGTAATGTGCGCCACTGGTGAGCATTAAGGTGTGAAGGTTCAGTATAATGTCGGTTTGGTTTTAAAATGTTTCAAAAAAACGTGGAACCTCGGTGGTGTTTGTGATGTTCGGCAACTTATCTCGCGGGCAAGATTACATGGTGAGATTTCTTCGGGTTTTCTCACATATGTTA
This sequence comes from Caerostris darwini, assembly GCA_021605075.1. Lineage (NCBI taxonomy): Eukaryota > Metazoa > Arthropoda > Arachnida > Araneae > Araneidae > Caerostris > Caerostris darwini. The sequence continues at coordinate 254,917 of BPLQ01010627.1, read as the reverse complement.
TGCGGCCTATTGGCTAGCGTTCTGGCCTTTGCTTACATAGGCTTCATGTTCGAATAATGGCGGTGGCATGAATTTTTTGTGAGATGTTCGGAATCCACATTAAACTGTAGATCCCAGTCTAATTAGCCCAAAAGTCGGCATTAAATGACCGTAGAGTGACAAACTCCGATGGTGTCTGTTTGAATCCGTCCGACTTGATTGCTTGCCAAATTTCCACTCGATTGGTAAATCAAACCATACACATATAATCTACGCGCATATACCGTTCACCGATTAGCATTTGTTTGTATCAATATATAAATCTTCGAGAATAAACACTCCGTGACGTGTTTTATACGACCCATTTAAATGAATCCAGATATATAAAACATCGAATGAATGGAATCATGCGAAACAAATATACAAGCTAACAAACAAGCGATAAGCTGTTCCCGTTTCATGTTCTGCAAAAAGCACAAAAGTCATTTTTTGGGGAGCATTTATTTTGGAGATAGCATAGGAATAAAGTGTTTTATCAGTTACTGAGATGTAGTTACAAGCGTTTTAAGATAATCATTTCTTCATTTTGAAAAGAATTTGGGCTTGTTTTAGATTGTCCATTTAACTGATAACTTTTTATTTTAATGTGGCACCATAGATCCTGGTCTAATAGGATCATAGAATTAAGGGGGTAGTGTTACTCGTTCCCACCGAGGCGTGAAGCGTTGAAGATCCACGCGGCAGGAAAGAAAAATTTTTCGACCCCTTCACAGCGAAACGACAGAAGTAGCATTACGCCTAGTGAAGTTCCGCTTCGAGTTGAAAGTTGGTCAACTCGAAGCAGTGGATTTCAAAACAGTTTCAGACGCACAGGGTGAGACTAGTGATTGGTCAACGCTTCACACTTAAACGCCTCACGACTCGGTGAGACGAGCCTTTGGTACTGCTCAATGAGTAACAGTGGTGCAGCTCTTGCTAATGCCATAAATATTATCTCTCTCTGTATTGCCAGCTGCATTGGAACAACAACTTTACATAAAACTACAACTTTGCATACGCTCCTAATTAATTCTTCACTCGTGGCTCAGTGACAATGAGCGCCCCTGGTGAGAATTTGGGTGGAGGTTCAGTCCACTTGCGCCTTGCTTGTAAACAGTTTTTCAAAAAAGCCAGGAAACTCGATGGCGTTTCTGATGTTCAGCCTCTTGCCCCGTGGGTCAAACTACCTGGTGGGATTTTTTCACGTTTTCTCACATACGATCCGCGGCGTCTTGATGGCCATTGGTTAGCGCTCTGGCCTTTGATACCATAGGCTTCAGGTTCGAATACTGGCTGTGGATTGAATATGTGTTAGTGGTTCGGAATCCACTTTAAACTCTAGGTCCCTGTCTAATTAAACCAACCCACTCCCCTCCGAAATTACCTTTCTCCCCTATGATGTCTCTTTATTTGAATCCGTCCTACCTGATTGCTTGCCAATTTTCCACTCAATCTGTAAATCGAACTATACATGTATTAATCCATGCGCATATACAATTCATCGATTCCCATTCGTTTGTATTGATATATAAATTTCGGAGAATAAACGCTTCGTGACTTGTTTTATGCGACCCATTTATCCGAATCCAGAGAGATATAAAACATCGAGTGGATAGAATAATACAAAACAAACAAACAAACAAATAAATAAACAAGCTAACAAACAAGCACTACAAATCTGTTCCCGCTTTATGTTCTGCAATAATCCTTTCGCTCGGATAGAAAAATGTCCAATTTCCTTCGAGTCACCCTCTCTGCATCTCCACTGGAAGGGGGAGCAAAAATAATATCATCCGTGATTCTCTCTCGAAAAAGAATTGTGTTCGTTGCAATTGCGGGGCAAAAAACGGGCAGCCATTATTAAAACTGCATCACTGCGAACACGGTTTCACCGGTGGGAAATCATCGCCTGCGAACAGCAGCAAGGAAGGGGGGAAATCTGTCAGTTTTTCGCGATATCGTTTACCACTTGCTGCTGGTCACCAGCGACTTGACCCCCCTCGAGTTCGGGTAACAGGGGAGGATGGTTGGAGGGGGTGAGGAAGAAATGGCCGGCCGATAAAGTATGAGAACAAAAGCTATGTCTTTTTTTTCTTGGGGAGCATTCATTTTGGAGATAACGTAGGAATAAAGTGTTGCATCAGTTACTGAGGTTGGACGTACAAGTTTCTGAAATGTAAGTTACACTCGTTTTAAGAAATTCATTTCTTAGTGAAATGAATTTGTGCGTATTAAATTGTCTAACGTTTAGCTGATGACTTTTTCTTTTTCTAAAGTGATCTAAAAAAATGTTTGAGGCAAATGTCTGTGTTTGTCTGATGTTTGTGAGGTGCTCGGAGCCACTTTAAACTATAGATTTCGGTCTAATTAGCCTTAAAGTGTGCACAAAATGATCGTAGAACTATAAAACTATGCATACATAATCTATCCACTTGAACAATTCATCGATTTCCAGTCGTTTGTATTAATATATAAATTTCGGAGAAAAATCACCTTCGTGACTTGTTTGATGCGTCCGATTTATACGAATCCAGAGACATAAAACATCGAGTGCAGGGAATAATACTAAATAAATAAGTAAACAAATAAACAAGCGCTAAGCTGTTCCCATTTCATGTACTACAATAATCCTTTCGCTCGGATAGAAAAATGTCCAATTTCTTTCGAATCACCCCCTCTGCATCTCCAATGGAAGGAGGAGGAATAATAACAATAATATTATCCGCGATTCTCTCTCGAAAAGGAATTGTATTCGCTGCAATTGCGGGGCAAAAACAGGCAGCCGTTATTAAAACTGCATCACTGCGAACAAGGATTCACCGGTGGGAAATCATCGCCTGCGAACAGCAGCAGCAAGGAGAAGGGGGGGATCTGTCAGTTTTTCGCGATATCGTTTACCACTTGTTGCCGGTCACCAGCGACTTGACCCCCCTCGAGTTCGGGAGGGGTGGCTTGGAGGGGGGGAAATGGCCGGCCAATAAAGTATGAGCACAAAAGTCATTTGTTTGTTTTTCTTTGGGAACATTCATTTTGGAGATAGCGTAGGAATAAAGTGTTGCGTCAATTACTGAGGTTGGATGGGATGGTTTCTGAAATGTATATTACACGCGTTTAAAAAAACATTTCTTCTTTTGTAAGACAAATTTGTGCGTATTTTAGATTGTCTATCGTTTAATTGATGACTTTTTTTTTTTTTAAGAGGTCTAAAAAACATTTGTTTTTTCATTTTTTCATGCAACTAACTGATTAACTCATCAGTCAGAGGCAAAAGATTTAATTAATATGCCATGGAATTTTTTTATTGGTAAAATTGGGTATACAATGTTTTTAAACATGAAAATTAAAATTTATATACACGAATATTTTTTTATTAAAATTTAGGAAAATGTATTTTTTTACTTTACGTAAACACTGCTAATTAATTCCTGACTCGTGGCTCAATGGCAATGAGCGCCACTGGTGAGAATTAGGGTGAAGGTTCAGTCCACTGGTGACTGGGTTGTAAACACCGTTTCAGATAACGAGGTTTGATTTGTCGCTCTACTGTCATCTTGCGCACACGTGGGCTAAATAGACCACGAACAAAACTAGTACAGTTTAACGTAGATTCCGAACCAATCGCGAATATCCATGACACCGTTGGCATTCGAACTTGAAGCCTGTGTTATCCCAAAGCCACAGTGCTAGATAATTGGCCATCCGGCCGCAATTTTTCCTTTGATAGTGTGTAATTTGAAACATTAATTATTAAAATTACAAATAATCTTTTATTGTAATTAACTCGCTCCTCTCCAGGCAGTCTGGTGGTGAATTGGCTAGTGCTCTGGCCTTTGGTACAACAGGTCTTCTGGTTCGAATTTTAGGGGGCATCTATGTTCGTAAGTGGTTAGGAATCCACGTTAAACTGTAGGTCTCTTTCTATTTAGCCTGCGTGTTTACATGATGACCGTAGAGCGAGAAACCAAACCAAACTACTCCCCTCCGAAATTACCTTTTTACCTTATGATGCGTCTTTGTTTGAATCCGTCCGATTTGATTGCTTGCCAATTTTCCCTTCAATCGGTAAATCGAACTGTGCATACATAATCTGTGCGCATATGCAATTCATCGATTCCCATTCGTTTGAATTAATATATAAATTTCGAAGAACAAACATTTCGTGACTTGTTTTATGCGACCCATGTATCCGAATCCACAGATCTAAAACATAGAGTGGATGGAATAATGCGAAAGCTATTCTTTTTTCCCATGGAGAATATTCCTAAGTTATCTCCAAAATAAATGCTTCTAAAGAAAAAATAAACAAATGATTTTTGTGCTCATGCTTTATCGGCCAGCCATTTCTTCCCCCCCTCCTCTGGCCACCCCTCCCGAACTCGAGGGGGGGGGTCAAGTCGCTGGTGACCAGCAACAAGTGGCAAATGATATCGCGAAAAAACTGACAGATTTCCCCCCTCCTTGCTGCTACTGTTCGCAGGCGATGATTTCCCACCGGTGAATCCGTGTTCGCAGTGATGCTGTTTTAATAACGGCCGCCTGTTTTTGCGTCTTGAATTGCAACAATTCCTTTTCGTGAGAGAATCTTGGATAATATTATTTTTTTTCCTCCTTTTGCAGTGGAGATGCAGAGGGGGTGATTCGAAAGAAATTGGACATTTTTCTACCCGAGCGAAAGGATTATTGCAGTACATGAAATGGGAATAGCTTAGTGCTTGTTTGTTAGCTCGTTTGTTTATTTATTTGTTTGTTTATTTCGCATTATGGATGGAATAATGCTTCCTCCCGCATTTTTCCCCTGTCTAATATGAGTGTAGTGTATTATGCGTCGGGCTGATAACCATACGCCGTACAAAGAAAGCATCTCCTATCTAAAAATATGGGCTTTTGTGCCAATGAAAAGAAGATAATTCGCTTGTTTTTGAGTTTTTATAAATATAAATTTGTGACTGCTAAGGATAGCATTTTGATTTTCCAATAATTAAACGACTTTTTGATACGGAGCATTTATGCATCAAAGAAATTGGAGTTTAAATTGAAATTTCGGACCACAGTGGTCTGTTATAGGACTCATTGGGTTTTCGTGAATCTTATGGGGAATCAGTTTCGAAACCAAGCTAACGAGCTCAAACTGAAATTTTAAAGCCAGGGATAAGTGTGATAAACCTATAGGCTGGAAAACACCTAAACTGAGCTCAAAGAGACTGAACGAACACTTGGTGTTTGTTTCAAATCGTGGTGGATTTGGTTTGGTTTGTCGCTCTAATATAATTTTTTCCACTTTCGGCTCATTATACCAAAACCTGCAGTTTAACGAGGATTCCGAATCCCCAACAAGCATCCATGCCAATACCAGGATTCTAACTTAAATTTTATGGTACCAACGGTAAGCGCGATTCAATTGGCCATCAGACCACCAAATCGTGTTGGAAAGTTGTGGGTACAGTGTAGTACAAATAAGAGGCGCCCATGTGTCACCCTGGATAACACTCAAACTGCAGCATATCTTACATTATATAGATCAATCAAATGCTCTGTTTACATGAGCTGTAAATGACCTCAATCAAAATCTGGCAATATGTCAATGTCAATGTCTGGCAATAGAAAGTGGTATCAATGTGATTCAAGAACAAATGAAATTTTATTTAAAACATTCGTAAATAATAGTTAGAATTTTATATGGGGCCTGATGGCCGAGTGGCTAGCGCTCTGGCACTCGATACCACAGGTATAGGGTTCGAATCCCGGCGGTGCCATGGATGTTTGCAGTGGTTCGGAATCCACTTTAAACCATAGGTCCCGGTCTAATAGGATCGTAGAGCGTTGCGGGGGCATTGTGACTCCGTGGCTTACCGTCAAGCTACACGCGCCCCCTGGGTAATGCAAAGTGAGTAACGTCTATGCAGCGCTTGCCTTAAGGCACCCAAGACCAAGCTGTAACTGTTTTGCCAGCTGCATTAGAAAGAAGAAAAAAAAGTTAGAATTTTATTATAAAAATACAGAGTCAAGTGTAAGAAATCATTCTCTTCGAGTGGTTGTTATATAAAGAAGATCAAGAATAAAAACAAATAACCTGTTAGACTCTTGCGATATCCTTTATCACTCGTTCCTGGCCACCATCAAATTGACCCTTCGCATTCGGGAGCGATTGATGATCAGGGTGGAGGAAAAAAATAACCACCAGGAGAGAAACAGGCAATAAAATATGAGCACCGATGCCCTTTTTTTTGTTATTTCCACGAGCATTAATTCTGGAGGAAAATCACAGGAATAGAAGGTTCATGCATTCAGATTTGGTGAAAATAAATGCAAACGCATCTGGCTGTAGTTGCATCTATTTGCAGGAGTAATGTTTACTTCAATCAAATTATGATCTAAAATGTATTAAGCAAATTTATTTGAATTTTTTTCTTAGAAAGACAAACATCAAAAGTACATTGTACAAGGAAAATCAGATATGGAAAGAAAGAAAAGAATTAATGCAAACTATAGTATAAATAAAAACCGAAAAATTATTATTTAATCAAAACAATTTTTTTTAATTGTGCTCATCTTTTAGGGTTCTTAAGGTATATGTACGCATATATTTAAGATATTTTAGTATATATATATACACCAAGATCCTATTAGACCGGGACAGTTTAAATTGGATTCCGAACCACTCACAAACACCATGGCCCAGCCGGAACTGGAACCCGAAACCTGTGGCCCCGAGCGGCAGACACTCGGCCATTCAGGCCTCATCGTAATTGTAATCTTTCACAATGAAATTTAAAAACATATCTTTTTTATAATTTGAGGACTTAGATTTAAAGCAAACGACATTAGTTAAGTGACTGAATTTAAAAAAAAAAATTTTTATTTCACAATGCTGTTTAAATATATACAAATTTTGAATTTTTTTTTTAATTCAACCACTTAGATTTCAAGCAAACGACATTAGTTAAGTCATCAAGTCAAAAAGAAAACATCCAAACGTGATGTTGTTCATGCTTTCTTAAATAGTAGCGAATCCTTTCATTAATCATTGTAGCACTCCTTGGCGAGAAATGCAACGTGAGAACTAAACATGTCACTTGGCAAAATGATGCATTTCTTGTTGATGTTGGCACTTTGCGCTTTACTTCTGTAATGCGACGATTACCAAAGGAGCACGAGAATTAATAGAAATTGTGTTATTTTTTTAATCCGTTAAGTTTTTTAAATTGTCTTTTTTTTTCTGAGACAGTTATTAATCAAAGTGTCATGGCTTATTATGGTATGAGACATTATTGCTTTTGTAGATTATTTTGTTAGACTAAAAAGAAATTCATAATATTAAGTACATGATTTAAAACAACGGTGTATTATGTTTCAAATTAATTTCTTTATAGAACATGATTTTAAAATTAATTGTACACTTCGCAAACAAAATATGAATTATGAACACTATAAAGAATATGACATGGGATTTAATTCTTGAAGTTTTATCTTATAATCCAATTTTTAGTAATTACGAATTATAAAAAGTTATACAAAATTGTTTTATTTTATGACTTCTATTCAGTAGATATTTAAGGTGAATACTCAATCAATTTGTCCATCTTAGTTGCGATTTAGTTACAGTAAATTGTCTGCCAGATATCAGATACTAACTGTATTATTCTTATTCTAGTTATCTAAATTTTAAAAAAAATAAAGTTATCTGAAGTGAAACATTATTCATGCGGTAATAGAATAAATGTAAAATTAAATTAATTTTTCGAAATTTCAAGGAAGATCATTATTGTTTTCGAGATAAGTAATACAATTCTGTAGTCTGTTCACTTATACAAAAATACAGGGCCATTCAAAATAATTACCAATGTTTTTTTTTTAAATAAAGAAGCGAAAAAAAAAAAAGATTACTTGGATGAAGTCAGGGAGAAAAAAGGATTAAACATTTAGGAAAAAACATATCATGAATGCAAAAAAAAATGAGTGATGCAATAATTTACAGTAATATAATTTTTTTTTCTAATTTTCTATTAAGTGTTTTCAAATGAAAAATCTCTGCATAAAGATGAATAATATTAAAAAAAAATCACAGCTTTAAAAACTTTAAATTTTATTAACTTTGATAGATTCTTGTCGAATATTCTATTGGGCATAAACAGTCTGCCGATAACTAATAGTTCTAGCATTGTTTTGTAGGAGAACTTTTATGTGTAGATGACTTCTTCCCTCTTTGCACAACGTGCAAGAAAACTCCTGTTTGTTTGACTTTAAGGTGGAGATGTTAATAAAATCTCTATCATGTGTTCTTTCCTTAATGCAGTGACTGTAATGCTCTCCACCAGTAAATCTCTCTCCATTGCATGTCTATATTTTTAATTAATAAAAAAACAGCTTCTTTGTTATAAAACTTTATATCTGTCAGCGGCTTGCAAGTTGACTTAATTCCCATTTGCCGCTTGTTGCTGCATAATGAATGAGATGAAAGAAATTTCCAACTTTTCTTGGCTCATTCATGCCACTTGTTGCAGCATAACAAATGTCTTCATCTTTGCATTGTAACTGTGGAAATAGTAAAAATTTATTAAAGGAAAACTAACTTGCGACTGACAGCAAAATAGGATCATTGCGATGACAGCAAAATAAGAGTGTTTCTTTATCAAAATAACTTTGCTACATTTTGTAAAGGAATAGCATAAGTTTCTGTCAGAAGAATACTAGAGTTTCTATGCTATCTTGGAGGAACAATATTTTGAAGAACTATATTGGTTCTCTTTTATAAAAGCCATGTTAAACTTGCAGTTTTTTTTTTCTTTAAATAGAAGAAAAAGTACTTATTATTGAGACATAAATCGAGCATTAAGTCAATTTCATTGACAATTCTCTCATTTCAAATAAATGATGTCTTCCTTTAATATAATAAGAATGTAGTCAGCAATATAGTGAAATCCAATTAATTGACGTACAAGTGTTCTTGTAGCTTTTTTCCTCACGAGAAGGGCTTTGACATTTCATTCCCAGGTGAGAAAAATGTATGCTATTTGACAAATATATCATAAACTTATCCCTCAAATTTGACAGCAGATTGTGTACAAGTAATTAGTGTTTCGTACTAATGGAAAAGCCTGTCATTCAAATCTGATAGCAGGTATTCGTTATCATGTATATTGTGGAAATTAGTGAATGTTTCTGCCGCATTCACAGGTCGAAACAACTACAGATCGAATAAGGACTACACCATGAGTTGTTCCATCGTGATGTGGGATAGAAGACGAGTTGAGGTATGTCTACTTCAATGAAAAAAGAGGGAAGCCGACCCCCCTCTTGACGAATTGTCTTAAAAGAGAAGAATTTGGTGAAGAAAGTTTTACGACGAGTCAACCAGAAGTGGGTTTTTTCCCTCTGAAGTGACTGAATAGGCCGAAGTTTTCTGCCTGTTTTTGGCAGGGCAAAACAGGGATATGGACTATTGATGAGTTACTACATGGTGATTTTTGATAGGCCACTGGCTAAAAAAATGTCTACTCTAATGAGAAGCCAGGGACCCGCCTCTAGACGGATTTCTTTAAAGGGAGGTTTTTTGGAGAAGTAGGAAGAGTGTTCTGCGTCAAGAAGAGTTGTCTTTTTCTCTGAAGTGTCTGAAAAGGCCGGGGATTTCCGCCTATTTTCAAAGTGAGCCCCTTGTGGTATCTTGTATCACGCAGAGTGATAATTAAGGTCTGCCACAGACCACTGCATTAGATTTGTCATAGAATCGAGAACTCTGAAAATCTCCAAACATGGAGTGAACTGCACTTGTGTATGTAATTTATATTCTTAATTTTCATTTCATTGTAGATAGAGTACTGTATATATATATATATATATACACCTAAATGTGGCCCTCTTCTTGAAGCCGTTATGCCTAGTATAGGCCGTGTCGTTACAGTTCTTGACGATTTATTGCTTAAACCCATATTTGAATAGAATCTGTCAGTTTTTTTCCCTATCATTGTTAAATAAATGTAAAAAATAAATGTTAGAAGATGGTTATAAAAACCAATGTGCAACAATTAGCTTTTTATTAAAATAGTGAAGTATTAATGACAGTCAAAAGATTAATTTTTCAGACTTTTTTTGGAGTGATAAAAATATCATTTCTTTTCAGAAAAACACCGATTTATCTCAATATATATTTTCAACGTCGGACTCAGAAATGAACGATATATATTCTCCAATTATTCTTGAAGGAAGAAATAGAGACGTCTCGAAGTAATGCTGACGTGTGGTGTATTTAATTTAAGAAACAGAAATATTTCTGTAGTGAATAGAATTCGTTTCTGAGTTTTAGAAAAAATCGAAAATAGTAAACAGGAAAATATATCATTATGAAATAATATTATATTAAACTGAAAACTCTATATTTGTTCATTTTTCTTCATTCGTAATAGATTTGAAATAACATTTCACTTTAGAATTTATCGTGATATCAATATAATATAGAGCAATAATTTTAAGCATAAAATTTTTGAAGAAGTTAGAAAAGTAATGCGAGTAATATTTTGGAATAACTAATATAATTAAATTGTAATTTACAACTATTGTATGAAAAATTAAATTTTTTTCTCAAATGAAATATATTAACACAATTTTTCAGAATTATTCAATTTTAAACTTCCGCAGTTTGAATCAATTCATAAATGTTTCTCATTTAGAGTTAAATAAAAATCACAAAAAATAGTGAATAACATTTGATTGAAGAATTTTAAAAAAAACAGCCAGAGCTTTTTATGTTGATCAAGATCCATGTGAATGTCGCCATGTTTTATTTTCCGTGTGTTTTTAAACTTGAAAAATGTAAAAATATGTCTTGTTTTTATTTTTTTGCAGGTTTTTTTTATATTCACAAGGATATACTGCGTTATAAAGGTGTATTAAATGTCCAGTAATATTCTTTTCTCTTTCTAAAATATAATTACAATTTAAATTCGATACAGTTAAAAAAATGTAATGAGAATACTTACATTTTTTCTTCTAATGCAGCTGGCAAATACTTAGACAGTTGCCTTTTATGCCATAAGCAAGGGCTGCACCGACGTTTCTCACTCAGTACTACCCGTGGGGAGGGGTGGAACGTGTAGCTTGAAGATAACCTACGGATGCGGAGTAACAATATCCCTGCAACGCTCTACGATCATGTTAGACTGGGACTTACTGTTTAAAATGGATTCCGAACTAATACAAACATCCATAGCACCGCCGGGGCTCGAACCGAAACCTGTGGCCTCGAGCCCCAGAGCTTTCGATAATCGACCCTTCAGGCCCAGATGATTACCTTTATTTGGCTTACATGTAAAATATATTTCTATTATATTTTTTACAACTATTTTATCCAATTTAGGTTGTTTCATCTATATCTTATTCCAGCCACCGAAATAAATTTATAGATGTAACCGAAATAGTCCTAAAGAACCCCCACAGAAAACTCGACGCACAGAATCGACATTTAAAGTGGGGGGCAGCCATTTCATTCCCCCGAACATTGTTGCTGTCCGAACCCGAGCAGCAATGCCCGGAATAAACTTCCGCAATATCAGTATTACTCAAAACAGATTAGCACATTGTCGCCTTCATGGCCGGTTGCTGTCAATATGTCAGAAGGCGTGATTCCGAAAATGCTCCAGCTGATTGCTGATGAAAATCATTGGCTACATCGTGCCAAGACGCATTTGGGCAGGGGACACCGTTCCTGTTCCGAATAAATCTTGAACTTAGTTTCACAATTCAGTAATTAAATTTGAATGGAGCTTTCACAATTCGCCTTTAAATCCGTTCCAATGGGCGGGCTGACGTTCGCATTCGAATATTTCGCGTGGTGTGGTGGGGGTGCTCTGCTGAATTAATGACGAAGCAATCTTTGTTTAATGAGGCCCGCGCGATGTGATGAGATGGAATTCTCGGATTTATAATGTGCAGATTTTATGAGAGAGAGAGAGTGGGAATCAAAACAATGAAATCTTTCAACAAGAAATGATTAATTAGTGTCGCCATTTAATCGGGGAACAGTTTTTTTTTTCTTCCTCTAGATTTCTTTTGTTTAGAGTTAAGAAAATGGTTTTAATATGGGATGGGACGAAATTAGACTTGCGGTTTCAATTAAGTTCGGCTTCGTTCTTTTCATTGGCAGTGAATTTTTGAGATTCATATTCTGATTAAATTATGATTGTGTGTCTCTGGTATTCATTGTGCATTCGATCGGCAAAATTGCATTCGTTTTATTGTAGGACGTTTTTTTTCAACTGGCTTTGTTTGACTTTCTCATATTTTACGTGAATGGGAAGGAAAAGTATTGAGTTATGTGTAGGAAATTTTAGAACGAAAAGTAAATTTAAATCGAAGAATTTAAATTAAAAACATTTTTTTTTAAATATTTATTTATGATATATTTGGATTTGCATTTATTTTATTGTAGTTTTTTTTTTATTAAGCTTTGTTTAACTTTCTCATATTTTATGCGAATGAAATAAAGTGTTGAGTTATTTGTAGGACATTTTAAGTAGAAGAATTTAAATTAAAAAATTTATATGTAGTTAAAATATTTAGGATATATTTGGATTTGCATTTATTTTATTGTAGTTTTTTTTTATTAAGCTTTGTTTAACTTTTTCATATTTTACATGAATGAGATGGAAAAGTATAGAGTTATTTGTAGGAAATTTTAGAATAGATAAATAGTAAATTTAGATCGAAAAATTTAAATTAATAATAAATTTTCTAAAAATATTTATTTAAGATATATTTATATTTGTATTTATTTTAATGTAGTTCTTTATTATTGAAATCTGTTTGACTTTCTCTTATTTTATGGGAATCAGGTGGAAAAAGTATTGAGTTATTTGTAGGAAATGTTAGAATAGATCAAAAGTAAATTTTAGATCAAAGATTTTTAATTAAAAACGACATATTTTTAAACTATTTATCTATGATAGACTTAGATTTGCATTTATTTTATTGTAATTTTTTACCTTTGTTTGACTTTCTCATATTTTATGTAAATGAGATGGAAAGCATTGAATTATTTGCAGGAAATTTTAGAATAGAGGAAAAATAAATTTAGGTCGAAGAATTTAAATTCGGGTTTCAGATTCGAATTCCGGAGGCACAACGGATGCTTGTAGTGATTCGGTATCAACTTTAAACCATAGGTTCCACTCTAATATGACTGTAAAGCATTGAGAGTAGGGCTGACAACCCTACACCGTAGAAAGAAAATATCTGCAGGCGGCCTTGATCCACCATTGGGCTGTTGCGCTATTGAAGAAGTTTTCACCATTTCTTTTAAATCATTTTCGTTGAATGCGATTATTTCATATCTTTCCCAGGCAATCTGTTTGTTTCTCTATCAAAAAATTTTGTCATTGTATTTATAAAATTATTGAATGCTCAATTTTTTTTATTTTAATTAAATTTAAGAAACAATGTCATGATTTAAACAAAATATTTTTATTTTGTTAACGTTTGTCAAAATCATTCATTTTTAACCGCTGATACCATAAATTCGCATATTAAAATATTATTAAAATAAAGCTTTACATGTTACACAAGATGACTACATGTACAGAATGAAGGCTAGAAGAAATCAGCTCTGCTTTAGCGCGTCCTACGTGAAAAAATCTGGGAAACTCCATCCAAATATTCAAAGCCAGTGCCTGACTCTATGCCATAGTCTCCACCGAGTGTGCTCGTTTTTTCAAAATGGGAAACAGAATAATTATAAACACACTATAACAGAATAATTGTAAATTTATAAAATTATTAAATTTATTTCAAAAATTTTATTTATTTAAACCTTGCAAATCTATACAAGTGCTTGATATTTATACCATGTTTTATATTTCGAAAGAAACTGGATACTTACAAAAGACATGGAAAATTTTAACAAGATATTAAGTTATGAATAATCTATATAACAGTTATTCAAAGATATGAAATTACAATTTCAAAAATAATATTCTACAAAAGCAGAATTGTACTAGACATATTTCAAAAATTCATTGCTGAAAATATATTTTCTAGAACCTAAGAAATATTATTAGTAATCGCTGCTTGTATAGAAGTTTTATTTTAAAATTAGTTTCAGGTTATATTACTATTTTTATATTTTTTAATTTAAGTTTTTGTCATGTAAAATAATCCAAAAAAATTGCTATGTGATATACAGCATCAAAATTTTAATTTCAATCTCAGACTGATAAAATATTATGAAATTTTATTTGTTTCAGTTTCATTTGAATTTTCCACGGGAATTAATCAACATGCTTCTAATAATATTCTCCTATATACATATGGGATACGAGCCTTGAGCATGTTTTGAAAATATCTCATTTCTGAAATGATAGCGCATGCGATAGTTTGAAGAGAATAATTTAACAAATGTCTACGCGAGCATTTCAATCGAATAACTAACTAGCTCCTTTTCTTTGGTTATTCCCCGAGATATATTCCTTTCTCTTGTTATTAAATCGTGGGTTTTGTTTAGCTCTTACAAATTCTTATGAAAGAAATCGGATAAAATATTTATTTCAGGAGAAAGATTTTTAAGTCAGCATGAAAAGCTGGTTTATATGATTTTAAATTGCTTATTATTTTAAAAATATTCCTTGGTCAATATGGATTTTTATTTACTATTTAAGAGAAACCTTTATGTAATATTTTAAAAAGCTAAATTACTTTGTGTATGATTACTGAGGTTGTTGGACGCTCATTTCAACAGTAAGACATAAATTAAAACAAATGAAAAAACAAACGCATGATATCCAGCAATATATTATTAAAAAATATAAATAATTAAATATGTAAATATGCAGTTTCCATTACAAACTTTTATTATAACTGGGCCTCAATGGCCAAGTGCTTAGTGGTTTGATGCTCGGGACCACAGGTTTCTGATTCGAGTCCCGGAGGTATCATGGATGTTTGTAGAGGTTAATCTGGAATGGAATCCATTTTCAAGCATAGGTCCCGGTTCTCATAGGACTGTAAGAGCGTCACTGAATCCAGTCAGACTTCTATCTCACTCACATCATTCCCACACTTTAAAGGGGCAACTCAACTCTAGGCACAGTGATGTGGTGTGGTATAGCAGTAGCGCCTCGGAATCCCTGTTAAACTGTAGATCCAGTTTAATTATCCGAAAGTGCATACAAAATAACCGTAGAGGAACAAACCAAACCTCTCTATTCATTCATGCTGCACCCTGAGTAATGCTGAATCTGCTAACATATGTATATTTCTGGCAGTAAGTTATTTGCAACATACCAAACAAATCATACCTGGAGAATTAGTTTAAATCTCCAATAAGATATACGGAGCCTGATGGCCGAGTGGCTAGCGCTCTAGCTTTCAGTACCCTAGATTTCGGGTTGGAGATCCGACGGTGCCATGGATGTCTGTGGTAATTCGGAATCCTCTTTAAACTGCAGGTCCCGGTCTGTTTAGCCCTAGTGTGCAAATCCTGACAGTAGAGCGACAAACTGAACCAGTAAGATATACGAATCTTAAAAGAGAGTCGAGGTAGACACAATGATTAGGCACATCTTCTGCTTTAAAGCAGTTTAATTAAACCTGCTTCCATTTTAAACAACATCCACCCCCGCCGAAAGAAAAATCTCCCCATTCTTAAGGAGTGAAAAGGCACGCTCCTCTTTCTTAATCAAAGGAAGGAAAAGGGAGGGGCCTCGGCGATAAACATTCGCAAATTCCTGCTCCCGAAGTCATTTACTCGCTCGCACACGGGGGGCAAAAGCAAAGGGAGTAGTCCTCCTACTAATGGATCGGTCCTTGAGTCTCGCGTGATTACCGCGAGTCCTTACCTGCTGCTGCCTGCAAATTGCTCCTTTCTTGCTGCATCGACCAGATTAAGGATCAAGATCGAGAGCGAAGGTGACATTAGGTGAGGATGACAATTCCTCTCCTAACCGCCCCTCCCCTTCTGGGTCCTCAGGGGACGTGCTCCCCCTGATGAACGAGTGCTCCGGGTAAACATTTTAAGTGGATACGAGCTCATGGATGCTTTTGGTCTGCAGATGGTTCTCGGTGTAGTAAGTTAAAAGATTTGGAGGATGGTGAAAAGAATCGAAAGTGGTATTGGTTGTTGTAATGAAGTGGAGCCGAGGGAAAGATGCCGCTCTAATGACTTGATGATGTGTCGTGTCTTCACAATGAAATTCAAACATCCCTGTTTGGTTTCACTGTAACATGGTAGTTTGTAATGTTTGTATGTTTGTTTTTAATTTTGTGAATACAAAATATTGTTTGTCATATATATTGCATCGTTAAATGTGTTCCGCACTGCTGTGCTTTTCAATTATACTTTTAAAAAGTTTTAATATTAAAGCAAAAAAAGGGTGCCTGTGAAGTCTATTTACCAGTTCAAAAAATTAATACTAATTCAAAAGAAAAAAAAATAAATGTAAATTATTGCAAAATGAAAAGTATATACTTAGGAATTTTTTGTTGCCACATTTAATTTATTATAATGTGACTCTATATTGACGCCATGAGTTATTCATTACAATGTATTCGATTTCTTACCATGTTCGCGGTGGCATGCATACCCTCATCAATGACATCAATGATCATCTGCTTCATGTGAGTGGGCATGATGGTCGAGTATATATGATGCCCGCCTCTCATATGACCGTAGAGCGTCACAGAGCCCAATCAGACTTCTCAGCCACATCATTCCCAAACTGTAAAGGGGCAACTCAGTTCTAGGCACAGTGACAAGGTGTGTTGTAGTAGTGATGGTTCGGAATCCACTTTAAACTGTAGATCCTGGTCTAATTAGCCCAAGGCTTGCATCAAATGATCGTAGAATGACAAATGGTGCGACCCCGTTCCTGGTGCACCCGGAGTAATGCTGAATTTGTTAACTTGCTGCAAGAAAGATACATAAGTTATTTGCAGTATACCAAACAAATCCTGCCTGGAAAATTGGTACAAATCTCCAATAAGATATACGAATCTTAAAAGATAGTGGAGGTAGACACGATGATTAGGTACATCTTCTGCTTTAAAGCAGTTTAATTAAACCTGCTTCCATTTTAAACAACATCCACCCCGCCGAAAGAAAATTCTCCCCTTCTTAAGGAGTGAAAAGGCATGCCCTCTTCCTTAATCCAAGGAAGGAAAGGGGAGGGGCCTTGGCGATAAACATTCGCAAATTCCTGCTCCCGAAGTCATTTGCTCGCTCGCACACGGGGGGCAAAAGCAAAGGGAGTAGTCCTCCTGCTAATGGATCGGTCCTTGAGTCTCGCGTGATTACTGCGACTCCTTACCTTGCTGCCTTGCAAATTGCTCCTTCCTTGCTGCATCGACCAGATTAAGGATGAGATAGAGAGCGAAGGTGACATTAGGTGAGGATGACAATTCCTGTCTAACCCCCCCCCTTCTGGGTCCTCCGGGGACCTGCTCCCCCTTGATGAATGAGTGCTCCGGGTAAACATTTTAAGTGGATACAGCATCATGGATGCTTTTGGTTTGCGGATGGTTCTCGATGTAGTAAGTTGAAAGATTCGGATGAGGATGGTGAAAAGAATCGAAAGTGGTATTGGTTGTAATGAAGGGGAACCGAGGAAAAAGTTGTCGCTCTAATGACTTGATGACATGTCGTGCCTTTGCAATGAAATTCAACACATCCCTGTTTGGTTTCATTGTAACATGGTAGTTTTGTGTTTTTAATTTTGTGAGTGCAATGTACAATTGTCAATTACATTGCAACATTGAATGTTACAAAGTACTGTGCTTTTTCATTATACTTTAAAAGCAAAAAAGTAAAAAAACTTAGAAAAGCAATACAGGGTGTCTATGAAGTCTATTGTAACGTCTCTGCCTATATTAGACCTATAACGGCTTCAAAAAGAGGGCCACTTTCAAGTTCATGGGTACAATTTAATTTTTTTTAACCAGCAATATATAATGAACTATGGATAATATACAAAGAAATGATGAATTAAAGATACAATTTGATCACAAGTGAACTATTAAATCACAAGTACAGTTCACTCTAAGATTGGAGATAAATGATAACACGCGCGGTGATGAACGCGGCATGATGATGAAACGTCAAGAGGTTCTCTTTGAAAAACAGGCGGAAATTTTCTCCTATTTAGTCACTTCAGAGAAAAAAAAACACTTCTGGTCGACTCGTCACAGAAATCTTCTTCACCAAAAATCTCCTTTTAAGACAATCCATCAAGAGAGTGGGGGCTTATCTTCCCTCACTTCTCTTTAGAGTAGACATTTCTCAACTCGCGGGCTATTATTCATCACGATGGAACAACTGGTACTATATCATATTCAATTAGTTATATGATATACTGACACTATATCATATTCATGTAGCTGTGAAGGGCGCACAGACAGTCGCTAACTTCCAGAGTCTCTTTATACATGATACCGTATATCCTATATCAGATTTGACTGATAGGTTCTCATCGAACTCGAAACCTGTGGCACAGAACGCTAATACCAATTTCTTTGCTGCACCCTATTCCAAAAATAATTATTCTAAGAACACAAACCATGTAAAATTTCAAAAATATTTCTTCCATTTAAAAAAAAAATTTTTTTTAAATCTTTTTTTACCTACATTGCGTTCAGTTTACCTTTCCAGTTTTGCCCCCCTCCCAATATCTCTCGTTCTCAACCCTTTATTTAATTAACCAACCCGAAACCATAACTCCCTTGCCAATGATACATCACGCAACACTTCAAATCTTGACGCAAAGTACTCCACAGATACATATCGCATCAAACCAAGAAAAGAATAAAAGTTGGGGTGGAAGAAAAAAAAAGAAGAGAATTATTTAATGATTTTCTGTTCGCTTCGAGTACTTTTATCACTCCATCCCTTAAGAGAAGCACCTTCAGACGAACACAAACACTCCTTTTTCCTCGTCATTTATAACCGGCGGAGAGATTAAAGAGATATTTCCTGCTCTCCTCCGCGGAGAAGTTAGGTCACACTGATATATTTCCGCCATATATCTGTTCCTTCATATTCCATAATATCCCCGATACTTCAAACCGCACAATGAGGATATTCAGATTGTTTTCTTCATTCTTTCCCCCCCCTCCCCATTCTGCCCCGAAGTGTGTGAAAACTGGAGCAGGTTTCGATTTTCTCCTAGGAATTGATTCCGGTTGAAAAATGTCTTCTCTTCGTGTGTATTTCCTTTCTTGATGTATGGACATTCTTGTATATTCTTCTATTTCATGAATATTCTTCTAATATTCTTGTATTTTTTTTCTGAAGCATGATCTTGCAAATTCTTTCTAATACTTCCTGTTTGGCCATTGACTCAACACATCAAAGCAATCCTCCGTGTCTATGCCAGGAATTAGCACGACAAACCTGTAAGTTAGAATGTCCTTTCATTGCTTCCAAATGATATGCCTTATTCTGTTCAAGTGCTTCAAAATGTTATACCTTATTATGTTCAAGTGCCTTTAAAATGGTGTGCGTTATGGTATACAAGTGCCTTCGAAAAAGTTTTCATTGTTGCACACAAGTACTTTTAACACGACGCATTATTGTACACAAGTGCCTTCAAAATGATATGCCGTATTGTATCCAAGGGCCTTCAAAATGATACACCTTATTGTATTCAAGTGCTTCAAAATGATATGCCCTATTGAATAACAAGTATATGTATATATGTATTATAACAAGTGCAAAATGATATGCCTTATTGAATACAAATGCCTTTAAATGTTGTATGCGGAAACTCATTCACATTTATACAATTATTAGTTTTAGCTCCTTATTCATTAGAAGTTACACTGCAATACATACTCGCTTTAAATTGCATTCACCTTTGGGAATAAAAATGTCTCGCTCATTAAAATTTGAATAACAATATTTATTAAACAGTTAAAAGCAAATTCAGATGCCGCAAAAAAAGGGCCATCTTTAATTACCAACCGTTCTAGGGTGCACGCCTATGTGTTTGTCCTTTCAATTGCGAGCGCAAAAGTGTTTAATTAATCAAATTAGTGGCTTAGTGGGAGAGAAAATTGGCTATCTGGAATTCCGGGGTATCAATTTAACAGAAAATAATTGGTATGTTCCAAACAAATTCCCTTCTTTCCTTCGCGTTCAGGTAATTAGGTAGGCCACTTGCTTCGGAACGCTCGCAGAGACGACAAAAATATTTTGTACATTGTTGTTTAGAAATGCTTATCAATTTCTAATGAAATTAAACATTTTAGTAATGAATAAGAGTGTTTTTAAATAATGCGTAGGACATATAAGATTCTTTAATAAATGTGTCTATTAAATTTGACAACTCTTTCTATGCAAAATGGTCTGTATTACTAGATTTGAATAGCTAAAGTACATGCGATCGATATTAAATTAAATTAAATATTTGCTTGGACTCGAATAAATTGAATGTCTGAAAAACTAAATTTTTTTATTGCCACACGGCCATACCATAACAGTTATGTTGTTGATACTTATCCCATTTGGCAGTCATCTAGTCCAAGCCCTCGAACTAGTATGGACTCATGGTTGAAGGGAAAAGGAGGTGGTAGCTTCTGTTGGGATGGAGCACCAGTAGATAGAAGCTTGACTGGGCTCCGTGATGCTCTTGCAGTCATAGGAGACCGGAAACTACGGTTTTAAAGAGGATTCCGAACCACTCATTAACATCCATAGCACCGCCGGGACTCGAACCTCAAACCTTGTTTGTCGCTCTACGGTCATTTTGTGCACACTTTGAGCTAATTAGATCATGTCCTACAGTTTAACGTGGATTCCGAACTACTAACAAACATTCATGTACCGGACGTGGTATTAACGGTCAAAGCGTTGGCAGATACAGATGTTAGCAGATTCAGCATTATTCAGAGTGCAGCATGAATAGATAGAGAAGATTTGGTTTTGTTTCTCACTCTACGGTCATTTTGTGCACACTTTAGATTAATTAGGCCAGGACCTACAGTTTAATGTGGATTCCCAACCACCACTACTATTACACCACACCGCTTCACTGTGCCTAAAGCTGAGTTACCCCTTTGGAGTTTGGGAATGATGTGGGTTAAAGAAGTCTGACTGGGTTCCGTTACGCTCTTACACCAATAGGAGACCGGGACCTACTGTTTAAAGTGGATTAAAAATCACTACAAACATCCACGGCAACGCTTGGACTCGAATCCGAAACTTGTGGCACCTTGATGGCCGTGTGACTAGCGCTCCGCTCATGCCCATAACAGTTATAATCCTTAAAAACATTTTCAGACTCTGAAGAAAATTCAACTATATATTTTGATCGATGTTAGCTGTACTTTAAACTGAAAGGTTCTAAATGTAGTCATTAGGAGATGAGTTATTTTCATTTATATTAGAAGTATTGTATTTTCTTTTTTTTTTTTTTTTTTTGCTCTCAATCACTCGATTGACTATTATTAAAGCTATGCTTTAATGCAGCCTGGCTTCGAACCTGAAGCCTTCTGGCCGTTGTTACCGAAGACTTCATGTTCGAATTCTGGCGGTGGCATGGATGTTTGTAAGGGGTTCGGAATCAACGTTAAAGACATGTCCCAGTCTAGCCCTCGTCATTATCTTGTTCCAATCTATTTAGCCCTCGTGTGCACAAGTTGAGCGTAGAGCGACAAAACCAAACCGCAAACCCCAAAATTTTAATAAAAAATATTCTTCCCTATATTTTAAGTGGCCTGATGGCTGCTCTGGGCTTTAGTACCACAGACTTCAGGTTCGTATCCTGGCGATGGTATGGATGTTTGTGAGTGGTTCGGAATCCACGTTAAGCTTAAGGTCCCGTTCTAATTAGCCAAAAAATGTGCACAAAATGACTGTAGAGTGATAAGCCACACTACCCGAATGTTAAAATCCCTATATTTTCTATATATAATTTAAAAGCTTATCAATGTTTAATAACCTAATTTAACAATGACTTCAAAACGTCTCCACAAAACATTAGTCATTAACTTTATCACTGAAGATGATCTGTTACTTAAACTTAAAATCTGTCCCCCCATGATAAAGATACCAAAACAATGTGTCGTTTTAGAAATCCCAATTTCCTTTTTGTCACAAAGGCATGTTAACCGCAAATCCCTGCACCACCTCCAATCAGCCCAAGGCTAATAACAATCCATCGGGAAATATGTTCTGGGAAGGCAAAAATTTCAATTGCACCCGAAATACACCAGTGCACACACTGCGAGGGTTCGCCACACGGAGTGAAATCCAACGCCTTCTTCATTTCGCGTGTAATATATGACGGCTGAAGGCGATAGATGATCGCCACTCGCTCGTATATCATTCCTGAAGTGGGATTCTTGCACGGGGGGATGGAACGAGACTAGGAGGGTAGGGGTGGAAGAGAAAAGTTATAGATGAAACAAAACACTGTCTCGCGTGTAAGACGGGGACACACAGTGATGCCTTTCTCTCTCCCCTTCCGATGTCGTGGGGATGAGGTCTTCTTCAAAAGTTACTGTATAAATCTGCAAATAGATTGATCAGTCTTTGGAGGCCTTTGTTTTGAGGGAAATTTGGAAATGTATATACAGTGTGGCAAATGGATTTCATTTCTCAGTTGTAATTGATTGCACAAAGTGTGTTTGTTACATTAAGTTTATTTTAGAATTGTTTCATTGTTAGAATTTTATATTGTTTATAGTTTCACGAAAAGTTGGAAAATTGTGTTCGTTCTGAAATTGCATCTTTGTTTATCTTGCAACAAGAAAAAAAATAATTAGGGTCAAGCGGCCTGATGACCACATGGCTCCATTTCTGCTGTACCGGAAGTGCGCTTTTTGATGCAAATGCGCCTTCTGTAGTTCTAAATTTATTGGTACAAATATATAATAATTAGCAGGAAATAAATTTCATCATTTGTATACAAATTTGTAAAATTAGAATAAACGAATAAAATAAGGTCACAAAGAACTTTTTTATTTTAAAAATGAATTTTCTTCTGTGAAGATATTAAAATATAAGGAAACACTGGAAAATCACATGAATTATGTGATTACTATTCGATTTATAGTGACAATATTGCCGTTTAGCATCGAAAAATATTTTTTTATCGACTTATTATTGTGACTTATTACATTTCGTTATCTTTTTATCAAATACAAAAAAAAAACTCTTAAAGGTAAAACGAACCAACAAGTAAATAAGCTTAACTATAGATTATAATTGTTCTTCGTTTTAATCAATGTAATATAGGGTCTCGCATATTATTGACACTTTTTATTTTTATAATAAATATTCTAAACTAGATCTACTAATGATATACCTGTCGATTGGAGTGGATTTCCGAACTATACAATCTGGATTCGAAACCTGATGAAAAAGAAACCGAAAAATTATCATTTTTTTTTCCAATGCAGCTGGCAAACAGACATGGACGTCTTGGATGCTTTAAGGCAAACGCTGCACAGACGTTACTCACTTTGCATTACCCAGGGGGCACGTGTAACTTGAAGATACGGACGCGGAGTAACAATGCCCCCGCAACGCTCTACGATCCTATTAGGACCGGGACCTACAGTTTGAAGTGGATTCCGAACCACTACAAACATCCATGGCACCGCCGGGACTCGAACCCGAAAACTGTGGTACCGAGCGCCAGAGCGCTAGCCACTCGGCCATTCAGGCCCTCACTATTCTAATCATAGAGTAGTAATACAATCGCGCTCTTATCGAGATTGCCAGTTTAAGACTATGATCCTCACGTGATCATACACCTCACGTGACTTTGTAAAAGCCACGTGAATCATCACTGCCCATTGGCTGGAGTGACGTGATGGCCGGTCACAATGTCATTCACTTGTTCTGAACTGATCACTTTGTTTACTTGAGTTGCAGAGGTAAAAATGAGCTGACATTGCACTGTGGAATATTCGGCACTCATTTAAAATTAATTTTAGGCATGTGCTTCATAGTTTTGTTGTTTAACGGATGCTATAATAGCTTGGCGATTTTTTTTACTGTTGGCTACTACTCTATACTGTTGGCGTGGAGGAAGAAAAAGGTCCGCTATCATACAGTGATTTTTAAGAGGGGTTAAATTTTTTTTTTAGATGTAAATAAATGTAAAGTTAATTTTTCTAAATATTCATCAATGGTATTCTATTAATAAATTTTCAGCATTTCTCTGAATTTTCAGCATCACTTCGTAACATGTTTTCTGCCCTCAAAGAAAAGTAGCCAAATAGCGATGCAGCGCCAATTCTAGTACGAAAAGGACAAGAGGTGTTTGCCTCAACATTCTGTTTCTTTAAAATAGCGGAACGTGCTCTATTTTATGTTTGTACTATTGTCAAGGAAAATTCGATAAATCCATAAGTCGTTTATTCTTTCGTTAATTAGGAAAAAGATGTTCGAACCCTCTAGGTCTTAGATTCGTTAAAAAAATTTTTTGGCCAAAATATGGAAGGCAGTGAACAGCGTCGTTGTAACGCTGGTGTAACCTGAATAACGCTGAATCCGCTGCATATGCCGCTCTAGGGACGAATGAATTCCATTATTCTCTCTCTCAGCATGTAATTATAATAACTTATCATGAGTATGGGCAACATTTGTTCCTACATAAAGTTATGATTTTTCAAAACGAAAGTGTATTTCTATTACCTCATAAATCTTTCTATAAAGGAAATATATTATATAAAATAATTTATATTATTGAAGTTCCTTGTAATAACTAGCGTCAAAATAAAATTTAACAACACCAAGAAATAAAATTCTTTTTTTTTTTTTTGTTTTATCATTCACAGAATTCGAAATTCAAAACATTTTTTTCCTTCCAAAATAATATTATACTACTTTACGTTTATATTTAATATTTTTCTGCCAAATTTATATTTCAGTTACTCTTTATTACTATCATTTTTATCTCAACAAATATATTTTTTTTTATAAAAGTGTTCGTTTTAAAATGTAATGATATAGTTAGAAAACTTTAAAATTACTTTTACTTTATTGTTATTAGAACTATATTTTATTATTATAATTAGTACTCTAATATTTTCTATTTTATTTCGCCCCAGTCATTATAAATTTCAAAAATATAATTTTTTTTATATTTATACGTCTTATATTTACTGTGTTTGTTTCGTATTCTTTTCCATAACAAACTTTTAAGAGGAATATAAATTTTTTTTAATCAGTAAAGTTATAAATTTTCATTCTCTACGGATGATAAATTTTATTTATTTTAAATTCCATTTGCATCAATAACACAGTTCTATGGAAACAGCTGAAAAAGAATACTGCTTTTTAAATTTTCAATTTGACGTTTTAAATTATTTGCGTAGAAAACTTTTGCACTAAATGCATCATGTCATATTTATCACTGGATATTTTGTAAATACATTATCATTATCCTTTATTTATATTCATAAGAAATATTTTTCAACATGCTTATTTTGAAAAATGGTCTGTTTTCTTTTCATTTTAAAATGGTACTTATTTATTTATTTATTTATTTTTTCAAGTCCTTAAATTTCATCATTCAAAACATTTTAGGAAGAACAGTGACTTTTTGGAGTTTTATTTGATGAAGTGGTCTCATTTTCTTAACTTTTTTTTTCTCTAAAAATCATTTAGGTATTAATGTTTATTTGTGTTCTGTTCAATTGTTTACGAAATGGAAAAATTCTCAAATTTCTGTGAATTTTTTTTTTTCTTAAAAAAAATGTATTGTTTATTCGATTGGAACAAGATTTTTAAGATATTTTTTAGGTTTCATGATATGTTTTGAATCTTTTTTTTTTATGGATCTGTTACTTAAAACATGTATTTGTCGTCATTTACTGCTGCTTTTAACAATTTTTTATTGGTTAGAAGATTGTGGATTATTTTTTTAAAAATATGATTAATAAATTCCAGGGTATGAAAAATTGTGCATGGGCTTATTTTTGTATACATTATCTCATGATCTTTTAATAAAACGTTTAAGTTTACGATATTATAGAAATATATTAAGCAAAAAAGTCTTTAAAATAATGAAAATAATTTTGAATGATTTTATTTGTTTACAAACTGCTGATATTTTTTACTATATAGATGCTTTGTCGATAATTGTACATTAAACGTAATATAATTGTCAAGTATTAAATCATACCAGCATGTTAACAATATGTTATTAAATAAACTTTTCTGTAGATTTTTATATCAGCTATAAAATTTGTAATCGGAAATTCAAAATTTAGTCGTGTTATCTTATATTACTTCAAATTTGATGTATAACAAATTAAAATTTGACATCTCTTTGCAAATTTCTTTCAAAATAATTGTCTGAAATATTTCAACAGTTGTTTCAACTATTTTTATTATTCTTACTGACTTATTCTCAAATATCTATCTACAGAGAATAACAGATCTT
This sequence comes from Caerostris darwini, assembly GCA_021605075.1. Taxonomy (NCBI): domain Eukaryota; kingdom Metazoa; phylum Arthropoda; class Arachnida; order Araneae; family Araneidae; genus Caerostris; species Caerostris darwini. Next base: position 228,527 of record BPLQ01010627.1, on the reverse strand, counting down.
TAAAAAAAATAATAATTACTAGTTTTTTTATGCATTTGTTTTAAAAAAAATTAAATATAATTCATTATTGTTTAGAAATAATAAAAAAAATCAATTTAGGAATATTAAAAAATATTCGCAAACATTTAAAAATAATCAGAATTTTCATAAGATTTGTAAAAAATTTAACAATTTTAATGTTTAAATTTAAACAGTAAATCAAAATTCCTTTTAGCATTCAAAATTCTAAAGATAGAATGATGAAATTTTCCCTAACGAAGATGAAGTTTCCCTAACGAAAATGAAATTTCCCTAACGAAAATGAAATTTCCCTAACGAAAATGAAATTTCCCTAACGAAAATGAAATTTTCCCTAAGACCACAGAGCGCAGCAGACCCAGACATTAAATTAACGCGAGTGAAAGTTGCTCCAACGTAAATGAATCAATGAATTTTAAATGAGCTTATTCTGAAAGAAAAAGAACCTCTGGATGTAAAGAATTTCTTTACTCCCTAAGCGGTTTAACACATAATAAATGTATGAAATTCTAATATTATATATATGTATATTAATACAGGGACAATAAACTTAAAAAATACCGATGTCTGGGAAACTAGTTATTCATTTAAAATACAATAGAGTGAAAAGTATTATTTCGAAATTATATTCCTGCATATTCCATGTTTTACGTTAAGATTTATATAGTTTGGAATTAGAAGAGATTTTTAATTTTGATTTTGAAATGCAATAAAATAAATAAATCCCTTGTAGATTCTAATTTTTTCCAATCATGTCTGTTCTTGACTAAGATTAATTTTTAATAAATTCCTCATGGACCTTTTTTGTTATATTTCATGAAATATCATTTTTTTTAACTTATAATATTTATTATATATTTAAATGTATTGTGTGGGTTTTTTTTTTCACTATTAGTATGAAGCCTTTTTGGAAATGCAGATTAAAAATTTGAATGATTTAACTATGCACTGATTTTATTAAAATTATTACTTTTACTATTAAATTTATTATTAAAAGTAAGAGAAATATTTAAAATGTATTCTTTCAGAATTTTATTCAAATGCTAATTAAAAAGTAATACTAATAATGTAAAAATATAAAAAAGCTTTGTTTTAGCATTATTTGGTTAAATATGAATAGTTAATAACAATGGAGCAATAACAAAAGTAATTAAGAAATAAATGCCCACAGATATCTGGTTAATTTGATCAAAAAGTCAGTTTTTCTGTTCCTATTAAAAGAACGACAGTTATCTGACGAAACATTTTGAAAATTTAAATATAAAATAAATGTATTCCTTCTTCAAATTATAAGATGAAAACATTTTTACTATAAAGATAATGCATTGTATTTATTGATTCGTTTTATTTATTTTTAAAATAAATATTTCTAATTAAACAAAAGCTATTATCGTCGTTTTTATCAGGCAAATTTAAAAATTCTCTACTTTAAAAGTAAGTAAATTAATATTAACTTTTTTAAAAAAGCCTTATCAATTTTCATTATTTTTTTATTATAAGCAAAACCTTATTTCTATAAGCAATTTAGTATTTGTCAAATCTGTTATTAAATAAAAGTATTTAATTATTTTAATATTAAATTGATAATTATTTAAATTAACTAATTGTTTAGATTAATAAAATTAGAATAAATTAACTCTTTTTAAATATTTCCTCCTGAAATTTGACTTCCAGACGTTATGTAGCTGGCTTATGCAACATGTACAGACTGGTAATTTGCATTAAAATAAACGCATTTTAATTATATTTTACATCATTTTTGAGTATGTATATAAAACACAAAATACATCATTTTTGAGTAAAAGCATTTTACAATTAGCAACATTTTTTTAATGAAGACTTTTTACTATATACATCATTTTTGAGTAAAAACATTTTACAATTAGCAACTTTTTTTAATAAAAACATTTTACTATAAGCGTCATTTATAATAAAAACATTTTACTATAAGCGTCATTTATAATAAAAACATTTTACAATAAGCGTCATTTATAATAAAAACATTTTACAATAAGCGTCATTTATAATAAAAACATTTTACTATAAGCGTCATTTATAATAAAAACATTTTACTATAAGCGTCATTTATAATAAAAACATTTTACTATAAGCGTCATTTATAATAAAAACATTTTACTATAAGCGTCATTTATAATAAAAACATTTTACTATAAGCGTCATTTATAATAAAAACATTTTACTATAAGCGTCATTTATAATAACATTTTACTATAAGCGTCATTTATAATAACATTTTACTATAAGCGTCATTTATAATAACATTTTACTATAAACACCTTTTTTTAATAAAAAATTTTACTATAAACATTTTTAGAAGCATTTAATTAGTATTGTATTTTTTTAACAACTTTTTTTAAATCAATTTTCACTTTCTATAATCTTCATGAATTAATATATATTTTTTTAATCTATAATTTGTTTTTCAATTGCATTTCTGTAAGTAAATCAGTAAAAATCAGATCACAAATTAAATAAAAGCGTTTAATTATTATTATTGTTTATTTTTATCACATTAACATGTCTACAAAAACATACAAACAAACAATCTTCTTTGTTGGTTTATATACTTCGTTAAAAGTGTCCGAATCTAAACACGCACGTTATACAATCTTGCATTTGTAAATGAAGTTGCACTGCTTCCATTAAGTATCGGAGGAAAAGCAACATGTACAGACTCGTAATTTGCATTATAATAAAGGCATTATAATTAGATTTTACTACATACTACATCATTTTTTAATAAAAACATTTTACTATGTACATCATTTTTGAGTAAAAACATGTTACTATATACATAATTTTTGAGTAAAAACATTTTACTATATACATCAGTTTTGAGTAAAAACATTTTACTATATACATCAGTTTTGAGTAAAACATTTTACTATATGCATCATTTTTGAGTAAAAACATTATACTATATACATAATTTTTGAGTAAAACCATTATACTATATACGTAATTTTTGAGTAAAACCATTATACTATATACGTAATTTTTGAGTAAAACCATTATACTATATACGTCATTTTTGAGTAAAACCATTATACTATATACGTAATTTTTGAGTAAAACCATTATACTATATACGTAATTTTTGAGTAAAACCATTTTACTATATACGTAATTTTTGAGTAAAAACATTTTACTATATACGTCATTTTTGAGTAAAAACATTTTACTATAAACGTCATTTTTGAGTAAAAACATTTTACTATAAACGTCATTTTTGAGTAAAAACATTTTACTATATACGTCATTTTTGAGTAAAAACATTTTACTATATACGTCATTTTTGAGTAAAAACATTTTACTATAAACGTCATTTTTGAGTAAAAACATTTTACTATATACGTAATTTTTAAGTGAAAACATTTTACTATATACATCATTTTTGAGTAAAACCATTTTACTATAAACATTTTCGATAAAAACATTTTACTGTAAACATCCTGCATTGCATTTATTGATTCATCTATTTTTAAGATATATTTCAAATAAAATAAGAGCTATTGTACTTATTTGTTAATCAGTAAAAGTCAAATCCATATTAAATAAAAGTTGTTTGATTAACAGTTCCTGTGATAAAAATTAACATTTATATTATCTACAAAAAGATACAAACAATTTTCCTTTATTGGGTTATATACTTTGTTAAAAGTGTCCTAATCTCCACACGTACTTTGTATCTTGCATTTGTAAATGAAGTTGCACTGCCTCTATTCAGTATCAGCGGAAAAGCAACATGTACAGACTCGTAATTTGCATTATAATAAACGGTAACGAGCCAGTGCCTTGTTTCCCCCGATCGCAATTTGGCGGGAGGATGGTTTATTATTCGCATTTCAATATTTCTATATTGGTTCGGACACATTCCGATATTCGAAACAACGGATTAAATTCTGACTCGCTTATGAATAATAAAGTTTTCAAAATATCATTTAAAACTGAAGACGCTGACTTAAAACTCATTCACGGAGCGATTCCTGCGATTTCCATTTTCCTCACAGAGTTATTACTAAATATTTTAGATTATTGTTGGCAACAGTGCACTTCGTTTATTGGGGGGTGGACATTTATATCAGGATATTTTGTAGTACTTTGGTCCAAATGGTTCTTAAATGAGTAGGTGGCTATATGGTTTGCAATTGTAGCATTTGTCTCACTAGAGGCTCAGTCGTAACGTGTATGGTTAGGGTGCAGGAGAATTCAGATTCGAATCCGCTTGTGACGTTCGTTGAAGTCACTGTTTTCAAAGGCAAAGAGACTCGAGGGCAAATGCATGACAGTGTGTGACAACTTCTCGTGTCGATGGTAAGGGTAAATGATGAGTTTTCTTAGTTTTGTCCCTTATGTCATACAGTGTAGAGCAGTTATCCCTAAAAGTCTTCCTAGAAGACGCTGTCATCCATTCTAAGGGATGTTTATGACATACATACAAGTAGGACCTGTGTAATAAATATTAACAGTAATGTAATGTAGCCTAAAACATTCTTCTAAAAATATAAAGTTTTTTTTTTTTTAAAAGCTGACAAAATGTTTTGCAAATATTATCTGATAAATTTAATATTAACTCTTCAATAAAAATTTCTACGTACTGAATTTTTATCTTTTAGATAAATTAGTTTAATGTAGTTTGTTATTTTAATTTTTATTCAATTCCCATGTATTTTTGTTGTTATCATCAATAGCATGACAGCCCAGATTGGGCCAAGGCTTTCCTTTGAAGAGATTTTCCTGCATTCCTCTGGGTGACAAGGGTCCTCCAATTCTTAACCTTTAGTAGAGCAAACTCTTTTTTAACTGCGTCTATCCATCGCAACTTGGGTCGTCCTCTTTGTCCCTGTGGCTTTGCCGAAACGAGCCTTTTTTACAGGGTTTAAATCCTTTATTCGAAATACATGAGCAGCCCAGTTTAATCTATTGATCTTAATAAATTTTATAATATGTGTGTCTTTATAGCATTTACAAATTTCTGCGTTGGTACCGTCTTCTCCTACAAACCCTTTCCCTAACACCTCCAAGAATAAAATTTTCCACTCAAATATACCCAAGTAGATTTTTATTATCATTATAGAATAAATATAAAGCTATCAGTTTCCATATTATCTACGTGTGTACAATATTAACTTAAGTGCATAATATATTAATGAACTATCATTTTATATTTTTTGATAAAAGCATTAAATCAATTAATGGATTTAATTGATTTAATATTTACCAATGTGTGATTATTTTTCGGAGCGTCGTTTATTTATATTTCCGTTCAGACACAGCTCAATGCCTGAAAAAACGTTCCATAGAAGGATCTAAAAACAGGGCCCCATAATTTTTCTTCGCCATTGGCAGAAAATTATTGCTTCTGTCTAGTAGTTTATGTGACTCTATTTTCGGATCGCTACACAGGTCGCTTGTGTTACTCCATTGCTGTAATAACTTACTGACAGAACAATATTACTTGAATCTTAACTATGAGGGCATAATGTAATATTTCAACCGCTTTCCTTTGTATTTTCCTTCTTAAAAAATTTTATTATAAAGATTTTTCTTATATATAATTGTTCCTTAGTACATTTTTTTATATCACTATTGTGCGCTTAATAAATGAAACGAAATAAATGTTTTTAATGTAATATAAAAACTGGAATGTATATTCACAATTGAATAATAATTAATTTTTGTGACTAAGGATTTTACAGTTTTAGAACAAACTAACATCTTTTACATAATTTTTTTTAATTGGCCTGCCTATATATACATTGATTTTAAAATAAATTACAGTATTGATTCAGTCGTATATTACTAATTATTTTCATTCATTTATTTATTTACAGTTTCAACATAGGTTTTTGAATCATTATTGAATTTTTAATAAATATAATCCTCTTATTACATAATTTAACTCTCTATCTGGTGTTAAATACAATTTCAAAATTTACATTATCACATTACATTAAATTTTACAACTTTTTTTTTGAGGGTAGGGGGTGATACGCTACATAACCTTTCCTAATAAAGAGTTGAACTTTTTAACCGGCGTTAAAATAAACTACGAATAACAAATACTTGCTATCCGAAGCACTGAAACGATTGAGGTTAAATTCTACGTAGAGTCAAGGCTGTGAAGCACAGTTAAATAACTGCTGAAATCAACTGCTAAAAAACTTCTCTTCGAAGAATTGAATCGATTGCGTTAAACTCCACCTAGAGCCTAGACTGTGAAACACTTTTAAATAACAGTTGAAATAAAGTGTAAAAAAAATATTATATTTTCTATTCTCTGTTCTATCTAAAAAATATCAAATTCATTACTACAGTTCTTTTGTAAGTATCCACTCTGAAAGATAATAATAACAATTGTCAAAAAAAAAAAGCTATTTTTTTATTGATAAATTTTTTCACCAATCATGCTTATAATTTATATAGCTTTATGTTACCAATCTCCCTGGTGTAGGAACGCCTATACCAGCTCCATAAAACCCCATCACAGGGTCCATGGCTGAAGGGTAAAATGCAGCTTCACTTAAGCGAGGAACTACGAAGGCTGAAGACTGACTAAACCTCAAGACCATGCTCTACGATCGTACTAGACCGGGACCTACGGCTTATAGTGTATTCCGAACCACTAAAAGCATCCATGGCCTAGATCCGAACCCCAAATTTGTGATACCGCGTGCCAGCGCTAGCCACTTCCATTCAGACCCATATAGTTTTATTCTACAATATATATAAAAGTTTTATGACCATCATCAAAAATAATTGCGACCTGATGGCCAATTGGCTGGCACCCTGGCCTTTGGTTCAGGTTCGAATCCTGGTAGTGGCATGGATGTTTTTTAGTGATTCTCAATCCACTTTAAACTGTAGATCCCGGTTTGTTTAGCCCTTGTGTACAGAAAATGACCGTAGAGCGACAAACCAAACCAAACTAAACGAATAATAATTATAATAAAAAAAAATTTCAATTCTCCATTATCATTATTATTTCTATTTCAATTGAAAAAATAGTAAGTGATGATGTAATCTGAATAAATAAACTGAAATATAGAAAATGTAAGGCAATGATAATTTTCATGTAACGTTTTCAACTGTGAAACCCATCCTATGTTTAAATAATTCTCTTTGAAATTATCCGCAAAGTATATAAAATTATTGTATATACGACGAATTATTTTGATGGTGTTGAAAAAGATTTTTTTTTTAATTTGTTGAATTACTAATTAAGATAACATTCATTATCAAAGTTGCTCAAGTAATAAATGTTTTACCAACTTATTAATGATAATAATTTAATTCACTGCTAAGTGCATTAAAATGTGTTTTTACTCAGTTTGACGTAATTTTCTCATAACTTTTATCTAATTCAGTATTCATGAAAAAAAATTTCAAAATGCTATTTATTATTAACCTTGCCATTCGTGATCATGCGTTTAACGACTCCTCGAAATATGACTCCTGATGTAAGTCGTAAAGGGAGTCAAATCCCCCCGGGTTGTAAAAGTCAGTCCTTAAAATCATGCGTGCATGTTTTAGCCTCATTTCAAGGCATACTATAGCAGAATAAAATCTAGAACTCGTGCATCATTAAGGTTCCATTAGATTAAAACATGTGCTGTCTGATTTTATAAATATATTTAATTAAATGTTTTTATAGCTGATGATTAAAATTATTTTATTCATCCCGATAGGCTAAATTAAAATTTTACAGTTATTACTCGCTTTATGATTACAAGATTTTATTTCATGTGATTGTTCATAAAAACTTAAATTGTTGACGTATTTATAACATAATATTAATTTAAATAACATAATATTATAGAAGACTGAAAATCAGTTTTAAATAATTTTTTTTATTTATATGCTATCCGTTTCAAAAATCAAATTGCAAATTTTATTAAGTATACCAATTTCTATTTTATTCTGCATGTTGATGATTAGTTTCGAAATAATTTTTTCTAATTTTTTTTTTTTGCGTCGTTTTTATTTTTTAATTGCGTCGTTTTTTTATTTGCGTCGTATCGAGGATTGGGTCGTATTGACCATGTCCTTGTGAACAACCCAATACAAACTAGCCTTGAAGGAGGCATGTCGTGTGGGCTTCATATGTCGTGTCGTTGAACACTATTATTCATTTAGCACTATCCAGGGGGCATGTGTAGCTTGAAGACAGCCTATGAACGCGAGTCACACTACCCCCACAACGCTCTACGATCCTATTAGAACTTGACCTACGGTTTAAAGTCTATTCCGAATCATTACAAATATCCATGACACCGTGCGCCAGAGCTCTAGTCGCTCGGCCATCAGACCTCAATTAGAACAGTAGGCTCTTTAAAATATAAAATATATAAATGGTTATTTTAAATATTCCTCTCTGTGTTTTTCCAGACGTAATATAGCGGGCCTATCCTTTTGTTTAAAGCTAACTATAATGTTTATAAATATTTCATTTATTTAATCAGCATTATTTGTACTGCCTACAATTCCTTATCAAAAGCGATAATGTATCAACCTTATCTAATATTACATTTTTAACCTATAAAAAATTATCAAAATCCTGGCCTACACCTAACCTGTACCATTTCAGCCTACAATAACAAGTACAACTTGTAACATGTATATCTTACAAGTATATTTTCTAACATATAACTTCTAACATGTTTATTTTACAAGTATATTTTCTAACATATAACTTCTAACATGTTTATTTTACAAGTATAACTTGTAACATATACTTATAATGCCTTATACCACTATCTAACCTGCACTATATCAAATGCATACTTATAGTAACTGTACCTATATCTTAACTATACTCCCTAAAACGAATGCCTACAACAAATACTGTAGACTTATATCAAATGTACTTTATAATATGTGGGGAACCAAACTTAAAATTCTGGAGAGAAATCAAATTCCAGTATTCCAGAAATAAAGCAGACTTCTCTGCATGCGGCCTTCATTAAAAGAGCAACCAGTGATTGATCCGTTCCCGGAATGGACTGGATAGTCCGGGCAGGTGTTTTCTCCCGGACATCGTGATAATCGTCCATCATTCTCCGGTTCACGTCACCAGATTATCTCCAGTTTGGATAACTTTAAAAAAGGTCTCCTATTTCAGTCCGGACCAGATGTTTTACGGATCAGTAGAGGTTTCTGTCCTTTAGCAGACTGAGAAGTTGCACGATAGGCTTCCTTAATTGCTTCCTTGGAGTCCCTTTTTGACGGCCGCTGTACTTATTTGACCAGGGATGGATGGATGGAATGTCTCATTTCATTTTTGGAGACAATTGGATTTGGGTTGTAATTTATAGTTAGGTTATCGTTAATAGTTTTTTTTATACTTTTCGGAGGTGGGTTTTTTTTTATGTGATGGTTTTATTTTTGGAGGAATTTTTCTGATATGAAATTTTCTTCCTTTGCGAAATTAAATACGATTCTTAGTGTTTGAAATTCAGGACCTGATGGCCGAGTGACTAGCGCTCTGACGCTCGATACCGCAAGTTTTGGGTTCGAGTCCCGGAGGTGTCATGCATGTTTGTAGTGGTTCTGAATCCTGAATCCGCTTTAAACTGTAGGTCGCGATCTAATAGGATAACAGAGCGTTGTCTTGAGGTTGAGTCAGTCTTCAATCCTCGTGGTTCCTCCCTAAAAGGGAAGCTGCATACTACCCTTAGTCATGGACATCATCTGCGACGTTGTCCTTTGGACCTGGTGTAAGTTTCGCTGCACCAGGAGGACAAGTGTTAAGGACAATAACAACAAGTTTTTGAAGTAGTAGTAGAAGTGTTTAAAATTTAATTAAACATTTTCTTTAATATTCTTATAATAAATAAAAGATTTATAGTTGTCAAATTAGAATATATGTAATAAATAAACATATTTATTACATATATATAGAAGATATATGTATGTATAGAAGTTCCTTAATGGCTTCCTTTGGGTCCGTTTTTAATGGCCACTGGGTTATTTGACAGGTGAGGATGGTCCATGGATATCTCATTTCATTTTTGGTGATAATTTGATTTGGGTTGCAATTTATAGTTAAGTTAGCGTTAATAGTTTTTTTTAATACTTATCGTGGAGGGTGGAGGTGTATGTGATAGTTTTCTTTTTGAAGGATTTTTCTGATATGAAATTTGCTTCCTTTGCGCAGAAAATTATTAATCAGAAAAATCATATTTTTAGTCATATTTATATATTTTCATCGTACTTTAATCACATTTATGTTTTCAACTTGTTTTTAAATTATATTTTAATCATATTTATATATTTTCATTATATTTTTTTAATCATATTTATATATTTCAACATATCATTAACTATATTTTTAAAACACGATTCTTACTGTTTGAAATTCAATTAAAAGTTTTTTTTTAATTGTTATAATAAATAAAAGATTATAGTCGTCAAATTATATTATATGTAATAAATAAATATATAAAGGGTTCACTGCTGCGTTATTCGACCAATTAGGGTGATCCATGAATAACTCATTTCATTTTTTGGAGACAATGTGATTTGGGTTGTAATTTATAGTTAGGTTAGCATTATTGGTTTTTTTTATACTTGTCAAATGGGAGGGGAGGGAGAGTTATGTGATAGCTTTCTTTCTGGAATTTTGCTGATATGATTTTTTTTTTATTTGAGGGAAACAAAAACATGATTCTTACTGTTAAAAATTTGATTAAACGTTATTATTGTTTTTGATATAATAAAAGATTACATTCTTCTAGCAATAATATGTTTGATAATTAAATAAATATAAAATATTTTTATTAAAAAATGAAAAAAAAATATGTTCCATAGTTTTGGAGACTTTGTTTATTCCTAAATGTAATGAAAACTCATCTTAATAAAGATACTATGACTTTCTAAAACTATTTAATCCTTCATATATTTACTCAATTCAAATGTTTTATAATTCAAGTGCTAAAATGAAGCTGAATTGATGTAAATGATATGTCTTCTCTTCATAATGATTTTAAGGGAAAATCTGGAAATAGCATGCTTAAAGATATTCAATAAAATTTTCGTTTATATAACCTGATTATCTAGTTTATCGAACGAAAACTTTTTAACAGATTTTTAAATTATTTTTGTCTCATCGATTTATTTAAGGAAAATATATTTTATTTAATAATTGAATTAAAATACGTTTATAAAAGTGATTGTTTTTTATTTTACCTAAAATTCTCAAAACTTATTTCATTTACAAAAATTCATATTGTAGTAGCGTAATTGTATTTAGCAATTTGAAGAAAATTTTGTACCCGTCCAAATTTTTAGTGTACGTATTTTCTATAAAAATATCATACAAACAAAAAAAGAACATTTTAACATTTATACAAGTATTTATTCATAAATTCTCGTTACATGTGTGGCACATAAAAGACTCATTCATTATATTTTCTAACATAAAAGATATTCATATTCTTTCATTCTCACTACAATCATTCCAAGCAAAATTAATAATAAAATATAACAAACTATTACCATAAAGTATTATTTACTCAACTCAAACTGAACTCACAAAAGAAATGCAACGGAAACCATTTAGACAGGAAAAAAAAAAAAAAAAAAAAAGAGCAGAAACTGAGTTTTAACATGCCAAATGGGACGTAATAATCAATTTTTTGCGATTATTTGCCAAATGAGGCAAACGGAGCCGAAGATCAAGAACAAAGACTTTCGGCTCGCACAAAAATCACAGAAAAGCAGAAAAAAAAGAGAAACACGAAAGATAAAAAAGTAAAGCCGAGCAATAACTGGGCAACGGCCGTCCGAATGGACAACATTCAACAGTGATTGACAAAAACTTTTTTCTGCGCCGCTTACGTGAGGATTTGTATCATCGATTCCAGGAACAAATGTGTGCAGAACAGGTGACCGCGCACAAATTGAGTTACAGTAAATAGAGATCGCGTGTCCGCCTATTTGTCAATCGACACTTGCCATAGACATTGACAATGCACGAATAGCGATGCAGTCTCTTGATCATTGACGCTTTCAAATGATAAGTCTGGAATGACGGTCTTCGGAATCGATTATTTAAATGAAAATTTTTAACAAATTTTCTCATTTGTTAATTTTTTTGGTACTTAAAGTTTTTTCGATTATTTATTCATTCGTTTAAATTACTTTGTTGTGTATATTTATACATTTCGGATAAATATTGGAATTTCAAAATTTTCTACATTTGCAACTATCAATATTCGCGAAAATATTTACGTATTTGAAAAATTCATAATTTTAAATAGTAAAAAAAACCAATTCGTGTATCAGTGGCAACGTGCGCCACTGATCAGCATTAGGGCTGAGTCAATCCACTAGCGGCTTTGTGTTGTTGTTTCTTATCCCACTTGGTACACATCTAGGCCAAGCCCACGAACCCTTGTGGGCTCATGGTAGAATTGAAAGGGGGCAGTTTCTGTTGTGACAGAGCATCCGTAGGTAGAAGTCTGACTTGTCTTCGTGACGTTGACTTTTTTACGGGGTAGGGTTGTAAGCCCTAAGCTCAAAGGTCTACACTAATATTAAACCCAGACACTGTTTTAAGAAAAGAGGAGACTCGATGGTGTTTATGATCAGCATGCTGCCTCGTTTGTCAGATTACCTGGTGGGAGTTTTCCAGATTTTGTCTGATAAAATACGCAATTGCCGGGTAGTTCCCCCTAAACGTACACCCTTAAGGCTTTGCCCTCCTTCTTCAGCGACACGGAGCCAAATCAGATGTCTACCTACGGGTGCTCTATCACAACAGAAGCTGCGCCCGTCTTCCCTCCTTTCATGAGAGGCGGCCAATTTGCCAACTACCTAACGCTCTGGCCAAGGTACTACATGCTTCAGATTCGAATTCTGGTGGTGGCATGGATGCTTTATGAGTGGATCGGAATCCACATTATACAGTAGGCTCCGGTCTAATCAGCCTAAAGTGGGCACAGAATGACCGTATAGCGACATAGCAAACCAAGCCTGATTCGTGGCTCAGTGGAATAGTACGCCGCTGGTGAGCATTAGGACTGGGGTTCAATCCACTGGCGGCTTTGTTGTAGTTCGTCTTTTTTAAACAAAGACGAAGAGACTGTATGGTCTTTGTGATGTCGGACAACCTGGTAAGAGTGTTCCGGGTTTTTTTTCCGTACGATACACATATGTGGGATAGTTTCTCCTAAAAAGACTGCCTTCCTCCTTCAGCTACAGGGAGCAGAAGTCAGACTTCTACTTACGGGAGTTGCATCACAACAGAGGCTGCGTCCCTCTTCTCTCCTTCCATGAGGGGTAGCCTGAGGGCCAATTGGCTGTCGCTCTGGCCTTTCGTACCCCAGGCTCGGGTTCTAATCCTGGTGGGAGCATGGATGTTTGGTGGTTCGGAATCCACGTTAAACAGTAGATCCCGGTCTAATTAAAAATGTTACTTAATATATTTATAAACTTTTTAACTGTAAAATGAGTAAAATATATTCAATTGCGAACGAAAAAAATAGATTAAACGACTTTGTTAATTTTAGTTTTGTAAAAATTCCACCCTAGGAAATTAAAAGAATCTGGAACGACCCACTATTATAGAACACGATACCAAAATGCCGACTTAGTTGTCAAAAAAATTCCAAATTCGAAAGATCATGACACCAGAAATTAGTCTGCTAAAAACTTCTTCTCTCAGCAGTAGACCTGAAATCAAACGCCGCAATCCAATGAGTAGTGAACAAAAACCTTTAACACTCGCTGCAGTCACGCGAACCTACATGTCTGCTCATTTCACCTTTTTTTTTTCTTCTTGCTTTTACACGAATCATACGCAACACACGAGGCTTGCACGAAAATTTTTCAAAGGTCATCTGCACTTTTGAGCGAAAATACTTGAAAAAGAGAAAAAAGAAAAAGAACTGTCCCGTATTTATTGACTTGACGTGATGGGTATAAAATACTCTGAATGACAGTTTTGATTTACTCCCTGAGCAAAGTGGTGGTTTGGGTGAAACTATTCGGGCTAAACTTATATTCGTTGTAGAAGTCATAGAAGCTGTGTTGGATTAAACTTATGGTTTCAACCACCTTTTAGCTTTGCTGTTGATTAAAAGGTGCAATGAATGGTAGCTCGCTTGATTCCCAGTTATTGTATTGGAAAAAGGTTTTGTAAATGAACAGGGGACAGAATCAGTTAGAGATATTGATATTTTTGTAAAAAATTCATTTTTCTTTTTATTTGCTTTATTTAATCATTATGCATACGAAACACTCTAAAACATTTTTGTCTGGAGTTGCCATTAAAATTTCCATCTTTCGAAACAAATTTTATACATTTTTTTTTTTTTTTTTGTTGTTGTAAAAACTCATAAAACAAAAGTTTTCAAAGTGTATTTGATTATGCAAACGGACAAATCTGAATTCATAACTTTTATTTATTATTATTTATTTCATTTATTGAATATATTTTTAATTGTAAATTTCTTTGTAAGCAACAAATTGGTATTTATAGTTTAAATAAGTAATGTTAAAATCAAACATGGTAACAAAAATTGCGATTACTAACTTATATTAAATCTCATAATTTGTGTGGCGGCCTGATGGCCAATTGCTAACGCTCTGCATTTTGCTACCATAGGCTTCAGGTTAAAATGTTATCGGTGGCATGGATGTTTTTGAATGGTTCGGAATCCACGTTAAACTGTAGGTCCCAGCTATGCAAAGTTACATGTGTGCTTATTTCACCTTTTTCCCGCTTTAACACGAATCATACGCAACACACAAGGCCTGCACGAGAATTTTTCAAAGGTCATCTGCACTTTTGAGCCAAAATACTGAAAAAGGAGAAAAATACTGTCCCGTATTTATTTATTGACTTGACATGATGGGTATAAAATAACTCCGAATGACAGTTTTTATTTACTCCCACAGCAAAGTGGTGCTTTGGGTGAAGCTAATTCGGACTAAACTATATGTGCTGTAGAAGGTATAGAAGCTGTGTTGGATTAAACTTACGGGTTTCGACCACCTTTTAGCTTTGCTGTTGATTAAAAGGTGCAATGGCAGCTCGCTTGATTCCGAGTTAATGTATTGGAATAAGATTTCGTAAATGAAAGGGAAACAGAGTCAGTTTGGGCTATTGACATTTTTCAAAAAA
Organism: Caerostris darwini; assembly: GCA_021605075.1. NCBI lineage: Eukaryota > Metazoa > Arthropoda > Arachnida > Araneae > Araneidae > Caerostris > Caerostris darwini. Next base: position 213,361 of record BPLQ01010627.1, on the reverse strand, counting down.
AAAAATTCTTTTTTTTTTTTTTAATCTGCAGGTGAAACAAAATGTAAAGATAATGTTATGCATACGATATAAATACGATACATACTAATCGTATTTCAATATTCCATATATTTTTTTTCTAATCATTTCAGATTAAATGCTAAAAAATCTGTTTGTCGATTCTGGTGGGAATAAATGATAAAATCTGGGTTTTTCTCTTTTTGGCATTTTTTAAATAATCATTATGCATACTTAATAACATGAAACATTCTAAAACATTTTTTTAATTGGAACAAAACCAATTTATACATTTTTTTGTTATAAAAAGTAATAAAGCAAGATATTTCAAAGTGTATTTAATTAGGCAAAAAGATAAATCTGAATACTTAACTTAGTCTTTTATTTATTTTATTTATTGAATATATTTTTAATTGTAAATTTCTCTGTAAGCTATATATTAGCATTCATAATTTAAATAAGTATTGTTAAAATCAAACATTAATCGCAATGTTTGCTACCAAATTTTATATTTAATCTCATAATTTGTGTGGTGGCCTGATGGCCAATTGGATAGTGCTACGGCCGGTACCATAGGCTTCAGGTTTTAATGCTAGCAGTGGCATAGATGTTTACGAGTGGTTAGGTATCCACGGTAAACTGTAACTCCCGGTCTCATTAGTCTAAGGTGTGCACAAAATGACCGTAGAGCGACAAACCAAACCTACCATGAGGGATATTGCACTAATCTAATGACTAATATAGTGATTAAGGATAAAAATTATTTTTTAATCCATGATTTGAGGCAAAAGTTTTATCTCCAAATGTTACTTAAAAAAAATTGTCCCGTATTTATTGACTTGACGTGATGCATATAAAATACTCCAAATGACAGTTTTGATTTACTCCCAGAGCAAAGTGGGGGTTTGGGCTTACAACTGTGTTGGATCAAACTTATGGTTTCAACCACCTTTTATCTCTTCTGTTGATTAGAGGTGTAATGAATGGCAGCCAGCTTGATTCCGAGTTAATGTATTGGAAAAAGATTTTGTAAATGAAAGGGGGGATAGTGTCAGTTTGGGATATTGATATTTTAAAAAAAATATTAGGTTTTTTTTTATCTGTTTTTAATCTGCAGGTAAAACAAAAGGTAAAGATAGATGTTTCCATTGTGAAATGAATTACGTTAACCATGAATATTTTTGTTTTATTGCTGTAGCAGTAAATGTGTTTGGAATGATAAAGTTAGTTTTATATATATATATTTTTTTATTAACTACAATGCAAACTAATCGTATTTCAATATTCCATATATTTTATCTAATCATTTCAGATTAAATCTGAATTTTTTGGCATTTTTTCATTTAATAATTATGTATATTTAATAAAATGAAACATTCTAAAAAATGTTCTTTTATCTGGAATTGCCATTAAATCTTTCAAAACAAATTTATACATTTTTTTGTTGTAAAAAGTCATACAATTTCAAAGTGTATTTAATTACACAAAAAGACAAATCTGAATCCTTAACTTAATCTTTTATTTATTATTTGTTTTATTTATTGAATATATATTTTTAATTGTAAATATTTCGGTAAGCATCATATTGGCATTCCTAATTAAAATAAGTAATGTTAATATCAAACATTAATAGCAATGTTTGCTACCAAAATTAATATTTAATCTCATAATTTGTGTGACAGCCTGATGTCCAATTTGCTTTGGTATCACAGGCTTCTGTCTCGAATCATGGTGGTAGTATGGATGTTTGTGAGTGGTTCGGAATCTCTTATTAAACTGTCACTCCCGTTCTCGTTAGTCTGAAGTGTGCACAAAATGACCGTAGAGTGACAAACCGAATCTACCACACCAACCTAATGACCAATATAGTGATTAAAGGGTACTTACGTATTAACGACAGACTTGGCGGTTTTTAAGTGTCGCAAGTGAATGCGTATTTGGGATTTGCCAGAAACAGAACAAGATGCAATTTTATTTCTTCAGGAGCGAAATATTTTACCAACACAACGAAAATGTCCTAATTCCCATGACATGAAACTTTATTTTGGTGAACGTAAGTTTTGGAAATGCAATTTCAGTCAGTGTGCTTATCGTGTGGGACTTAGCGAATTGACAGCGCTTTGATTTTAAATGAAGTGTTTTATATATTTTATTATTTAGAACAAAAATTTTAAGTGTAGATTGGCGCCATTTAAAAACCGCCAAATCTGTAGCTGCGGTTGGCGCGTATGCTCTTCATTGACGCAACTGTCGCCAAGGTATCGTTAATACGTAAGTACCGATTGAAGATAAAAATTGCTTTTTAAAAGTTTTGCCCTGATAATCATGAATTATTTCCAAATGCTACTTAATTTACTTATAAAATAAAAAATATCTCGTATTTATTGACTTGACTTGACGTGATGGGTATAAAATACTCCGAATGACAGTTTTGATTTACTCCCAGAGCAAAGTGCTGGTTTGGGATTATAACTGTTGGATCAAACTTATGGTTTCAACCAACTTTTAGCTCTGCTGTTGATTAGACGTGTAATGAATGACTGCCAGCTTGATTCCCAGTTAATGTATTGGAAAAAGATTTTGTAAATGAAAGGGGGGACAGAGTCAGTTTTGGATATTGATATTTTTTATAAAAAAATTCATTTTTTTTTATCTGTTTTTAATCTGCAGGTAAAACAAAAGGTAAAGATCGATGCTTCCATTGTGAAATGAATTAAGTTAACCATGAATATTTTTCGCTTATTGCTTTAGCAGTAAATGTGTTTGAAATGATAAAGTTAGTTTCACATTTTTTTTATATATAAATTACTATGCAAACTAATCGTATTTCAATATTCCATATATTTTTTTTTACTAATCATTTCAGATTAAATGCTAAAAAAATATGTTCGTCGATTCAGGAGGGAATAAATTATAAAATCGAAGTCTTTTTCTTTTTGGTATTTTTTATTTAATAATTATGCATATTTAATAAAATGAAACATTGTAAAAGGCCTTTTTATTTGATAGAGTGGAAATGCCATTAAATCTTTCCAAACAAATTTATACATTTTTTGTTGTAAAAAGTGATAAAACAAAACATTCCAAAGTGTACTTATTTTATTTATTGGATATATTTTTAATCGTAAATTTATCTGTAAACAACGTGTTGTCTTTCATAACTTAAATAAAAAGCGTTAAAATCAAACAGTAATCACAGTGTTTGATCCCAAAATTTATATTTAATCCTATAATTTGTGTGAAAAAATAACTAGTCACTTTCATTTAAAACAGGTTACACAATTGACTTAATTTAAGTCAATAGGATTACTGGTTTTAAGTCAAAATATTTTCAAAATTCAAATTTTTCAAATTTCTCGTGGCTGGCGCTCGGTACTATAGTTTTCGGATTCGAGTCCTGGTGGTGTCCTGTTTCTGTTGGTTCGGAATCCATTTTAAATCGTAGGTCCCGGTCTAATGGGGCAGAGATTTGTGTGGAGGTAGTGTGACTCGCTTCCGCAGCCTATCTTCAAGTTACACGAGCCCTCTGGGTACTGCTAAATGAGTAACAGGCTTTGGGGTTCCCGGCGGCTCAATGAATGTTTGGAGTGGTTCATAACCCACTTTAAACCGTAGGTCCCAGTCTAATAGGATCTTAGAGCGTTGTGGGGGTAGTGTGACTTGCGTCCGTAACCTACCTTCAAGCTACACGTGCCCTCTGGGTAGTGCTAAATGAGTAACAGCGGTGCAGGTCGTTTCAATTATAATCGAAAAATAAAATTTACAAAAAGTATATTTAGAATCCTTCTATTCCCAATTTTGTCCACATAATTTATAATAAGACAAAGAGAACATTTCGTATTTTACTTTCATCTATAAGAGGCCGAGACTAATATGAATTATTAATACTTTTACAATTTTTTTCACAAACTTCCTTAACTTCTGGAATAAACAGAAATAATTTAACGAAACATACAACAAGAGCAGAATCTTCCTATTCCCACTGTGTAACCTTAACTAGCCCTATTTCAGACCCAACAAAGAACCTTAACATTCCATAATCTGCTTTCATACTCCTTCGACAACAACGAGCGCCTATTTACTCTTGAGAAACATTTTAATCTCCAACCAGGGGGAAGGTAGGGAGGGCTGTAGGAGGAAAGGAAAGTGTCGAAATCGATACAAATGTTTAATACGGGGTGGCAGCAAATCCCTCCGAAACGCTGAATCCCGCCAATACAAATCCTTTCGAGGGGCACCAGCAACAATTGCCGCCGCAAACGAATTTGTTGTTGAGTAATTAATTACCGGAGAGCAACCTCAATGGTGCCTTCCACTAATCCAGTGCCCCTCCGAGTGCCCTCTTACACCGGAGGCACTAATTAAAACCCCCTAAGTTATTCGCGTGCACTTTTACAGGTGCGCATGACAAAGACGTTTTGGGGGCCGGACAGCCCGGGAAAATGTTCCCACTTTTCCCTTTCCCGTTAAATGGCGCCGCCGGAGAAAAGCTCCGCTAATAATTTGGGATGTGCTGTTTGACACTCAAGACAACTTTGTTGTTGGAGGAAAAGTTTGCGGAAAACTGATGGTTTGCGCCGTCTTGCTTTCTCCTCCGAGGAATATGTAGTAAGATTCTCTCTCTCTTTATCTGAACTATTTTTGGCGATAGAAGTTTAAATGGTCAATTCAGTAATAGAAAATCAAGCAAATAAGTACGTTTGTTGAATCTCTGTTCAATCCCGTACGGTTTTTTAAGAAACACTTGAGTCCAAAAAGAAAAAAAATAACATAAGAATTGTTGATTGAAAAATTTAAAGAACAATGCGTTAACACATACACACAGTTATATTTATGACATAAGCAAGGGCTGCACCGCTGTTACTCATTTAGCACTACCCACGAGACACGTGTAGCTTGAAGGTAGGCTACGGACGCGAATCACACTACCCCCACAACAATCTAAGATCCTATTAGAGCGGGACCTACGGTTTAAAGTGGGTTCCGAACCATTCCAAACATTCATTGCGCGGCCTGGAACCCCAAAGCCTGTGGTACCGAGCGCCAAAGCGCTACACTCGGCTATCGTGTATGTGTGTAACAAATTATCTCTAAACTTTTCAATCAGCAAGTCGTATGTTTTTACTGTTTAGGCACGCGTGTTTCTTGATTCGTTAACAAACGTACGCGATTGCTTTCATTTCTATTACTAAATTGACCATTTAAACTTCTGTCGCCCAAAATAATTCGAGTAGAGACAAAATCTTACTGCACTTTCCTCGAAGGAGAAAGCAAGATGGCGAACCATCAGTTCTCCAAACTTTTCCCCCAACAACAAAGTTGTCTTGAGTGTCAAACATCACTTCCCAAATTATTAGCGGAGCTTTTCTCAGGCGGCGCCATTTAACGGGAAAGGGAAAAGTGCGAACATTTTCCCGGGCTGTCCTGCCCTAAAGGTCTTTGTCATGCACACCTGTAAAAGTGCACGCGAATAACTTAGGGGTTTTAATTAGTGCCTCCGGTGTAAGAGGGCACTCAGAGAGGCACTGGATTAGTGGAGGCGCCATTGAGGTTGCTCCGGTAATTAATTGCTCAACAACAAATTCGTTTGCGGCGGCAATTGTTGCTGCTGCCCTCGAAAGGATTTGTATTGGCGGGATTCAGCGTTTTGGGGGGATTTGCTGCCACCCCCTATTAAATATTTGTATCGATTTCGACACTTTCCTTTTCTGCTACGCCCTACCTCCCTACGTTCCCCCTGGTGGAGATTAAAATGTTTCTCAAAAGTAAATAGGCGCGAGTTGTTGTCGAGGGAGGATGAAAGCAGATTATGGAATGTTGAGGTTCTTTGTTGGGTCCTGGAATAGGGTTAGTTAAGGTTAGACAGCGGGAATAGGGGGATTCAGAGGGCGCTTGTTGTATGGTTCGTACATTTATTTCTGTTTGTTCCAAAGTAAAGAAGTTTTTTTCTTTAAATTATAAAAGTATCATTAATTTATATTAGCTTCGGCCTCATATAAATGGAAGTGTTAATGATGAATGAAGAAATAAATATTGATGACGAAAGTGAAATAAATATTGATGACGAAAGTGAAATAAATATTGATGACGAAAGTGAAATAAATATTAATAAGTAAAATAATATTAATAAGTAAAATAATTTAATGATGTGTGATGAAAGTAAAATAAATATGAATAAATATTTCCTTCGTCTGAATGTGAAATATGTGAACAGAATTGCGAATAGAAGGATTCTAAACATGCTTTTCTTGTAAATTGTGTTGCTTATTCGAAATTCAAAAAGTTCAGCTTCTTGAAGTTTCGAAATGAGAGAATTGTTTCTACATGAAAGTGCGATTAATTCGCATATTTAAGGGTTAATTAAGGTTAGACAGTGGGAATAGGAGGATTCTGAGGATATGCTTGTTGCGTGTTTCGTTAAATTGTTTCTGTTTGTTCCGAAAGTTCAGGAAATTTTTTTTTTAAAGTTATAAAAGTATATATAATTCATATTAGTTTCGGCCTCTTATAGATGAAAGTAAAATAATATAATGATGTGTGATGAAATTAAAATAAATATTAATAAATATTTACTTCGTTTTATTCTAAAATATGTGGACAATATTGCGAATAGGAGGTTTTCCTAAAACCTGTTTTTTGTAAAGTTGATTATTTATTTTGAATTTAAAAAATTCATTAATTTTTGAAGTTTTAGAAATAATAACAGTGTAATTACATTCGCATATTTCTGGCCTTTAAATAAATGTAAATTAGGATAAGGACATTATGTAATATCGGAGTCTTTGTTCGTCTGAAATAAGGCGTTCGACAAATCTACGAATAAAGGATAGTTGAGATTCTGTTGTTCTAATACAGCTAATACAGAGACAATCTTACTACATATTCCTCGGAGGAGAAAGCAAGACGGCGCAAACCATCAGTTCTCCCCAAACTTTTCCCCCCAAGAACAAAGTTGTCTTGAGTGTCAAACAGCACTTCCCAAATGATTAGCGGAACTTTTCTCCGGCGGCGCTGTTTAACGGAAAGGGAAAAGTGGGAACATTTTCCCGGGCTGTCCGGCCCCAAAAGGTCTTTGTCATGCGCACCTGTAAAAGTGCACGCGAATAACTTAGGGGGTTTTAATTAGTGCCTCCGGTGTAAGAGGGCACTCGGAGGGGCACTGGATTAGTGGAGGCGCCATTGAGGTTGCTCCGGTAATTAATTACTCAACAACAAATTCGTTTGCGGCGGCAATTGTTGCTGCTGCCCCTCGAAAGGATTTGTATTGGCGGGATTCAGCGTTTCGGGGGATTTGCTGCCACCCCCTATTAAATATTTGTATCGATTTCGACACTTTCCTTTTCTCCTACACCCTTCCTCCCTCCCCCTGGTTGGAGATTAAAATGTTTCTCAAGAGTAAATAGGCGCGTGTTGTTGTCGAGGGAGGATGAAATCAGATTATGGAATGTTAAGGTTCTTCGTTGGGTCTGAAATAGGGTTAGTTAAGGTTAGACTGTGGGAATATAGGGATCATGAGCACGCTTGTTATGTGTGTTAGTCTATTATTGTTTCTGTTTGTTCCAAAAGTTCGGGAAGTTTTAAAAAATGTTAAAACTATAATTCATTTATATAAGCCTTATATAAATGAAAATGAAATAGGAAATACTTTCTTTAATTATAAAATATGCGGACAAAATAGAAGGATTCTTTTCGTAAATTTATATGTTCGTTTAGAATTCAAGAAGTTCATAGTTTCTTGGAGTTTTAGAAACTATAAGAGTGTAATTAATTCGCATATTTCTGGCTTTTAAATAAATGTAAATTAGAATAAGGTCATTATGTAATGACGGAGACTTTGCTGGTCTAAAATAAAGTCTGGGAATAGAGGATAGTTGAAATTCTAATTGTACTTTTTATATGTTCTGTAAATTATTTCTGTTTGTCCGAAAGTTCAGGAATTTTTTTTTTTTTAATTTTAAAATTATAAATAATTCATTTTAATCTCGGCCTCATATAGACCATAGTAAAATATGAAATATTTTCTTCGTCTTATAAAATATGTGGAAAAAATTGAGTGGAAAGATTCTAAGCATTTTTTTTTTTTCTTGTAAATTTTATTGTTCGTTCTTAATTCAAGAAGTTCATAGCTTCTGGAAGTTTTAGAAACATTGGGAGTGTAATTAAATCGCAGGTTTCCTAGCTTTTTTAAATGAAAGTAAATTATGATAAGGGTGTTATGTAATATTGGAGTCTTTGTTAGTTTGATATAAGGTGTGCAGCAAATCTGGGAATAGTGAATAGTTGAGATTCTGTTGCTGTTCTCGTGCAGTGGGCAATACAGAGATAGTTATATGTATAAAGGCTGTACCGCTGTTACTCATTTAACACTACACAGAAGGCACGTAGAGCTTCAAGATGGCTACAGACGTAAGTAACACTACCTCCACAATCCTATTAGACCAGGAACTGTGGATTCCGATTCAATTAAAGTGGATTCAGATCCACCACAAACATTCATGGTCCCGCCGGCATTCGAACCTGAAATCTGCTGTACCGAGCACTAGAGCGCTAGACACTCGGACATGTATGTATGTAGCACAATTATCTCTAACTTTTCAATCAGCAAGACAAATATTTTTTTTTTCATTTTTGGACACATGTGTTTCTTGATTCTTCAACAAACTTACAAAATTGTTTGAATTTCTATTACTGAATTGAACATTTATACTTCTGTCGTCAAAAATAATTCGAATAGAGAGAGAATCTTCCACTTTCCTCGGAGGAGAAAGCAAGACGGCGAAACCATCAGTTCTCCCCAAACTTTACCCCCCAAGAACAAAGTTGTCTTGAGTGTCAAACAGCACTTCCCAAATGATTAGCGGAACTTCTCTCCGGCGGCGCCGTTTAACGGAAAGGGAAAAGTGGGAACATTTTCCCGGGCTGTCCGGCCCCAAAAGGTCTTTGTCATGCGCACCTGTGAAAGTGCACGCGAATAACTTAGGGGTTTTAATTAGTGCCTCCGCTGTAAGAGGGCACTGGATTAGTGGAGGCGCCATTGAGGTTTCTCCGGTAACTAATTACTCAACAACAAATTCGTTTGCGGCGGCAATTGTTGCTGCTGCCCTCTTGAAAGGGGAAGGAGGGATTTGTATCGGCGGGATTCAGCGTTTTGGGGGGATTTGCTGCCACCCCCTATTAAATATTTGTATCGATTTCGACACTTTCCTTTTCTCCTACACCCTTCCTACCTCCCCTGGTTGGAGATTAAAATGTTTCTCAAGAGTAAATAGGCGCGAGTTGTTGTCGAGAGAGGATGAAAGCAGATTATGGAATGTTAAGGTTCTTTGTTGGGTCTCAAATAGGGTTAGTTAAGCTTATACAATGGGAATAGAGGAATTCTGAGCGGGATTGATGTGTATGCTCGTGTAAATTATTTCTGTTTATTTCAAAAGTTAAGGAAATTTAAAAAAATGAAATATGATTTCTTTTTTTTTTTTTTTTTGGCTTATTATAAAATATGTGGCCAAAATTGCGCCCAGTAGGATCGTAAGCATGTTTTTTTTTGCTTGTAAATTTTATTGTTCGTTCTTAATTCAAGAAGTTTATATCTTCTTGAAGATTTAGGATTCAGGTTCTAAACCTGGCGGTGGCATAGGGTTTTGTGAGTGGTTCGGAATCCACTTTAAACTGTAGTTCCTGGTCTATTTAGCCTAAAGTGTGCACAAAAGGACCGTAGAGTACCAAATGAAACCAATCTTGAAGATTTAGAAACAATTACAGTGTAATTAATTCACATGTTTCCTGGCTTCTTTTAAATAAACGCAATATATGATAAGGAAATTATGTTTTGGTCTGAAATAAGGTGTTCAATTAATCTGGAAATAAGGGATAGTTGGTACTTGTCACGTGTTCTGTAAATTTTGCTGTTTGTTCAAAAATTCATAAAACTTTAAAAAAATTATAAAAATGTAATTAATTCATATTAGTTTCGGCCTCATATAGATGAAAGTAAAATACGAAATATTTTCTTTGTCTTGTTATAAAATATGTGTACAAAATTGCGAATAGGAGGATTCTAAATTTTTTTTTTTTTTTTTTTTTTTTTTTTTTTTTTTTTTGTAAATTTTAATGTTCGATCGGAATTTAAGAAGCTTATAGCTTCTTGAAGATATAGAAACAATGCTAGTGTAATTAATTGGATGTTTTGTTCTTCTTTAAATGAAAGTAAATTAGGATAAGGACATTATGCAATGTCGGAGTCTTTGTTGGTCTGAAATGAGGTGTTCAGCAAATCTGGGAATGAAGGAGAGTTGAAATTCTAAGGATAATTTTTATATGTTCCGTAAATTATTTCTGTTTGTCCGAAAGTTCAGGAAGTTTTAACGAAAATTATAAACATATAATTAATTTATAATAATCTCACTAAATTCCTAAAAATTGTAACAATATGATTTAATACCATAAATTGCTTTTTTTTCACCCTACAAGCAAAGGTTGAATTATTGTCATCTTGCTGTTTTGTGTGATCTGGTAAGCAAACCCTTCTGATACAATGTATGGATATTAGAAGAATTGTATGTAGATATCATGGAGGAATATCAGAATTACTTCAGACCACGATGTATGGATATCAGAATTACTTCCAGAATATCGCTCGCTTCCCTTTTAAGGTTAAAAGGCGATATGTTTGAAAAATTTAGTGCTTAATTACACGATTTATAAAATGACACCGAAAATAAAGTAAACCCATAAGGTATTTTTTCATCTTTTCGCTTATTCTCATTAATATATAATTTAAATTTTCTCAAATGCCTTTAAAATGTGCATCTTTTCTTAAAGAATAATATTTGATTAAAAAATATTTCTTTTGCCAGTATTTTTCCCCGATATACATATTTATGAAATAATCACAAATGAAGATCATTGTATTAACGACTTTGAACTTATTTTTGTATGTATAAATAATTCAGTTCCGCCTTCTCAATTTTGTATTCCATTACCATAGTTAAATATTAAAGGTCATAATCCAAGTTAGCAAAACAAATAGAAACCTGACGTTTATTTCCAGATAAACAAGATAATTTCAAAACATTTCAATCCTCTTATGCTTAATTATGCGTAATAATTCGTTTTTCAAAGCTTTTAACTCCTACGTTTGAAACAATTATTCCATTTCGATACAAATATTTTCAAACTAATGTCAATAATTATTAATAATTAAGTAAATATCAAATCTAAATAAATTACGTAAATAATAATAATAATAATTAAATTAATTGATACATTTTCGTTATAAACATTTTGTTTATTACATTTGCTCATTTATTCATATTGTTTTTATACGGAAAGGGTGAGAAGGTTAGATTCTGCGGTAATAAATTACAAATATTTTCAAACTAATGTCAATAATTATTAATAATTAAGTAAACATCAAATCTAAATAAATTACGTAAATAATAATAATAATTAAATTAATTGATGCATTTCCGTTATAAGCATCTTGTTTATTACATATGCTGATTTATTCATATTGTTTTTATACGGAAAGGGTGAGAAGGTTAGATTCTGAGGTAATAAATTAATTTACAATTCCTTATTCAGAATTATTCCAGAACAATTGAAAAATTTAATTATTTCCTCACAGAATTCTGAAATGTCTAAGGAGGCCGGATGGCCGAGTGACTGGCGCTCGGTATCACAGGTTTCAGTTTCGATTCCCGGCGGTGGCCATAGATGCTTGTAGTGGCTCGGAATCCATTTTAAACAGTAAGTCCCGGTTTCATTTGACCGGGCATCATTTGAAGATTTCAGCCCATAGCATATCTTCAAGCTACATGCGAGTCCTGGGTAGTGCTAAATGAGTAGCAGCTTTCGTCTATATAGCCCACATGACATACCTTCAAGGGTAATTGGGACCTGGTGGCTAGTGCTCTGGCGCTCGGTACCATTGGTTTCAGATTCAAGTCCCGACGGGGTCATGGAAGCTTGTAGTGGCTCGGAATCCACTTTGAAATCTAGGTCCCGGTCTGCTTAGCCTTTTTGAGCTCAAGGTGACCGTAGAGCGACAAACCAAACCAATCAAGGCTAGTTTGTGTTGGGCTGCTCGCAGGGAAATGGTCAATACGACCTAGTCCTCGACTTAATTGAAAAAATAAGTAATATATATAAAAAAAATTAAAGTCAATTCCTACTTTTTTTCACTCTATTGTAGAAAGTCCTTTAAAAATAATTTTCATTCATTTTTTTTTAAGTTTATCTGGCGCCATCTATGGATAGATATATGCAACTTAAATCTAAACAAAAGCTAAAATTAATTAATAGACTCGGTTACAGTTTGCGTCATTAGATATAAATATTGTTTCGATCCAATGAATAAGTTATGTGGAACATTAAAGCTGTTTAAATATTCTATTTATTCAACAACATTATTCACACGTGCTTTATAATTTATAGTACGAGAACGAACTAAATATGTTTATATTTAACAAAAATAAAAACAAAGATACTTTAAAGAAGCTTTTTTCTTTTATATTTTTCATAACAAACAAAAAAGAAGAAAAGAAAAAACAAGTAATATAAAAAAAAAAAAATTTAAAGTCAATTCCTACTTTTTTTCACTCTATTGCAGAAAAGTCCTTTACAAATAATTTTCATTCATTTTTTTCAGTTCATCTGGCGCCATCTATTGGTAAATATATGCAACTTAAATCTAAAAAAAAACTAAAATTAATGAATTAAATTTAATTACTGAATTAATATTTGAAAAAACTGCATTAACATCAAGTGTCATCCGCTACAAGTTGGAAAAAAAATGTATTTGAACTTGAGTGTATGAATAAAAAGTATTTTATGAACGATTGAAAACTTGGACAAGATATATATAGGGAGAGTGTGAGCTAATAGAACGAATTGAAAACAAATCCTTCCTTCCAGAATCTCGATTGCTTCCGATTTAAGGTTAAAAGGTGACATGTTTGAAAAAAAATTTAAAAAATGTTATAATAATATAATTTGTAAAATTAATAAATATTATAAAATTTATTATAATATTATAATTTGTGTTTAAAAATTTTAATCACACAATTTGTAAAATGACACCGAAAATATAGTTAAACTATATTTTTAACACAAAGTATTTTTTCATCTTTTCGCTTAAATTCATTAATATGTAATTAATAAATTTCTCAAATGCTCTAAAATTTGCATCATTTTTTCCAAGAATAATATTTGAAAAAAATATTTCTTTTGCCAGTATTTTCCACCGATATTCATATTTATAAAATTATCTCAAATGAAGATAATTGCATTAACGGCTTTGAACTTATTTCTGTTATGTATAAATAATTCAATACCGTCTTCTGAATTTTGTATTCCATTACCGTAGTTAAATATTAAAGGTTGTAATCCAAGTCAGCAAAACAAACAGAAAACCCGACGTTACTTCAGAAGTATTTCCAAATAAACAAGATAATAATTTCAAAACATTTCTATCCTCTTATGTTTTATTAAATTAATGTATTACGGGATTAAAAATAAGAATTAAGAGTGCAAAGAAATTCCAGCCTTTGTTCAAAAAAAAAAGGAACGGAGAATTAAAAGTAAATAATTACGAAGAATACTAAATTATGTATTTATTCAAATATATACCAGAAATAAATAAATATGTAATTGCTAAACAAATTATTGAATTATAAATTTGAAAAATGTGAATAACGAATTCATTTCTCGTTTGTAGACAAAATATATTTTTAAAAAATCCTTTAAATTGAGAAATTATTTTAAACATATTCTGATCTTTTCATAATTTATAAATTCAAAATTATTTGCAATTTACTTAAACAAACTAGTCTTTAAATAATATATAAATATTTTTAATTAAATATGTTAAATAAAAACAAAAATAGGTATTTATGTTTGTAATGCTCAATATATATAAAATAAATTGATTTTAATGACATTCTGCAATTTTCAATCAATTTAACTTAATTAGTATAATAATGAGTGTGAATTTTTTTTTTTAATTTTTAAATTTAAAATAAAAATAAAAATTAAAATAAATATTAAAAATTAAAATTATTTTTATTGTAATTAAAATCTCTCCTAAACGACGTTTCCTTCCTTATGACGCTGCTCTTTTTGAATCCGTTCGATTTGGCAGCTTGCCAATTTTCCATTGTATCGGTGGTTGGTCTGTGCTTAATATTTTTAAATTTTGTAACAAGTTTTGAAATACATAATCAATTATAAGATTAACAAATTTTGAAACCAAAATAACCATGGTTTATTTATAAATAATGATACTTAGCACACAGATGAATCAGATTTTGTTAATATCACTAAGAAGATCAGTTCAACTTAGAAATTTTTGAAATAACTAAGACTAAAGGGGCCGTGAGATATTTTTGATTGTGGGCATCACTTTGATTTGATTCTCTTTTTCTCAGTCTATAAATGGTGACGAGTTTACTACTACACTAACCACATCACTGTGCCTAGAGCCAAGTTGCCCTTTTACAGTTTGGGAATGATGTGGGCGAGAAGTCTGGCTGGGTTTCATGACGTTCTACAGTCCTATGAGACCGGGACCTACGGTTTAAAGTGTATTCTGAACCACTACAAACATTCATGGCACCACCGGAGCTCGATCCCGAAATGTGTGGCACCGAGGGCCAGAATGCTAGACACTCGGCCATGTAGGCCCCAAAAATCTACTTATGCCGGGAATCGAACCCGGACCTCCTGTATGACGAGTTTAATATCTTCTGCAAAGATTCTCAGTCAGTTGTCCATATTTCAGTATAGCTAAGTCGAACCATCTCTTAGCATAAAACGCTTGGCCATGCGGTGTGCTCTGTCAAATTCTTAGCCAAGTCTACTCGTTTTCAAAAAGGTGTCTATGGCATAGCTTCCCACTAGCGTTGCTGTATAGATATTATATAGCATGTTAAATAGCTTACACTGTTTGAGTGTAGCTATTTCATTTCAATTGTTTTCTCAATAAATATGTCCTTTATCTTACACTCCATACTTGTCGGAGAACAGGTTGAAATAGCCCAATATAGTGCGGATTTACAGAATAATAAAATTGTGAAATCGGTGCTGATATCAGAAAATTTATATTGCTTGCTGACTTAGGATTTAATCAATACTTGTATTGCATCATAAATTCTTATAGGCTGTAAAATAAAATAAAATTTTGTGAGAGTGTATTCAATATATCGATAATTTGTTCGTGATTTACTCCCATTTTATTGGATAGAAAGATCTCAAAACACGCACACATGTGAACTGTTTAATCTTGAAGTAATTTTTTTAACTGAGATAAAAATAATTTATGTTGCCAAATTATTTTGAGAGGTCTTAAAATCAATAAATTCGTCTGTAATCAAATTTATGATATCGTAAATGTAGTGGTGTATATATAATATGATTTTCGCTTGTTCAACAAATAAATAGCAGTTATGAAATTAAATTTTTATTATATAATCATAAATAATAAGCAATTAAGCAAAACGATTTAATTTATACGATTTTTACGATTATATTTATACATTCGCTATTTCACCCAGATTACAATTATGAATTATGATGCCCTAAGGATGCTATAATCACTAACTGATATTTCTTCATAATTGGTTTGTCGCTCGACGGTCATTTTTTGCACACATTGGGTTAATTAGACTGGGACCTACAGTTTAACGTGGATTCCGAACCACTCACAATCATCCATGCCACCGCCAGAATTCGGACCTGAAGCCTGTGTTACCAAAGACCAGAGATTCCTTCATAAAGCAATTTAGAGGATATACCTGCATGTTTAATGTTTTTTTTTTTTTTTTTTGAAGATTTTCCGGCTGATTTTGTTATTTGCATATATATTTTTTCATTTTTCAATTGCATCTGCATTTCTTTATCTAATATATATTTCATGATATTCAGTTTCGAAGCTGCAATCAGCGCTGCAGCTAATACATTTATTGCCCATAAAATTATGGATATTGTTTGGAGTAGCAAGGTTTTTCGTTTCCTTAACCACTTTCAACGTTAATTTCAATTTTTTTTTAATTTTTTTTACAAACTTTTTTTATACATGATATTAATTTAAATTTCTTTCACATGTTACTAATTATATAATTAAATAATTAAGCAATGTAAAATTTTTCAAAACGATAATGTGGTGAAAGATTTTTCAATAAAAACAAATGGTTTAGAATTCTATAGTTTTCTTTTATTAAGATTACATTCGTTTTGTCTTGTATTCTTCAATTTTGTAGAGTTTTGTCCCTAAATATATATATATATAGGGAAGAAAAAATTACAAGAACAATTTTGGCAGCATATATATATATATATATATATGCTGCCAAATTTGTTCTTGAGTCCTTTACTGTACTAACTCTGTACGGAATGTTATTCTGTCTGCCCCATGTTATCGGAATACATCGTTAGTTTTGTCTTTGACTTGGATCCAGCATCCAACCCTTTTTTTTTTGTGTGTGCAAAATCGTCATTTTTCTATTTGATTCATTGCCAATTCTCATTTAACAAACCGAAAATAATGCGCGACGCTTAAGAACGAGTTTTGCTGGAGGAGTTGATTTTTAAGGCATTTGTGCAGTAATGCTGTCATTAAATTGATTAAGTCGTCTGAGTTGAGCAAAATAACCGTCCTTTGAAAAGTATTACTCATGCAGGTTCAAATTCAATTAACTAGCATTAGGTGTATCAGTATACAAACTGCTTGCTTTAGTAAAGTCAATGTTTGTAAATAAGGAAATGGAAAATTTTCTTCAATATAATAAAAATCTTAATCCTGATAATAAGAATAAGAATATAATATTAATATAATCTTTATTCTGGTTATTTCTTTTAAAATTCTTATTATATTTATTAACATTATATTCAGCTGCTTGATGGCCAATTGGCTAGCGCTCCTGCCTTTGGTACCACAGACTTCAGGTTCGAATCTTGGCGGGGGCATGGATGTTTGGTGGTAGTTGGGAGTCCAGGTTAAACTGTAGGTCTCGATGTAATTAGCCCAAAGTGTGCACATATTGACCGTAGAGCGACACACCAAACCTTATTACTCTAGACGGAAGGTTATTCGGCCTACACCATGTTATCAAAATACATCTCTAGTTATGTCTTTGACTTCGATTTAGTATTCTAACAAGCAAAAATAACATGGTTCAGGCTATCCTGAAAATGCTATCCTCAGGAAGTTATAATTAATTTCTTGTGAATTTTAATAATTTTCTAGGCAACATGTTTCCCTCCTTGTTATTGTATATGTTGTGTAAATATATTTGTATTCTTTTTTAATTTGCCAATATAGTTTTAACTATTCACCCTTTTGATTCTTGTATTTGTCGAATGATTTTCGATTATAAAATATATACAACAAAAATTTCCATGCTCTCTTGTAGAACCTGCAGTGTTATTTATTTCTGCAATTGGGAGAGCATTGTATAAAAGAGTGAAATCCAAAACGCGATTCAATGTTAACGAAACCCCATTCGAAAGATAAGGCAGTGCAAAGCTAATGCTACTGCTAATCCTTCGATAGCGATCAGGGAGAGGAATAATCTGCGATTTTGGCTACCAGGAAAAGAAAATCGCAAGAAAACAAAGCTTCTTCTGCTGCCAGGAGGAAAAAGGCTGGTCTTAGATAATCGCGTGCAGGTATAGATAGCGGTGTAACAAACCGAAAGTAATACGCGACGCTCAAGAACAAGTTTGGCCGGAGTAATGCTGCCATTAAGTTGGTTAAGTCGGCTGAGTTGAGCAAATTAACCATCCTTTGAAAGGTATTACTCGTGCAAGTTCAAATTCAATAAAGTAACAATGAGGTAAAAACTGGAACAGTCAATTGGAAATTTTTCTTACAAATATATTTACGATTTTTATTATATTTATTAATTGTATATTCCTATTCTTATTACATTATGATTCTTATTCTTATTGTTTCTTCTTATGTATGATATATTTATTAATATTATTCTTATTGTCTTAAGATTCTTAGAATTTTTCATATATATTTTTATTATTATTATTTAATGATTCTTATAATGTTATCTAAAATTCTTATTCTTATTTTTATTCTTATCTTATATTCTTTTTATTATTATTTTTACTATCTTATGATTCTTTTTCTTCTTATGTGCATATTATATTTATTAATATTATTTTTATTTATTATTATTTTATTATTATTTATTCTTAATTTTATTATTTTTTTATATTTATTATCTTATTTATATTTATTCTTGCTTTTATTATTTTTATTACATTTATCTTCATAATATTCTTATTAATTAATAAGGTAACAATCCTCATTATACTATTATATCTTTTCTTATATTATAATCTTTTAAAATGTGGAACATATATCACTTTTTTAAAAACAATGTATTCGTTAAAGCGTTTGCAATAAAACTTCACGCATTTAACAGAAATGTACAATTAACTAGTACATAAAAGAAGTGTGTTTGATTCCTCTGGTGGTGTGAGCTAGAGTTACTGCTTTAGAAAAGAACGAGAAGACTCAGTTTAGAGTATGACAAAGAGTTTTCTCCTTGGCAATCAAATTATCTAATGTGGACTTTTCCAGTTTTTGATTTATTTTCTTTGTACAACATGACGAGCAGTTATCACATAGAAATTCTTTGGAAGGCATTATTCAAATCTTTATTAAATCTCTGTAATAAAGCTTTGGCAATGCCTAATATTCTATAATTTTTAACATGGTAATTAAGTACTATATTTTCTTTTAATTATGATGTCATGCCTACACTTAGTTATAATACGTTGTTCTAACGCAGCTGGCAATACAGAGACTGTCAATCTTCATGCCATCAGCAAGGGCTGCACCGCTGTCGCTCATTGAGCACTACCCAGGGGCACGTGTAGCTTGAAGATAGGCTACGGACGCGATTAACATTGCCCTCACAATGCTCTACGATCCTATTAGACGGAGACCTACGGCTTAAAGTGGATTCTGAACCACTACAAACATCCCTGGCACCACCGGGATTCAAAACCGAAACCTGTTTAACCGAACGTCAGAGCTCTAGCCACTCGGCCATCAGGCCCTTTTATTCACATACTTATAAGCCTTTCTGGTAAAACTTTGGCAATACCTAATAGTTTACAATTACATGATAATTAAGTACCTTATTTTATTTTCTCATAACTAAGATGCCTTGCTTACACTTTATTATAATATAAATAAGATTAAAATAAATTTTTGTTTAAAAAAAAACATTTAGCAATCCACATTCAAAATCGTTATTCCCATTTTGGAAAAAAATTATACATATTTTAAATCTTATATAGTTATAGTAATCAGAACGGTGATTTAAAAATTTAAGTAACTAGGCATTTTTATTATTTATATTCATTCTTGTAATTCACAGCGAAATTCAAAAATTTATTAATTAAATTTCAAATCCAGAACGGATTTATAAGGCATACATTTTTAATGTAATGCATTATTAATGATTTGTAAGAAATGAAAACTGAATATAATATTAAATGAAATTTATTTAAACAATGATAAAATTTAACAAAAACTACTCATTTGAAAGTAAATGAAAGTAGTTTTCGATTGTAATTATTTCAATTCAGAATCTTTTTTTTTTTAATCAACATAAATAAGTGTTTGTAATCTGCTTATAAAAAATTAAGACCATTCAAAATCTAATTTATTTGATCGCATTGCGAATTAATCATATTATGAATGTTAGGCAAATGAAAACAGACGATCCTTGAACTAATATCTTCAAGACAGCAAATAAGATTTCATTCATATATTTATTTATTTATTTAGTATTTATGATTTATATATTTTTATTATTGTTAAGATTTTAATTTCTGTTTCCTTATTTTTCTTTCTTTATTTATTTTTAGTTTTAAAAATATTTCAAACCGGAAACTCTTGTTTTGTTTTTTTTAATTAAAAAAATCATAGCTCTTAATTAAAAATTTTTTTAAGTTATAAGAATTGCATCTTAGAAATGCAGGTGTTCTTAAGAGTTTTTTGAATTCATAGAAATGCATGTAGTTATAAGAATACAAATCTTTTATCATCGTCATCAATATCACGGCAGCCCAGAGTGGGCCAAGGCTTTGCTTTGAAGAGATTTCCATGAGTGACAAGGGCCCTCCAATTCTTAACCTTTAGCACAGCACAATCTTTTTCAACTGCGTCTATCCATCGCGACTTGGTGTCGTCCTCTTCCTCTTTGTCCCTGTGGTTTTGCCAAAACGAGTCTTTTTACAGGGTTTAAATCATTCATTCTAAATATATGATCAGCCCAGTTTGATCTACTGATCTTAAGAAATTTTATAATTTCTTGGTTTTTAGAGCAATTATGTATTTCTGAGTATGTATTTTCTATGTATTCTATGTATTTTCCAACAATCACTTTTCACTTCACTTTCAAGAATAGCCCTTATAACATTCCGCTTAAATAGACCTCATCAGATCTTGCCAAAGTCCATGCTTCAGAGCCATAGATCAGGGATGACCAACCCAAATGATCTTGCGGACCACTTTGGAAATGCATCCTAACTCCGCGGGCCGCACATAAAATTATATATCCCCCTATTAGATTTAGATCCACTATAGACATATTTTGGAGTGAAAAGTTGAAACATAATGAGTTGTTATTTTTGTGTTGACTATTATTCTTACATGTAAACATGGATAATATAATAATAATAATAATGATACTAAACACGCATTGTAAAGAAATAGATAACACTAAAAATAAAATATAAAAGGTATATAAATATAAATGATTGAAATCATTAAAAATATTTATTTTACCAGTGTGATATTTGTTTCTCCACTCTTTCACTTAGCTTTTGCACATCGATCTCAGTTTGGGTATTTGCACATCGTAATTAGTGTTGCAGGTCAGCGTTCGTTATGTTTAAGCGTGTAAATATGAACTCATCAATAAAACAGACGATATCTGTCCTATTTTCGCAAGAATATTATTTTAAAATCAAAAAAAATTTTTTTTTTTCATCATTTCGACAGTTTAGTTTTGAATATAGCGTATTTTTTGACGTAATGTATTTTTAATACATTGGTTTAGTTGGTTGGCAATTATAAAATAAATACATTTTGTAAAAGTGTGATACATCTCACGGGGCGGAAAAAAATTCAAGGGGGCCGCATTCGGTTGACCACCCCTGCCATAGAAAAATAAACAATCTTTCACAAATAAAATCTGTCGTTTGTATTTAAAGTAGTCTCGTCTCTAACTATTTAAGCATGACATGAATTGAGAATGATACTTTAAAATTGTTAAATACTTCCGTTCATGTGTTGTTATAAAACGCATCCCCGTCCATTGTTTTTGGATGTGTCGTGGCTTTCCTCGTGCTGGAAAATTCCAGAATCAAGATATTAAAACACGACTCGCTCATCCGGCGAGAGATAAACCTCTCTTAATAAGCCATAAATTTCATCCTGGGTTGGAGACACTGGCGGCCAGATTTATGTAAGTCCCTCGTTTTCAATTTACGGAGGTGGCCGGGACGTCTCATGTTAATGCATCATGCGACCGCTCTTGAATTCGAAACGAGATTTTCCTAAAAAGTATAAATATTAATGATTCGTTTTCTTAAGCGGGAATGGGGAAGAAAAGACCCTAATGTAATATTTCATTCTGGGGGGATATTCTGCTTTGGTTTTGATTTATTTTAATTCTGTGAAATATTGCATCTACACTTTAGTATTCAGGGTTTTTAATGATCTTAAAGTAAGAAAATGCGTCTTGAAATTTTGATTAAAGTGTTAATTAGTGTAATTAAAATATCATGAATAATTAGATGGGTGACCAAGTGATTTTTGTTTATTCATTTAGGAATCTGAAATTTTTATGATCCATATGTATCGTATCCTATGTCTCGAGTAAGTGCAACTCATTTGCATTCTTGTACACATTATGTTTTCGATATTTTTAATGTTCAAACCATTTATCAATCAATGCATTTCTTATAATCAATTTGCACAAGTACAATCGATTTTCATCTATGAAGATCTCCAATTTGAGAATGAAACCTATAGTCCTTGTAATTCACAAACTTAAACTCACATTTAAACTTAGACAGAATTAATTTTTTTTTACTGTATTTAAACTTAAAAGGAATTACATTTTTTTATTACAATGTTTAAATTTCGAAAGAATAAAATTTACTACTATATTTAAACTTACAAATAATTACATATTTTGCTTAAACTTAAAAAAATTGCCTTTTTTATTACATATTTTGTTTAAACTTAAAGAATTTTTTTATTACTAACTTTAAATAATCTTTAACTTTAAATATAGCAATAAAAAACGTAATTATTTATGTTTAAACTTAGAAAAATTAATATTTTTATTACTATGTTTAAACTCAGAAAGAATTAAATTTTTTATTACTATATTTAAACTTAAAAAAGAATTACTTTTTATTATAGCTATATATAATTAAACTTAGAAATAATTACATTTTTTGTTACTATGTTTAAATGTCATTAAAGTAAAGTAATATAGCCTTTTATATTACTTTATTTAAACTTAGTAATAAAAAATGTAATGCTTTAAGTTTAAAGCATTACATTTTTTATTATTATATTTAAACTTAGAGCATTACATTTTTTATTATTATATTTAAGTTTAAATATAATAATAAAAATTGTAATGCTCTAAGTTTAAACATAATAATAAAAATTGTAATACTCTAAGTTTAAATATTAATAAAAATTGTAATGCTCTAAGTTTAAATATAATAATAAAAATTGTAATGCTCTAAACTTAAATATAATAATATTTTTGTAATGATCTAAGTTTAAATATAATAATAAAAATTGTAATGCTCTAAGTTTAAATATAATAATAAAAATTGTAATTCTCTAAGTTTAAATATAATAATAAAAATTGTAATGCTCTAAGTTTAAATATAATAATAAAAATTGTAATGCTCTAAGTTTAAATATAATAATAAAAAATGTAATGCTCTAAGTTTAAATATAATAATAAAAAATGTAATGTTTTATGTTTAAACTTATCATAAATTACATTTTTCATTACTGTGTTTAAACTTCTATGACTAATTATCATCAATAAATATCACTTCTTGAACTCCCAACATACTTTAACGCAGTAAAAAAAATTATATTTATTCATTGATATCTATTCAAAAAGTTCTATTTCGGCCACAGGTGCGCCACCCAACGGTGGCGAAAAACAATACCGCTGTGAGGCATTACGTGGACGGAAACCATCGAGTCTCTACATTATTCAGTTGCCGTTCCAGCTACCCCCGAATAACGCTATATTTCTCTCTTTTTATTTACTAACTTCTGAGTATTTATGAGCAAACTCGATAAAAAAAGGGTCAAGTTCCGACGATTAAAAGCAGCAAAAAGGGAATCAAAAGAGAGAGAGAAAAAAAATGAAAATCGCAAATGACACTAAGTTCTGCAGAAAAGTTAAGACTTACTTTTTTTTTCAGCCTTATTTTTCTCTTTTTAGATGGTTTATCGTTACTGTATTATTTTTTTTTCTTTTGAAGTTGTTGTTTTTCACCAACTTTTTTTTCACTACTGTTGGATATTCTTTCCTTTGGTTGCTGAAGGCATAAATCTATGTCCTCCAAGAAGACACGACATGGTTGGGCTTAATTGCCCTCTGCAAAGGCAGCAGCAGAAAGGATTAAAAGAACTGCGGCGACCGCTTTCATCAAAACTCGCTTTGCGAGAGTCTTTTATCACTCGACTACGTGTGGGCGGTTTTATGCATCAGGCCCCGAATGCTTCTGGAAAGAGGACGACAATCACATGTAGACGTTCTGTCCACCAGTGGGTCGTGTGAATAATTCATTTTAAATTAATACAGTGGTCTACTAATATTGTGGTGCCAATATATATAATTAAAGTTATCATTTTATTTGTGTGATGAATTTATAACTAAATGGAATCATGTTTGTCTTTTACAAATCAGGAATTTTCCTCAATCATAAAAAACATAAATGTCTGTTTAAAAATAATTTTCCTCTTTTATAAAAAAAAAAAAAATTATTTTTGAGAAATTTGTAGAATTTACTTTAAATTACAGTATATAGAATTGAGTTCATTATTTTGCTTGTGTAATTATTTCATAATTAAATAGTTCAAGCTTCTCTTTTTTAATTCAGGAATTTTTATTAAATGGAGTTTTCAACCGGACATTTTCGAAAAAATAGTTTTTGCATACCGTATTTTGGACGTCCGTTAGCTTTTTCTCCCTAGAGCGCATGCTCATAGTAAATTGCGCATGCGTATCTGTAATAATGTTTCCTATGAGCATGCGCGCTAGGGAGAAAAAGCTAACGGACGTCCAAAATACGGTATGCAAAAACTCTCTAATGTCCGGTTGACTCCTTTATAAAAATTTTTATTTTTGAAAATTTTAAAAATTCACGTTAAATTAAAATATTAAAGATGTAATTCAAGTGTATCTTTGAATAATGCACAGCCAATAGCCAATTTGCTTTGGCAGCAAACTCAGCAAGAGACTTTTCTCAGCTGGGAGGCATATAAGAAACTATCTTGGATCAGCAATGAAAGAGGGGCCTGGTGGCCGAGTGGCTAGCACTCTGGCGCTAGATATCACAGGTTTCGGCTTCGAATCCCAGCGGTGACATGTATGCTTGTAGTGATTCGGAATCCACTTTAAACAATAGGTCTCGGCCTATAATAAGATTGTAGAGTGCTGTCTTGAGGTTGAGTCAGTCTTCAGGCCTCGTGGTTCCATGCTAAAGTGAAGCCTCATATTAGGCAATTGGCCCAATCGCCTGCGATGGGGTCTCCTGGACCTGGTGTAGACGTTCCTGCTCAGGGGGGATTAGTAGCAAGAACAACACAATACTACACTATTACAATTCTAAAAAGTAGAAAAAGAACTGAAACGACCACTTTCATCAAAACTCGCTTTGTGAGAGTCTTTTATCACTCGACTACGTGTGGGCGGTTTTATGCATCGAGCCGAATGCTTCTGGAAAGAGGACGAACATTTAGCATGTAGATGTCTTTTCGTTTGTGTACCAGTGGTTCGTGTGAATAATTCATTTTAAACAGTTAGGAATAATGTGGTGCCAATATACAGAATTAAGTTGATCATTTTATGTGTGTGATGAATTTATAACTAAATGAAATCAAGCTTCATTTTTTAATTCAGGAATTTTTATCAAACATAAAAAACACATTTTCGAAAAAAATCCAGTTGAAAAATCAAACTCTTTTATGGAAGTAAATTTTATTTTGTAAAATTTTGCGAATTCTTTTTAAATTAAAATATATAGAATTGAGTTTATCAGTTTATGTGTGTACTGATTTTATAACTAATGATATAAGTGATTTTTTTACTACATGATGTTTGTAAGTGGTTCAGAATCCACTGTAAACTGTAGGTCCCGGTCTGTTTAGCTCTTGTGTGTACAGGATGACCATAGAGCGACAAACCAAACTATTTGCAACTATTTGAAAGTATAGATCCGGTCCGGTTTTAAATCTTTAAAAATTTTAAGTTATGCAATATGATCTTTCAATTATTTGGCAGTTTCCTGTTGTACATGCATATACCTTTCTTCTTCTTCTTCGTTGGCGCAACAGTCCCAAGGACCAAGGTAGTCTGCCTACTAGCAGATTTCGAGACAAAAAAAAATATCTCATTACCTATGAACAAATATAAATATTTTCATTTGTAAAGATGCATTAATTGAATTTTAAAAGATCATTAATGTCTCCTTTGCAATGCATTATCATGTATGCCCTTAAGTCGTTGATTTCTGTCGTTGTATCCTGTTTCTGTTTTGATAACTCTGTGTTAATGATTCATCACGAACAATTATAAAGCTTTGCTTTTCCATCATCAGATTAAGAGCTTACGTTGGTAATGTGAGTGATGAAATGTAAGTGTGACCCTCATTTGTTGTTCTCACTCTTAAGCCCTGCAGTTTAGTCTCGCTTAATAAAGATTAATTGATGTGTGTCACTTCTTATGAAACATAAATGAATCGCTGGAAAAAGCTTCGGCTTGTTAAAAAGCCTACCCTACATTTATTTTCAAAGATTTAGAGTAAGGGGCACTTAAGTGACATACATAGTTAAATTAAAATAAAATCCCACTCTAATATATGGAATATTTTTTTAGATTTTTGAATAGCTTTTTAATAGTTAAGAAAAATATTTTTTTATAAAATTTTTTTATTTATGTTTCTTTGTTTTCTTCTTGTAGACTTCTTATAAAACATCTTAATATTAATGCTAGTATTTATTTTATCAAAATGGATTACAGTATTAATCTTATAAATAATTTTTAACTTTAGGTTTACTGTAAGTTTAAGAAAACACGAAATTAATTCCATCTGTTTTGACACATTTTTTTAATTAATAATACTGTGATTAATAAAGAAATTAGGCTCGCAGTGATATCAAGGAAAAAACATAATCAAAAAAATTTCAATAATCAACTCAATTGTAACAGAAGCGTATTGTTAACACTTACTGAAATTAATGACGATCCTCGTAAAGAATTATTTTTAAAACATAATTTTTTTTTAATTCTCTTCTTTTTTTTAAAGTTTTTTTTTAAATTTTCCATTCTTGGCTTAGAAGTCAGAGTCTTATAAATATTGAAACCATACGTGTTAGAAATGGTAGCTACAAACTAAAATAGTATAGTAATAGTAGATATACTATTACCAACCAGTATGTCTAATTAATAATCTTTCATTGGAAAACAAGAACATGTTAAAATCTCTAAATAACTGTCCAAGATGAATATTATAACATCTCGGCCTATACTAGACATACAACGGCTTCAATAAGAGGACCACTTTCAGGTTCATTTTAACGCTTTAAATTTTATTTACAAACATTATATATATATACATATACACAAAACTCTATTTACAAAAAAATGAAAATTATGGATATAAATTAGATACACAAGTGCAGTTCACTCCAAGGACGGAAATTTTCATAGTTCTCGAGCTTTATGATGAATGTCTTTCACCAGGTCCGAGACAGACCTTAATTATCACAGTATGAACTGCGTGATAAACATAACCACAAGGTGCTCACTGTATAAAAAGACAGAATTTCCTGCTTCTTCAGTCACTTTCGAGAAAAAAAGGAAAACAACACTTCTGGTGTCTACTCGTCGCAGAACTCTCTCTCTCTCTTCATCAAAACAAAAACTCCTTTTAAGACAATTCGTCAAGAGGAGGAGGGTCAGCTTCCCTCACTTCTCTTTGGAGTAGACGTTTTCTCAGCTCGACGTCTATAACCTATCACTATGGAACAACTCATGGTCTATTCATTCTGTAGTTATTTCGACCTGTGAAGGCAGTGCAGACAATTGCTCATTTCCTGAGTCTGATTACACATGACACCGAATATCTGCTATCTGATTTGAGTGACAGGTTGTTCTCAATAGTACAAAAATCTAATTGCATGTACCCACAGTACTGCTTGTCAGCTGTCAAATTTGAGTGATGGGTTGTTAAAATAGCATATATTCCTCTCTCCTGGAGAATGAAATTCCAAAACTCTTCGCGTGAAAAAAATGCTACAATATCTTCCAATCATAGCATAGAGGATATAGCATAGATATCTTAGCTGATATCTCATAAATACACTTTGTATAACATTTTTTTTTAATCTAAATTCTATTTAAAATAATTAGCATTTCTTTAAAAATTAACATATTCTTAAGTAGTTAGTACTAAAAAAAAATCTATTGTGTAGTGTTACCATTACTAATAACTAATCTAACCTGAAATCTGTAATACACCTAAATGAAGTTTAATCTTCATGATTTAAACAACTGTCACTAAAGGAAATAATTGTGAAAACATCGATTTTTCTGTAAAATCTAATTCAAATATTATACAAGCAGGCAACTTCTGAATGAATTTCTTTCCAGTGATCAGCCATCACGTTAGAGGGACCGTAATTAAACTTGTATAAAACTAGACACAGTTCAGTAATGATTTGCTATATTTATCTTCCAATGTTAATTTTCATCTCGTAGGAAATCTCCCCCCTTTTTTTTCTATATCGACTTGAGCAAAAAGCAAAAAAAAAGTATGAAATCACCGTATGAAAAAGTTATTTGAGAAATCCATTCCCCGGGTCTTGTACATGGATAAAGTTGCGTGACAACGGACCATATTTTAACTTTATGGGAGAACTGCATCTACGGACCTAGGAAAAAGTAGTACACCACGATTAAATGATATGCTCTGAAAAAATAATACTGATTCTGCATTGTCAGTGATACTGCGCGAAACAACATTAGACAAAAAGTCAAATGGTACAAAATGGATTCCTTTCTACCTTAATTTAGTGGGCATTATGCAATTTCGCTTATAAATATGTAAATTAGAAAAAAATATATCCCAGTATGTGTTTGGGACATGAATTGTTTTGAAATTCATAGCAATTTGCACTTAATTTTTATTCATCTTGTTTATGAGTAAATTGAAACAAAAATATTCATCGAATTTATTCGCCCTATTAATGACATCGTTTTATTGTTGATTACTGCTGTTGTTTCTTATCTCACTTGGTAGACATCTATACCAAGCCCACGAACTCGTTGTGGACTCATGGTTGAAGGGAAAGGGGGCAGTTTCTAGATTGTTTATTACTAATTTGTCCATATATTTTGATGATAGAGGATACTGAATTAAATCAATATCAATAAAACTTCCATCAAGTATTGAAATAAATCAATTTATTAGGTTTTATTAAAAAGTTAACTTAAATAAAATGAATTTTAAATGCAATTTAAGTCAACTTGGAATGAGAATTGATTCCCCTAAAATTATTTGTGTATTTTTAAAGATGAAATATATTTTATTGCTTAAAAAATGTTATTAATTACTACTCTACAGAATTTTTTTTTTGTTCTAATGCAGCTGGCAAACGCTTAGACAGCATGGTCTTGGATGCCTTAAGGCAAGCGCTGCACAAACGTTACTCACTTTGCATTACCCAGAGGGCTCGTGTAACTTGAAGATAAGCCACGGACGCGCAGTAACAATTCTCTACGATCCTATTAGGATCGGGACCTACGGTTTAAAGTGGATTCCGGAGCGGATTCCAGAGCGCTAGCCACTCGGCCATTCAGGCCCTCCTCTACAGAAATTTAGTACCCGTTAAGTTTGTCTTCATAATCCTTCAAAAAAATCGTAGCTAAAGAGTCGAAATTTTACACCTAAGATTGGGAAAATAAAAAATGAAAAAAATAGAGTAAAAATTAATATTCCTCACTCAGTATAGAATCGAGAAAAAGAGGCTAAACTGAAAGAATGTTTTTGATGCAAATAATAATAATTAATTTTCTTAAAAACTGAATTTAAGAATTTCTTAAGAACCATTCCAACTTTAAGCAGATGTCCTTTATTAAGAGGTATGATCTCGCTTAACTGTACTGCTGTAAGGTATAGACCCTTTACACTGAGCACTATAGGATCTACTGGTTGCTGAGGCAAGAGTTCCTATTTTTCAATGACCATCAATACGAAAAACATTGTTTTCCAAGAACACTATTGTGGGGAGCGTCATGTTTTCAACGAGAATCATTTTCTTTTGTATGTTTTTTCAAGTGTCTTCTCAAAACATTCCAAGCATGTTCAATGGAATTTGAATCAGAGGAGAACCTTTAAGCAAATTCTTTCCAGAGATTCTCTGACAGCTCTTCCACAATATTAATCCCATGTGTCAATCGCTCCTCTGAATAAACTCACATAGGAAAATATCATTTTTGGCAATATTTCATAGCAATAGCAATCTGCTATACTAGCATGTCTGTCAAAAATGTAGAGCTGAGGATAATTATTCACCATAATGCCTCTCCAGAGGAACACTCAAAGTCTATAGTAAAGATATCGTTCACCGATGTTACTAGGATGAAATCATGTTCCCATCTCCTCATTCGTGAGGGGATTGAATGGCCGAGTGGCTAGCGCTCTGGTGCTCGGTACCACATGTTTCGGGTTCGAGTCCCGGCGGTGCCGTGGGTGTTTGTAGTGGTTCGGAATCCGCTTTAAACTGTAGGTCCCGGTCTGTTTAGCCTAAAGAGTGCATAAGATGACCGTAGAGCGACAAACAAACCAAACTAAATCTCATTCGTGATTCTGCAGTAATTTTTATCCGCAAACAGGAAGTGATCTCATTAATAAAACATCCAGTTACGTTTTATACACGAGTCTAAAGCGCATATCAGACGGGCTTATTTCGCTTCACGCTAATGGTAACGGAATAAGTTCGTCTAATTTGGCCTTCAGGAGCGGCAAAGATGGGCGCCAATAGTGTTCAGGACTCACTTTTGTGATAGATTACTTTATAAAGACGTCTTGCTGCTGCGCGTACGTCTGGGATATACTATTCAATGTAAAACCTCCTCACACTTTGCCCACTTGTCCCCATTTTGCTCCCTTCATTTTGATCAAAGTGGGACCAGATGTGAAAAGTGGTATTGGTTGGTATTTTATGGTGTCAAAGTGGTCCTTATAAGACTTCCTGGATTACGGATTAGTGCACCTTCTCAACACAGACATCGAAACTTTCAGTTGAGCTACGCTTTTTGGGGTTTCGAACCATGTTTCCCTTGTTTGGGCACCCAATTCTCTACCCAACAAACCACTCCAACCTCATATTTTAAAAACCAAAATGATAATTGAGAAAAGAAGATTGACTTTGAGCTACAAGTTTTACTTGCCTAATTTATATTCCCATGCTTTTTTATACAAAATTTATATCCCAAAATTAAGACATGAAGACTCTTCGTATCTCGAAACAATCCTTCTAGAACTGTTTTCAATGTGCGAATATACACAAGTGCCGACGCAACACAAAGGTTGTCGCAAAACAAGCCTTTCCACCATCCTGATCTCTTGACCCTGCTGCAATTAATTCCGCTCCAAAGCCAGCGATGTGCTTGAAGCTTAATGCCACCGGTCTGTTCCCTTAATCTCTGAGTATTTTATTCACTTACCGCTTGCAACTGCGGGCCGTTTGTGGGAGCAAGTGAAGTGAAGTGAAAGGGGATGGAGAAGGGGGTTGAGGGGGCGACTCCCCTGAGAATGTGCTGGCTGGGGTCATTAAGGCTCTGGTTTTATATAAATCTCCACCCTCTCCACTGCCTGGATCTCCCGCGCAACAAACGGCCACCTCGCTCTATAACCGTTTATCAGTCCGCCTTTTCCTTTTCTCTCGGCCGTTTCAGATAAGAATGCCGAATTGCGAGAACATATTTTTAACAAGGGGTAGAGTTCGGGTAGTGCTGCAGTTTTACGGAGTGCCGGTGTCTTACAGAGAGCGGCGTTGCTTAATTCGTTAACAGATAAAGTGGCAGTGGGATTAAAGGATGGTATCTTGTGTGGCAGCTAAAATTAAATTGTTAGGATTCAATTACTTTCCAGACATTAGTAAGGATTATGAGTCCCACATATTTATTTTCAACGGAGAACTTTATTTAGTTCTCTGTTGAATTACTTGCAAAGTAACATTTGCATGATAACTTGTAAAGAATAGATGTAAATGTTACTTTACATGTAATTCTATATGAAAACTTGTAAATGATAGTTATAGTATTACAAGTAATTATATAAACACTCAAAGAATAGTTATGTTACAAATAACATTTGCATGAAAATTGTAAAGAATAGTTATAGTATTGCAAGTAACATTTGCATGAAAATTGTAAAGAATAGCTATAGTATTACACTGAAGTGACAAAAGTCATAGGATACCTCTTAATATCGTGTCGGCCCTCCTTTCGCCCGGCGAAGTGCAGCAACTCGACGTGGCATGGACTCAACAAGTCGTTGGAAGTCTTCAGCAGGAATATTGAGCCATGCTGTCTCGATAGACGTCCATAATTGTGAAAGCGTTGATGGTGCAAGATTTTGGTCACGAACAGACCTCTCGATGTCCCATAAATGCTCGATGGGATTCATGTCGGGCGATCTAGGTGGCCAGATCATTCGTTGGAAATGTCCAGAATGTTCTTCAAACCAATCGCGAACAGTTGTGGCCCGGTGGCATGGCGCATTGTCATCCATAAAAATCCCATCGTTGTTTGGGTACATGAAGTCCATGAATGGCTGCAAGTGATCTCCAAGTAGCTGAACATAAGCATTTCCAGTCAATGTTCGGTCCAGTCGCACCAGAGGACCAAGTCCATGCCATGAAAAAACAGCCCACACCATTACGGAGCCACCACAAGCTTGAGCAGTGCCTTGCTGACAGTTTGGGTCCATGGCTTCGTGGGGTCTGCGCCACACTCGAACCCTACCATCAGCTCTTACCAACTGAAATCGTGACTCATCGGACCAGGCCACGGTTTTCCATTCATCTAGGCACCAACCGATATGCTCACGTGCCCGCGAGAGTCGCTGCAAGCGATGTCGTTCTGTCACTAAAGGCACTCGAGTCGGTCTTCTGCTGGAATAGCCCAAGAAAGCCAAATTTCTCCGCACATTTCTAACAGCCAAGTCCTTTGTACGTCCCACATTGATTTCTGCGGTTATTTGACGCAGTGTTGCTTGTCTGTTAGAATTTACGACTCTTTACAGACGTCGCCGGTCTCGGTCGTTAAGTGCAGGCGGTTGACCACTGCGCTGTCCATGGTGGGATGTTATGCCTGAAATTTCATACTCTCGGCACACTCTTGACACAGTGGATCTGGGAAGGTTGAATTCCCTAACGATTTCCGAAATGACATGACCCATGCGTCTAGCTCCAACTAACATTCCGCGTTCAAAGTCTGTTAATGCCCGTCGTGCGGTCATCATCACGTCAAAACCTCTTCACATGAATAACTTGAACAGAAATGAAAGCTCTGCGAAAGCACTGCGGATTTATACCTGTTCTACGCGATGCTACTGCCATCTGAAAATTTGCATATTGCTATCCCATGACTTTTGTCACTTCAGTGTACAAGTAACATTGGCATGAAAACGTGTGAAGAATAGCTATAGTATTATTTGTAAAGTAACATTTACAAGGATAACTTCATGGATATCGTTTGAACTGTATAGAAGTGGATAGACTGCAGCACTATCTGGTGACGACTTGCAACAAAGGAGATAGCATAAAAACATTCTCCACGAGTGTGTTTTTTTCAAACACACACACAAATTTTCATCCAAATCGGTCCAGCCCTTTGGCGGAGTTCAGTGACAAACACACGTACAGAAGAATTGTATATATAAAGTTATTTATATATATATATATCAATGTCCCTATAATAAAGAATAAGTTATTTCCTTTTTTCATCTTACCCAACAAGATGAGTATATTATAAAATAAATCATAGGGTATGATGTTAAGGCAAAAATGCTAGCAATATTTTAGTATTGTATTGTATTGTATTGTATTGTATGGAAACATAGTTTAGTGTCAACTATATAATTTCGGCAAAAAAATAGCGATAGTTTAATAGCGTCAATTAAAAGGAGAAAAACAGTTACTATATCAAGAATAATTTGAATCTAAGTAGTAATTTATAAGTTTTGAAAGGAAATATAATTTTTTTTTTATTTTTACGTATGCAATCTGCGTATGATGTTTGACTATGAGGGCAGCAAATTTTTATTTAAAACAATTATTTTTTGTTTGTTATCGTTAAACAAAGGATCTATTGATGATGCTGTAGTATACATTTCCGCTTTTACAGTTCTTCTGTTTGTTCACTTAGGCTTTGAATTTAAATTCAATATTATGACCACCCTATTAGCCTTGAATTAATTTCGTTAGTTAAATTTTTTCGATCTTCTGTTTCAGTAAAATAAATTAAAAGAATTCAATTAAAATTATTGACAGAACGAAATAGTATTCGTATTAAATCCAAGTTTGATTTTAAAAGTTCTTGCTGTTCATCTCTATTCATTAAAATTGTTCTGATGAAAAAGAAAATGTTATTCATCATTTCAAATTGTACTTAATTAATTTCTGAATTAGGTATAATGAGCTTTATATAATGAATAGGTTTTTGTGGCTAAAACGTGCTTTTATGATTAAAGTACCCTCTTTGTATGTAGTTTATATTCATTAAAATTTAGTTATGCACACTGTGAAGTATAATTGCCAATTTTATCTATTTTAAGACAAATTGATTTTTTATGTATAGCACAGGTGAAACGTTTCCCGAATATATGCCATGAATCGCCTGTCAATAGAAGCAAAAGAAATGTTAAATTCTTTAAAATATGTTCGCTTGCATTTACGTGTTAGGCTGACTGGTAGGAATTTTCCATGTTTTTTCCCTCACTAACTACAATTTAGTTATATAACAAAATTGGATATACAAATGTTGGATATAGAAATGTTTAAAACCCTAAGACCAAACGTGAAAAGGGCTTCAAAACCATACTACGAAATACTTCAAGCAAAAGCCAAATTCTCTAGAAAAATTGTTCCATTTAAAACCATTTCAAGAGTTAAGCGGCCCAAACTACCATTTTTCAGCCAAAATCTGTACATTTGGAATGGAGTTTTATTTGCTTGCTGCATCTTTTGGAATGCTCCACGAACCCCTAACCAGGACATCATGTTCACACATGATAATAAACACATTGAAAAAAGAAATTGATATTCCATTTTAATATTTTCCTTAAAATTTATTAACCATTACTAATTCTCTAAATTTATGTACAGGCATAACATAATCATGTACATAAATTTAATGTCTTATTCAACAAATGTACGATTACCAGAAATAGAAAGTGTTATCGAAATCAATGGATCTATAAATGTTTTTTTACGATCGCGAAACCAAAACGTGTTCTCTTTGAAACAGGCAGAATACTCCGGCCTATTCTATCATTTTAGAAGAAAAAAAAGAAAATCAACACTTCTGGTCGACTTGTCGCAGAACTCTCACTCTTCTTCACCAAAAAACCTCCCTTTAATACAATCCGTCAAGAAGGAGGGGGTTAGCTACTCTCACTTCTCATCGAAGTAGACATTTCTCCGGTCGTAATCTAGCACCAGTTATCACGATGCAACAACTCAGGGTGTAGTCCATATTCAATCTGTATTTGTGAAGGTCACATACATATTCGCTAATTACCTGAATACATGACACCGAATATCTGCTATCAGATATGAACGACAGGTTGTTCTCAGTAGTACAAAACTATCATTGCATGTAATATAACTACCCCCAATACTGCTTGACTGTTGTCAAATTTGGTATATGTCAAAGAGCATACATTCCTCTCTCCGTGGCATGAAAGGCCAAAACTCTTCTCGTGACAAAAAAAATTCTACATTATATATACTGTTATACTGTGTTTCATATTTTGTCACCACAGTTCTGAAAATATAGTCCTCCAGGTCATACGTATACTCATATTCTCCGAATATTGGCATAGAATGTTTGTTGCTGGCATCGAAATTAACATTATCTTTCTCGATTCCAGTAAATGAATTTTAACATCTAAAAATTATATATAATTTGATTGTGTTTCTATGAAGCACATAATTTACATATAGCGGATACTATTGCAGCTTTTGTTGTGTAGAATGGTCTTCTTTCTTGTTCATTTCTTCATTCATTCATTACATTCATTAGTTCTCCTTTGGTTTTTTGTTTTCGCATGTTGAACTCATATATTGAGAATCCTTACTTCGATAAAAATTAAGTATCTTCCTCCTCAAAAACAAGTAATAAAAAAAAAAAAAAAAATTTTTAAAATTAAGTCAATTCCTATTTTTTTTTTCACTCTATTGCAAAAAGTCCTTTATAAATAATTTTTATTCATTTTTTTAAGTTTATCTGGCGCCATCTATTGGTAGATACATGCAACTTAAATCTAAAAAAAACTAAAATTAATGAATTAAATTTAATGAATGAATTAATATTTGAAAAAACTGTATTATCGTCCAGTGTCATCCACTGCAAGATAAAAAAAATGTATTTGAACTTAAGTGGAGGAATAAAAAGTTTTTATGAACGATTGAAAATTTAAACAAGATTATATATATATATATATATATATATATATATATATATATGGAGAGTGTGAGCTAATAGAAGGAATTGAAAAATAGCGAGGATACCGCGTCTTTCAAACCGCAGCCGGAACCACCGGATTTCTCCATCTCCCGGACAACTGCTCCCGGAAAAGACAGCGAAGCGCAACCTCCCGGGTGTTTTTATCCGGCAGGCGAGAAGATCGTTACCGGATAGACGGAAATACCGGACCCCAATACATCCCTCCGAAATAATCAGTCGTGTAATTGCCGTCTTGTGTTACAGCCCCGATTAATAGGGCGCCCCGCGGAATCCTTGTTGTGCAAATAACGCCCCTGTTTGCTTAATGCGGGGGATTCCGCGGAGCGCCCAATTTGGATAAGTGTCTCGAACCGAGATTCTCCTAATTGAGATTCTCGCAGAGAGACTTCTTTTCGAACGGGAAGTCGCCTTAGAATTCGGAAAGTTTTCAGCAAAGTAAATAATCGTCTCCTTCTTCTTCTCAAAATCTGTTGCTTATCGGTAGTGCAGACGCGGTAATGGATCGAAAGGAAATGCAATCTGTGACTGCCTTTTCCTTAAATAGTATCGGCTAATATGTGTGGCATATGCAATCATTTGTATTCTTGTTTCAAGCTGCATATTTTGTATCCTGGAATCTCTCGTAGCAAATTGCATTGCTGCGTCGTTGACGCTTTATAGCACATTCATTCTCAAATGTGAGTAGACAACTTCATTCAAACTCTGATTACAGAAATATAATCAAACCTGTTTTTGAACTGGGGAAAACGACCGCATAAAAAAGTATTCTGTACCGTCATAAGCTGTAAAATATAATGTTTGTAATGTTTAAAGTTATTTTACGCGGTAAATAGAGATCTCATAAAAATGTCCCGATTGGTGCGATTTCTCATAAGTGTCTGGCCCAAGTGGCTATCGCTCTGGCCTTTGGTACCACAGGCTTCATATTGGAATCCTGGCGGTGGCATGGATGTTTGTGAGTGGTTCGGAATCCACTTTTAACACTAGGTCCCGGTCTGTTTAATCATCGTGTGTACAAAATGACCGTAGAGCGACAAACCAAACCAAACTATCCGAATGAACAAATATTTCCATCTAAAAATTATATATATAATTTCTTTCTACATATTATGTACGTATGTTTCTGTGTTTCTGTGTATATTGCAAATGATAAAATGGTTTTGTTATACAATTTGATGTTTTACTGTTGGTGCTTTTGTTGAGCCGTATGGTCTTGTTTATTCTTCATTTCTCTGTTCATTAGTTTACCTTCAGCTTTTGTTTTGATTTGTTGTGTTCTTTATATATTTTTTCTTTCTTTCTATTATGTATATATATTTCTGTACATATTGTAAATGATATGATGGTTTTGTTACACAACTTAACTGTGTTTCACTGAAGCATATGATAATTTACATGCAACAAATTCTGTTGTGGTTTTTGTTGTGTAGAAAAAACGTGTTTCAGATTCATTAGTTCTCTTTTGGTTTTGGTTTCGGCGTGCTGTGTTCCTTGCATATATACATATAATGTAAAGAACTTAACATACCTAAGGAAAATCCTTATTTATATAAAAATTAAGTACCTTTCCTCTTTAAAAAAAAAAATAGCAAGGAAACCGCGTCTTTCAAACCGCAGCCGGAACCACCGGATTTCTCCATCCCCCGGACAACTGCTCCCGGAAAAGACAGCGAAGCGAAACCTCCAGGGTGTTTTTATCCGGCAGGCGAGAAGATCGTTACCGGATAGACGGAAATCCCGGACCCCAATACATCCCCCCGAAATAATCAGTCGTGTAATTGCCGTCTTGTGTTGCAGCCCCGATTAATAGGGCGCCCCGCGGAATCCTTGTTGTGCAAATAACGCCCCTGTTTGCTTAATGTGGGGGATTCCGGGGAGCGCCCAATTTGGATAAGTGTCTCGAACCGAGATTCTCCTAATTGAGATTCGCAGAGTTCTTTTCGAACGGGAAGTCGCCTCGGAATTCGGAAAGTTTTCTGCAAAGTAAATAATCGTCCTCTTCTTAAAATCTGTTGCTTATCGGCAGTGCAGACGCGGTAATGGATCGAAAGGAAATGTAATCTGTGATTGCCTTTTCCTTTAATACTATCGGCTAATATGTGTGGTATATGCAATCATTTGTATCCTTGTTTCAAGCTGCATATTTTGTATCCTGGAATGTCTTGTAGCAAATTGCATTGCTGCGTCATTGACGCTTTATAGCACAGTCATTCTCAAAACTGGAATGATCTTTGATGTAAGTAGACGACTTTATTCAAACTCTCAATACTGATATATATAATTAAACCTGTTTTGTGCTGGAGATAGCGACACCTTAAAAAAATATACTGTAACTTCAGAAGCTATAAAATATAATGTTTGTAAAATATTTTTAAACAAATATTATTTTATGTGGTATAAATCGTACGGTTTTGACTTATATATTTTTTTTGTGACTAATCCTCATGGTTCAGCAACGAAAGATAGACACCTCATGAGTAATCTACTCATGGATGGATGGAGGGAAAGGGGGCAGCTTCTGTTGTGAGTGAGCACTCGTAAGCAGAAGTCTAATTTTGCTCCGAGTCGCTGAAGAAGGAGAGCAATACCTTCCAGAAAGACTTTTAGGGGCACCTCCCACGAATTTGCGTATTGTAAGGAAGAAAACTTGGAAAACTCGCAAGAGGTAGACTAATTAAAAAGGCAAGATGCTTGATATATTTAACTCTAGTCTTCTAGTTTTTGAAACGGTGTCTTCAACAATAACATCAGCCGATCAGCCCTAATGCTCATCAGCGGTGCATGCTGTCACTGAGCCACGAGGCGGCCAAGCCTCACAATGTAGTTAGAAATTGGTTTTCCTTACAAGTAAAAATTGAATTGACATACACACCGAAACATTTTGTAATGTTTTATTGGTTTATATAAATTCCTATTCATTGTAGTCGAGTACGCGTAATTTCTAGTAGAGAACTGGTTCAAAATCAATTTCGTTATTTGAAGATGATACCTCGCATCTAATAACTTTCGTTGTTGCAGTATTATTAGATTAACTCATAGCAGATAAAAAAAATTACGTTTTATTGTTCATGTGTTTATAGTCTATTGTTTAAAATGTTCTTTGTAGATTAGTAGTCCGAAATCTCATAATTTTCATTAAAATGTCTTTTGCATTTGATTTCACAATAAGTATTGTTCATTCATTTTAATTCAAGCACATACAAAATATTTTTATCGAGACTAATAAATTATGAATTGTTGCATTATTTGTTTAAAATTATGTGAAATAATAATTTATCAGTTTATAATCAACATTTGCTTTAATAAAATTAATAAAGTAATTATTATTTTGCTTTAGATAAATGAATTCAATTTTTATAAAATAAATAATGTTGATTTAATTATACATTAGTTCACATAACTATGAAAGTCTAATTTTTTGTCTTTTTTTTTAAATTTTGTTCTAGTAATATCTCTTATTTTGACGTAAAGATTTATATAGTATGTGACGACATCTTCTATTGTGCAATACTTTTTATGCAACAGAAGAGATTATTCCTATTTTACCTCCATATGAAATGCCAAAACCATTTGTTATATGCAACAGAAATCACGAATCACTAAATAAAAAAGGAGATTTTGAACAATAATAAAGCTAGAACTTTTTCTGCAAAACATCCATTTAGTGAAAGAAGATTGACCGTTTCGATCCAGTATGGAGTTCCCTGTAATGCTGCGTTTGGCCTTGAGACAGAAACCAAGACAAACAACTTCATATCGGTAAATTTTTAACTTTGCAGTTTAATACAAAGTTTCTTTTGTACATAGTTAATGCATTTACGGATACATAAAAAAACTGGATAGTGAATAGCCCCTGTTTACGGCTGGAAGAATGTCAACTGCAATTTAGAAACCGCTATATCTTCCTGATTCCAAAAAATGTATCTTATTTTTATACCCTGCTGCAGTTACAACATCTGGTTTTTATTATTTCAGTATTAAAACATGTGGAGTTTTTTAAGGCTACGTATCATTACACGCTAGTAGTTTTTCAAACCCCCATGTGTTGTTACTTATATTGTTTTTAAGTAACTTTACTTTTTTACAAAAAAATTTTTTTTTCAGCCTTTTTATTTTTTTTCCTCTAATACTAAAAACTGCAGATAAATCAGTAAAAACTGAACTGTAATTATGGAGCTTGAATTATAAAAAAAAACGAACACAAAAACGAGCAAACAAAGTTTATAAAAAAATATATTAATTTAAAAAATGAAAAGATAATTGATTTTTAAAAACAAAGAAAAGAAAAAGAACAAATTCACTAGTGAAAATTGATTTGAAAAGAAGTCATTTCCTCCACACTGTAACGTCTCTGCCTATACTTGACCCATAACGGCTTCAGGAAGAGGGCCATTTTCAGGTTCATGGGAACACTTTAATTTTTATTTACAAACATTATATACATATATACAGAACTCTATTTACAAAAAATGAAAATTAAAGATAATTCGATTCACAAGTGCAGTTCACTCCAAGAACGGAGACTTTAAACTGTAGGTCCCGGTCTGTTTAGCCTAAAGTGTGTACAAGATGACCGTAGAGCGACAAACCAAACCAAACCAAACCAAGAACGGAGATTTTCAGAGTTCTCGAGTCTACAACGATTCTAATTGCCTGGTCGGCTGGAGACCTTAATTATCACACGATGATACACGAAACCACAAGGGTCTCACTTTGTATACAGACAGAAACTCCGGCTACTCAGCCATTTCAGAGATAAAAGCACATCTTGTCGACTCGTAGCAAAACTATCTTCTTCACTAGAAACCTCCTTTTAAGACAATCCGTCAAAAGCAGGGGGGTCAGCTTCCCACACTTCTCATTGGAATAGACATTTCTCAGCTTGAGTCTATCACCGATCACGATGGTATGATATAGTTTATAGATCTCATGATATAGTTCATATTCAATTTGTGGTTGTTTCGACCTGTGAAGGTCGCACAGACATTCGTTAATTTCTGAGTCTCATTATGCATGACTCCTGATATCTGCTATCAGATTTGAGTGACAGGTTATTCTCATTAGTACAAAACTCTAATTGCATGTAATAGAACTACCCACAATACTGCTCGCCTGCTGTCAAATTTGAGTGATGTGTTTATTATATATTTTTCAAATAACATACTGGGAATGAAATGCCAAAATTCTTCCCAAGAGGAAAAAAATTACTACAATGCTATGGTCAAAGTTGCAGACAATTTAATTTTAAATAATAAATAAATTTATTTAAATAAATAACTTTAAATAATAATATATTTACTTTTATTTAATATCATAATAATAAATTGTATATAACATAATTTTTAATTGAAAATTTCTTTTAAATATAATTGAATAAATAGAGAAAGGAAAATTCAGCTTAAAATTATG
Organism: Caerostris darwini; assembly: GCA_021605075.1. NCBI lineage: Eukaryota > Metazoa > Arthropoda > Arachnida > Araneae > Araneidae > Caerostris > Caerostris darwini. Next base: position 171,902 of record BPLQ01010627.1, on the reverse strand, counting down.
ATTCGACATAAATAGTATCTCTTTTACAATGCTAAATAAAGAAATTTATAATAGGTCTTATTAAATAGGTCATTTTTTTCCTATTCATAATTTCAATATAAAATAATAAATACAGTTCCTGTTCCAAAACAAGTTATCTCTACTATATTTGCCAAAAATTAAAATATAAATATTCACTTAAATTGAAAACCTTATCATGAAAATTTTCGTCACATCTTATTTATTCACAAAATTATGCACTAATTGTTTTCTTATTATTTCTGCCAATATATTTTCCCAATGACTCCAATCTACTTACAGGATAAACCGTTCTTCATCTAAACTTCTGCAATCATTTCTTAAGTTTATTCTTTAAGTTTAGAATAGAATATTTGCGAAAACATTTATTCATTGCTTGTGTATATACACTTAATATTGAAAAATACAGAAAAGAGATTATAAATGTATTCCTACTAAACTTGAAGTTGCCTTTGCGCTTTGCAAGTATTGAATTTTTATTTTGCAAATATTATCCTAATCTTTTGCTGTATGCAAAATGTATTCAAGAAGTTTTAGGGAAGCAGTTCTGTGCTTCGAGACATGTTGTTAAGCTCACGAGCAACCCGGGGCCGTTCCGTTTTGAAAGAATAACATCCCATAAGGGATTCGAAGCAAAATGTCGATTTCAACTCAGAGAAGAGTTTGTTTTGTGCAGCAGGTAAATTGTTAGGGAAATTTTATGCATCTAAGTAAAGTTAATTTATGTGTTTAAGATTGGAGAAATGTCTTTCTTTTTTTATTTCGAGTATAAAATATAAATCTCGTCTCTTTTTGAATTCGCAGTGATATTATTTTCGACAACTTTGTTTGTTTTAATCCCACTTACCATTAGCATTAGTAAGTATTACTTCCAACATTTAAAACTGAGAAATTAATAAAATAAATTTAAGTATCTATTTCTAGAAAACTGCGTATTTATTTGTTCTAGGATTTTAAGAAAGGAATAGTTAGGTTTCTTAAAAATTCTTATTTATTTAGTCTCATTAAACATTTTATTTTTGTTATATTATGAAAGGTACAATCTGTAACAATTGAGATATTATGAATAACTAACTCTTTTTGTGTTGTTGTTTATCCCACTCGATAGACATTTAGACCAAGCCCACGAAGTTGAAGGGAAAAAGGGGCAGCTTTTGTTGTGGTGGAGCGCCAGCAGGTAGAAATGGTACTTGACTCCGTGACGCTCTACAGTCGTATGAGACAGGGACCTACGGCTTAATGTGGATTCCGAACCATTACAAACATCCATGTCACCGACAGGGCTTGAACCCGAAACCGACTGGCACCAAGCGCCAGAATGCTCGAAACTTGGCCATTCAGGCCCATAACTCTTCGTTTTGTTGCTGTTCTGATGCAGCAGGCAATGCTAGATAGTTATCATTTAGCACTACCCAATATAATAAATAGGGGTACATGAAGTTGAAGGCAGGCTACAGACGCGAGTCACACAAGCCCACACAACGCTCTACGATCCTATTAGACCGGGACCTACCGTTTAAAGTGTATTCCGGGCCACTACAAACATCCATGGCACCGAGCGCCAAAGCGCTAGTCAATCGGTCAACAGGCCCCACTAGATTCGCCAACAAATAAAATGTATATATATTCACTTTAACTGAAAACCCTGTCATGAAAATAAAAATATTCGTCACATACTATTTATTCACAAAATTATGCGCCAACGATTTTTCTTATTATTTCTGCCAATATATTTTCCAAATGACTCCAGTCTACTTACAGGATAAACCGTACTTCATCTAACCTTCTGCAATCATTTCTTTTTAAAGTTTATTCTCTAGTTTAGAATAAAATAGTCGCGAAAGCATTTATTTATTGTTTGTGTATATACACTTAGCATTGAAAAATATAGAAAAGAGATTATAAATATTTCCTACTAAACTTGAAGTCGCTTTTGCGCTTTGCAAGTATTGAATTTTTATTTTGCAAATATTATCCTAATCTTTTGTAGTATGCCAAATGTATTCAAGAAGTTTTAGGGAAGCAATTTTGTGCTTCGAGACATGTTGTTAAGCTCACAAGGAACCCGGGGCTGTTCCGTTTTGAAAGAATACCATCCCATAAGGGATTCGAAGCAAAATGTCGATTTCAACTCAGAGAAGAGTTTGTTTTGTGCAGCAGGTAAATTGTTAGGGAAATTCTATGCGTCTAAATAAAGTTAATTTATGTGTTTAAGATTGGAGAAATGTCTTTCTTTTCCTATTTTGAGTATAAAATATAAATCTCGTCTCTTATTGAATTCGCAGTCATATTATTTTCGTCAGCTTCATGTTTATTTTAATCTCGCTTATCATTAGCATTAGTAAGTACTACTCCATACATTTAAAACTGAGAAATTAATAACATAAATTTAAATCTCCATTTCTAGAAAACTGCGAATTTATTTTTTTTTTGGATTTTAAGAATTAAAAAGGCAAAATTTAAACTTTCTCAATGGACTTATTTATTTAGTCTCATTAAACATTTAATTTCAGTTATATAAAAAATTTACAATTATGAAAGATACAATCTGTAACAATTGTGATAGGTATGATGTGGTAGATAATTATGAAAGATACAATTTGCAACAATTGTGATCTTATCAGTAACTAATAAATAACTCTTCTTTTTACCACTGACAATTTTTCAGTGATTTTTCTCCGAAATGCCTTGCAGCGGCCTCATGGCCAAGTGGCTAGCGCTCTGGCCTTTGGTATCCCAGACACCAGGTACAAATCCTGGCGATGACATGGATATTTATGAGTGGTTCGGAATCCACTTTAAACTGCAGGTCCCGGTCAGTTTAGCCGTCGTGTGCACCAGATGACCGTGGAGCAACAAACCAAAAATTGAAATGCCTTCAGCTAAGATAGATATGTATTATGCAGGATTTAGTTGATAGGTCTTTATTTTTTTATACATAAAATCATATTTTCGGAGTTTGTTTCATAGCAGGATAATATTAACTATTTAAATTATATATTTTTTTAAAAATGTATATTATTGCCAGTTTATTAAGTCGTTACCCTACATTAACAAAAACATTTTGAAAGGGCCTTTATAAAAAAAAAATTACAGTTTGTATCTAATATTTTAGGCCATTATGTTTTCATTAAGTAAACATCAAATATGCTTGGAAAAAATATATATAAATTTGCATTTTAACTTCTGAAATTTCACACTCCTCTTGATCCAAATGTCAAATCAAAGTTCAGTGGCCCATTTTTCTTGCGCGATTTCGCCCCAAAAAGTCCAAAAAAACGCGACCAGATCTCCCACATCGACGATCGTTTGACACCAAAACATCTGAAAATGAGCACTTCAGAGTCGGAAATCCGATAATTCAGTTCCTGGACCACATTTGCATGATTCTGCCGCACAGTCAGGGCGATAAAATTTGCGTGCGGTGCGACTTTTTTTTTCAGTTTTCTTCCACTTTTTGTACTCGGGTGACCAGCTTTTCTGTTTTTATTGGAAGCCTTGCTGCTTCGCTGGTGGACCGTTCAAATATCACGCAGTTCAATGGAAGGTGTGTGGATACGAACCTCGTAATTCGGTTCGTTGTCTTAGAATAGCAATCACAATGGTGGCATTACCACCGTGTTTAGTATGGCAGATCGCATAGATTATCCGCCTGAAGAGTTTTTCCCCTTCTATTTTTTGTCTAATGAGCATAAATTTCTTTTTTACTCTAAATGCGTATAGGTTATTTTGATCATCAGTGGCAACGATATTGCACATTTGAAAATGTTCCCAATCGTGTATCATTACCATCATCAATTTTTTTTTAACCTTCCGAGAGAAATTGTACTAGCGAAATATGCCATTATCAAAAGGAGCATGCACATTTATTTTAATTCTAAAGTTTTATTTCATTATCTGATGAATTCTTTAATATTTTTATTTTACATTCACATATATGTCGGTCTTTCGGATAACCAGCAATTTTGAAATGTTTACTTCAATATATTTTTACATTTTTGGATCCTGATGGCCTAAGATTTCTAATATTCTTAAAACCGTATAAAGAATTTTTTCTTCATTTTTTATTTTTTATTTCACAATATCTGCTTTAAATAAATGAATTTAATTTTTATAAAATAAATAAGAATTATTTAGGGCCTAGATGGCCAAGTTGCTAAAGCTCTGGATCTCGGTACCACAGATTTCGGAGTTATGGATGTTTAAGGCGGTACCATGGATGATTGGAGTGGTCCGGAATCCACTTTAAAACCGAAGGTCCTGGTCTAATAGGATCGTAGAGCGTGGTGGGTGTAATGTGACTCATGTCCGTGGCCTATCTTCAAGCTACGCTACTCCCCTGGGTAGTGATCAATGTGTCACAGCGGTGCTGCCCTTGCTTATGGTATAAAGATGAACTGTCTTTGTATTGCTGAAGCATTTAGAGAACAAATCATTAAACAACAACAACAACATATATTTTTTGGATCATTTCTTATTTGAAGTCATTATTTAAGAATTTTTTATCTTTGATTATTAAAATTTTTTTCTTTGATATTTTTAATTTAAATGATGTGGCTCATCTAGATCATCAGTACCTTATTTGAACATACAACTTTTTCTAATTACTTACCTTACTAGTTAAATTACTTCCATTACCTTTATAAGAAATTTTGTATTATTCGATAGAGTTAGGAATTTGGCCTTTTGGTTATTAAAAAAAAAACGTTCATTTATTTGAATTGTAAATTATACATTTATTTCAAATGATATTACTATTACAGTGTTTACTAAAAAAGATAAAAAATAATTTAAAATATTTATATATTAGTAATAAATTAGCTTGCGTTTAAAAAAAACTCATAATTTTGATTTCCAATTTTAATTTCGATGATTTTAAGGCAATGTTTTTACAATGAACATGTGTGTTTTACGTTCAAAAGAATTTAAATCAATGTCAACATGCATGAGAAATCTAAATGCATTTCAATTTAGGCGGAAAAAAAAACATTAAAAAATAACTCGAAAAATAAAAGTAAATTTGAATTACATAACAAATTATTAATTTAAATATAATTATTGTTATAAAATTATTTAATTTTAAATTTAAATATTTAATAACTGTTATTATTGTATAAATATATAGTATATATTATTATAATTATATAACAAATTAGATTAGATTATTTTTTAACAAGAATTATTAAAAAATAACTCTAAAAATAAAATAAATTAAATTATATAGCAAATTATTTTACAAATTTTTATATAATTTAAATAAATTAATTTCAAACCATTGAATTATTATATAATAATTATATAAATTTAAATATTTAATAAATATTAATTATTATTGTACATATATTATTATAGTTATACAATAATTTAATTTAATTAAATAATTAAAAAACAAGTTATTAATTTTATAACAAAGTATTTTATAAATTGCTATAAAAATCATTCTCTAGTATACATACCTATGAGAATTAATTTTTCTAATAATTTCTCAGAAAAATCAATATTATCAGAACATGTTTTTTCTAATTCATAATATATTTTATATATTTAAAAATATTTCACGAAAAATATGTATTTATGTTATCAGAAATTAATTTTCAACAAAAACATTTCGCTTGACAGATATTATATTTCAAAAATAATATACAATAAGAATTTAGATTTTTATTTCGAAATTATGATACTAAATAGATTAGTATAATTTCTGCAAATTAGTATAAATAAACAACAAAGATGATCATCAAAAGCTTATAAAGTAGCAAATAAGATATACCCTAATTGTTTTGAAAATTGTGCTATTAGTTGAAGCTAAAAACATTTTAATTAGTTATTTTCGTATTAATTATATTCATTTATCTTATTATAATTTGAAATTGACGCAATTCAGCGCGACTTAATACGATTAAATACGTGCACATTTTTAAAGTTCAAACTAATTATTTATGCACCATGTAATTGAAAAGGGAAAATCAGCTCACGAATTATTTATTGCAACACTACATTAAGACTTTCTTTTGTGTAAATTGTAATTAATTCCAAACAACACTTTCCATCTTTTACAAAATCTTCATTTCAAATTACAAAAACAAATTATTAACATAAAATTTTGTTTTAAATGCTTCTTAGAATCGAAAATGAATTGAGCTTATTACGGGAAATTTATTAATTAGTTTTATCTTTCCATTCACATTAGCGTTAATTTTTAATTATTTTATAAGCAGGTTAATTTGCTCTGTGTGGTTTATGGGTTTAATTAGCAAATATTAACTTCAGTTGTCAACTAATGAATAATAGATAGACAAAAGTGATTTTTAAAAAATTCATATTTGAAAATAATGAACTATCCTGACTGAAATTTATGTGTGCTTGTTTTTTCAGGTAAATATGTCTTTCCTGATTTGCATTGCTTTTATAAAGATCTGTGAGTATTTCATTCCTGGTTTTCTTTTAAAATCAAGTTATTTTATTGTTTAAAAAAGTGTTTAAATCTTATTATGGGAAGGTGTCTTTTAATTGCTAGTTATTCAAAATAATAGCATTGAAATCAAAATTTCAGCTTTAAAATAAATGTGTTAATTCTTAACAGAAGAAACTCTTTAATTAAGGTTTTTTTATTGTGTTTTAATCTGTTTGTACAACTTTACAAATATCTTCTTTCAATATCTTTAAGTAGAAATTATAATAGTTTAAATAGTAATAACTATTAATAACTATTTTTAATACTTATTATTACTTAAACTGTTATAACTTACTTATTACTACTTAAACTATTATTAATAAGTATATTTAAGTAGTAATAGGAATTTTTAAGTAGTAGTAAAAAGCTACGTTTTAAGCTAAGTAGCGTTTTTCAAAGCTTTTAACTCGTATGTTTGAAACAATTATTCCATTTTGATACAAATATTTTCAAACTAATGTAAATAATAATTAATAATTAAGTAAATAGTAAATCTGAGTAAATTAAGTAAATAGTCATAATAATTAAATCAATTGATGCATTTCCGTTACAAGCATCTTGTATATTACATATTCTCATTTATTCAAATTGTTTTTATGGAGAAAGCAAATACTATTTTTTGATCAAATACGCAAATGTATTCTTTGTCACTCATCAAAGAACGTTTTATAAATTGTAACTATTTTGTACAAATCAATAAAATGATGCAAATATTTATTAATGCATTAACATTGACTTGCATGTAAAAAAAGTAAAGCTTGATAATATTTACAAATAATTCAGTAAAATCTACCAGTCTTTTCAGTTTTCTTAATGCAGAATTCTTGATGTTAAGGTCATTTGCTATCGGGGAAACATATTGAACATTAACCAACGTTCGCAACACTTTTTCGAAAAGAAACTGGCTTAGATTTGTGTTACATGTGCGAAACACCTCTACACATCATGGCAATTATTATTTTTTTTTTGTATGTATGATACATTGTATGTTTCCTGGAACCTAACACCCTTTTAGAAAGTATATATCCGGTCTGGTTTTAAATCTTAAAAACTTTTAGTTATGCAATATGATCTTCCAATTGTTTGGCAGTTTGCTGTTGTACATGCATATACCTATCTTCTTCATTGGCGCAACAATCCTATGATAGGCCAAAGCTGTCTCCGTACTGGCAGATTTCGAGACAGGAGATGTTTTAATTTTTACGGAGTAGGGTTGCCAGCCTTACTCTCAACACTCTACACTATTAGACAAGGACCTACTGTTTTAAGGGAATTCGGAACCACTATACAAATATCCATGGCATCGCCAGGACTCGAGCCCAAAACCTATAGTACCGAGCGCTAGCCACTCGGTTATCAAGCCCCTACAGTGATATTAGAAGAAAAAGCTATATTTACCTTATTAATATAATTATAGGAAGATATCTAATGTAATTGTCTAATAGATCTAAACTCCCTTGTTAGAGATAGAGTAAGTCCCTTGTAAGTAAAGTCCCTTAAGTCCCAGCACTACCCGGGGGCACGTGTTGCTTGAAGATAGGCTACGGATGCGTGTCACACAATCCCCACAATGCTCACGATTCTTTTAGACTGGAACTACGGTTTAAAGTGGATTCGAACCCCTACAAACATCCATGGCACAACTGGGACTCGAATCCGAACCCTGTGGTACGGAGAGCCAGAGTGATAGCCACTCGGCCATCAGGCCCCTACAGTGATATTATAAAAAAAGAAACCTATGTCTACCTTATCAGTAAAATCATAGGAAGAGATCTAAATTGACTATCTTCAAACCACCTTAAGTCCCCTGTTTGGAGAAGGTGACGTCCGCCGTTGTTTTCCAAATATTTTCAAATGAAGGATTTTCGTAATTGACAATTAGCCTCTGCAAACACCGAATCACCCGCAGCTCATAACGAGTTCATCAACTGAGCGATTCACTTCCTCGCAGCTAATTACCTGATGCCAATGACAACAACTCGCTCAATTATTGATATGGGAAGTTTCTTGGAAAATATTTATTCGTTCGCCAATTGGCGTTCCTCGGCGCTGGGTAAACGAAAACGGGGAAAATTTAAATATTTGAAGATTTGGAAAGTGCACTTTGAATGAACAACAAAAAAAAATAATTAGCAGTGTCTGCCCTCTTACTTAAATAGGGATTATACGGGTGTCATGTGGAATTATAGTCTTAAATTCATATATACAAAGGACAAATATTTACATTAGATTATAAGGAATGGGCTTATAATAGTGTGATTAGTTTTAGTTTATGTAGTTTAGTTTAGTTTTAGTTTAGATATGATTTTTTAACAATTAATTGTTGATTTTAAGCACCAGAAACTAAGTTGCTTTTGTTTTTGAACATCGGAAACTTTGAACTTCTAATACCAGACACTTTGATTTAAGCAGGAAGCACCAATCACTTTGAACTTTGCAAGAACTTTGAATACTGGACACTTTTATTTTAGAACTTCGAATACCAAGCACTTTGATTTGAGAAGAACATCGGACACAATGAACTTCGCAAGAATTTCAAATACCAGTCACTTTGATTTGAGAACATCAGGCATTTTGAACTTTGAATACCAGATACTCTCATTTGAGATCATCGGACACTTTGAACTTTGCAAGAACTTCGAATACTGAAAGCTTTGATTTGAGAAGAACATCGGACACTAAACTTCACAAGAACTTCGAATATCAGGCACTTTGATTTGAGAAGAATACTGGACACTTAGAACTTCGCAGGAACTTGAATACCTGGCTCTGAAACTGTAGAGATGTACCAGTTTAAGCTTTACCACCGATGCACCATGGGAAGCCTGCTATACTACACATACACAATACAATCATAATTTTGAACGATGGGATCTAGAGGGGTTATCATCCATCTCTTCAATCTCAACCATAGACTATCAGATTAACCGTACTTGTCCTTATGACTTCAGTTGAGTTAAAATTTATAAACATTTTATAAATTATTTTATTCTTTTTAACAGAGTAACAAATGCGGTTTCAGAAATTGTGGTTTCCGAAAAAAAACTGAAATATTCACTAGAATATATTTCTGTGCAATTACTATTTTTTTTTTTTTTTTTTTTTTCGAATTATCTAAAATTTCAGCCAGTGTGTCCGTGAGATGAATTTTATTGTCAATCAGATAATTTAAACTAAATTAATTTAATTGAGACATAAAATTTTTCACTAATAGTTACATAATACCTTTACAAACTATGCCAATTACTATTACAACTTTACAGCCAACGGCCGTACCATGCTGAATATATGATACCGAAGTTATCATTGGGCGCGGTCAACTTGGGTACCACCTGGGAACACCGCGTTAAATTTGGGACCTGAATTTGTCTAGCGCTCTGGCGCTCGGTGCCACAGGTTTCGGGTTCGAAATGTTTGTAGTGGTTCGAATCCACTTTACCGTAGGTTTTCTATGACTGTAAGAGCGTCACGGAGCAAAAGTCAGGCTTCTACCTACGGGTGCTCCATCACAACAGAAGCTGCTTCCTTCCCCTTCAATCATGAGTCCATATGGGCTCGTGGGCTTGGCCAGCCAAGTGGGATAAGAAACAACAACAACAACAACAAACTATGCATATATGTATAGTATATTTCAAATATTATTTCTCATTTAAACATGTCACATTTCGTCCATTTCAATATTGAATGTTTTCTTTACGCTAATATTAGCGCTATACTGTACATGTAACTGTGCATACACTATTGTCTGATTTGAACCGCCTTGCATCCAGATCCAACTACTATCATCCCTATGTGTGCACCCGGTGATGACGCTAAGAGCGGGATTATTGCACCGCAACACCCAATCCCGATACAGTGTCTTTGGAGGGATAATTCGTGTGTGTGTGTTTGCGGATGCTGTTCATTATGACGTCATTCTCCGATCGGATGAATTCACAAGTTTATTATGACCCGTTTATATATTGCATGCCATCGACTTCATTTGATTCCTCCACTGAAAATTTACTCGTACAGTAATTCAATGCCATCAGGGACTTTTGAGAAAATGTTATCAGAAGTATAAATTTTATTTATGAGAAATAGTGCAATGTATTCGAAGGTTGTTGCTTTTGTTTTCTTGGGATAACAGACATTTTTTTTGGGGGGAATAAAGATTGGAAAAACGATCTAGTTTGGGAAAATGGGGCCTCGCCTATTTCGATACGTATATAAAACCATAGGACTAATACAAAGCAAGTAACTGAATAAATAAATAAAAATGGGCAAGGAACTTATTAAAATGCGCCAAGTGTCTGTAAAGGGGCCTGAAGGCCGAGTGACTAGTGCTCTGGTGCACGGTGCCACAAGTTCGAGTCCCGGTGGAGCTATGGATGTTTGTAGTGGTTCGGAATCCACTTTAAACCGTAGGTCCCAGTCTAATAGAATCGTAAAGCGTTGTGGGAGATAGGCTACAGACGTCTGTAGCCTATCTTCAAACTACACGTGTCCCCTGGGTAGTGATCAATGAGTATCAGCGGTGAAGTTCACAAGTATTTTATGACCAATTTATATATTACATGCTATCGACTTGATTTGATTCCTCCATTGAAAATTTGCTCGTACACTAATTTTATGACATGCGTGACTTTTGAGAAAATGCTATCAGAAGTAAACATTTTATTTATGAGAAATAGTGTATGTATTTTGGATCTGATGGCCGAGTGACTAGAGGCCTGGTGCTTGGTACCACAAGTTTCGGATGAGTCCCGGTGGTGCCATGTATGTGTGTAGTTGTTCGGCATCTGCTTAAAACAGTAGTTCCCGGTCTACTATGACTACAAGGGTGTAGAGTTGACAATTTTATCCCGTAAAAAGAAAGATATTGTCTAGAAATCTGCCTTATCTTAAATAATTAATTATTTATATTTGGAAATAATTATTTTGAATTAATTATTTTAGATAAGGCAGATTTCGAAAGCGAGTTATCTTAAATAACTGATCAGAAATAATTATTTAAGATAACATTATTCAGTTTCATAAAATTACTTCAACTAAAACTACAATAACTTTTTTTTTTTTTTTTTTTTTTTTTTTTTTTTGACAAAATCTTATTTTCTGTTTTCAATTTTTTTCTTTTTTTTCAGATCAAATTTCAGAATACAATGAAGTCATTCGTTACAAAGTTCAATAGTAGTAATCTTGACTTAGTTTAAAATCAGCCATTGCGCTATAAACAGGTCCAAACTGTTACGAGTCTTATTTGGGGTAATGTAATTTTACGTAAAAATTTAGTTCAAATTCAAAGTAAAAAAAGAAAGGAAATTACGACTTTTTGTCAAAGAAAGTTAATGGAGTTGTGTTGTTTTACGACTGTCTGTGTACCGAGTTTAATCTAAACTCCACCCCAACGCAACTGAGATCAACACCGGAAAATAAAATATTCAACCCTCCAGAGTATTGTGAAGTGCAAATTTTACTTTAAAAGTATCCTCGGCTTCCCGAAGAACAATGCCTTCTCTCCTGACAAACTTGCTCCGTATAATAAACATTCCTCGAGAAGTGTTAAGAATAATCTTTTTGAAAATCTTGAGAGAAATTTAAAAGAAATTTTTAATACCAATTGTCTGCGTGCCACTCATAATGGGGGCAATTTTTCTTTTTTAAAGTTCCAAGAACTTTGAAAGATTGTAAAAGTTTTATAAACGCTTGTAAAAATTGTACAGTACATGTTTATATCACTAAGACATTAATTAGTATAATAGTCTACAATATTTTCTCTTTTAAAGGCTATTATACTAATAAATATATGTATCAAATTTTCTATATAATAGCCTTCATAATAGTTTCTTCGTTCTTATTCTTAAAACGAAATGATTGGTTTTTAAATTTAGTTCGTTTCATTTTTTCATTCTTAAAACGAAACGATTTTTTTTTTATGAATTCATTTCATAATATTTTTTTTCATTCTTATTCTTAAAACGAAACGATTTGTTTTTATTCTTATTCTTAAAAACGAAACGATTTGTTTTTAAATTCAGTTCACATTTTTTTTTTTTTTCATTCTTATTTTTAAGACCAAACGATTTTTTTTTTTAAATTCAGTTCATAATATATTTTTTTCATTCATATTTTTAAAACGAAATGATTTGTTTTTAAATTCAGTTTATATTTTTTCATTCGTATTCTTAAAACGAAACGATTCGTTTTTAAATTCATTTCATGTTTTTTTTAATCTTTTTGACAAAACGAAACGATTTTTTTAAAATTCATTTCATGTTTTTTCATTCGTCTTCTTAAAATGAAACGATTTGTTTTTAAATTCCTTTCATAATGTTTTTTTTTTATTCTTATTCTCAAAACGAAACTGTTTGTTTTCAAACACAGTTCATAATATATTTCCATTTTTATTCTTAAAATGAAACGATTTGTTTTTAAATTCCTTTCATAATGTTTTTTTTTTTATTCTTATTCTCAAAACGAAACTGTTTGTTTTCAAACACAGTTCATAATATATTTCCATTTTTATTCTTAAAATGAAACGATTTGTTTTTAAATTCCTTTCATAATGTTTTTTTTTAATTCTTATTCTCAAAACGAAACTGTTTGTTTTCAAACACAGTTCATAATATATTTCCATTTTTATTCTTAAAATGAAACGATTTGTTTTTAAATTCCTTTCATAATGTTTTTTTTTATTCTTATTCTCAAAACGAAACGATTTGTGTTTAAATTCAGCTCATATTTTTTAATTCTTATTTTTAAAACGAAACGATTTGTGGTTAAATTCAGTTCATATTTTTTATTTCTTATTTTTAAAACGAAACGATTTATTTTTAAATGCAGTTTATAATATTTTTTTCATTCTTATTCTTAAAACGAAAGGTAAATTTTCATTCTTATTCTTTTGTAAATTCGCTGCTAACTTTCATACTTATGGATATTCATATAAAGTTAACTATCGTTTCATACCTCGTTATTTATAATACGAAAGTCTATTATATAAAAGACAAATTTATATTATTATACACTTCTTTAATGTATTGTACAACATTATGATAAACATAGCATTTATTTTTTTTTAAACTAAAACAAAAGTTAATTACTGTGTAACAAATTGCAAATTTTTTAAAACCATTTGTCTATATTTTTGAATTATGTTCCCCACAAACATGCTATAAATTACTCAACACATGATTTCTCTTAAGATGAATTTTTATAAAAATATATATTTTATACTCGGGTAGCATTAAATAAATCCATATAAATAGACTTGGTACGTGTACATCAATTTATATGATTTTTAAAGAAAATTTAAAGATATCATTTAAATTTTACTTCAACCTAAAACCATTGTTTCTGAAAGTAAAAATATGTGTTAGTGTAATGTATTTTAAACACAATAAAATAATACGTTTTGAAAACAACTTAAATATTAAATTATGGTTCAAAAACAAATCCCGATTTTATAAGGACAGAGTACATAGTTGAAAGGAAATATGTTATTTTATTGTGTTATATTCTCTGGCGTTCGGTACCACAGGTATCGGGTTCAAATCCCGGCTTTGCCCATTGCTGTTGTAGTGGTTCGGAATCCACTTTAAGCCGTAGGTCCCGGTCCTAATAGGATCGTAGAGCGCTGCAGGGGCATGGTTACTCCGCGTCCGTGGCTTACCATCAAGTTACACGCGCCCCCTGGGTAATGCAAAGTGAGTAACATCGGTGCAGCCCTTATGGTGAAAGATCACGGTCTATTTGCCAGCTGCATTAGAAGAAGGATTGTGTTATATTGAATTTTTAAAAATGCAATTCATTTTTAATAAACAATGGCAGGGCAAGTCCATTTTGCAGCTTTCATCGAAATCCATTTTTTAGTTTTTCCATTTTCACGAAAGAAGTCTCGATTTGTGAGACATAAATCATTTCTCCAAAAATTTCTCAGGCTACGAAATACGAAGTCCGTTTCTGCGCAAAAGATCCCGTTTTACTGCATTTTCTTTACAGCAATCTCGCTTTTAGAGAAGTTGCAAGATCCTGTTGTAGGTGTCCAGCTAAGGGATATAAAGTCCTTTTCTCCGCAAAAAGACTTTTGCTAGCTGTGTCACGTTTTGTCATCATGTGGTCTCGTTACGCAAGACGCGGAACTATTTTTTTTTTTTTTTAAGTTTTCCTCCAGTTGAGTTTGATTTGTCGTTCTACTGTCATATTATGCGCACGAGGGCTAAACAGACCGGTACCTACTGTTTAACGTGGATTCCGAACCACTCACAAACATCCATGCCACCGCCAAGATTCGAATATGAAGCTTGAGATACCAAAGACCAGAGCGCTAGCCAGTTGGCCCTCAGGCCGCCCTTCGGTTGAGATACGAAATTTAATTTCTCTGCAAAAGATCCCACTTTACTGAAAACTGTCACTTTTTCTTTGATATTATTTCACTTTATGAGATACAGTAATTTTCGTTTTTTAGCTGTTCAGCGGAGAAATCTACACTATGTGGAAGAAAGTGACGGGACACGACACTATAACGACATAAACCCATATTTATTAAAATTAATTGGAGGTAGGGCCTCCTTTGGCTGCGATCACAGCTGCAACACTTCTGGGCATGCTTTCCACTAAATTAGCCAAAGTGGGAAGAGGAATTTCCTTCCAAATTTTTAACAGGAAGTTCCATAGTTCAGGCTTGCGTTTGGGGAGTGGGGTGCAGGCCCTCAACCGACGGTCCAATTCGTCCCAGAGATGTTCAATTGGGTTAAGTTCAGGGCTCTGCGCCGGCCACTCCATGTGTTTAACATTGTTGTTCACATACCAATCAAGAGTCCTCCTTGCAACATGACATTTTGCGTTGTCATCTTGATACCAGCAATCATCCATACCGTACGTTGCCCACAAGGTAGGAAGGACATGATTGTCGAGAATATCACAGTATCTATCGGCATTCATCGCACCATCAATTTTCACCAGTGGGCCAGCCCCATACCAGGAGAAACAGGCCCATACCATCAATCCTCCTCCACCAAACTTTACAGTTGGGACGACATACTCGGGCAAAAGGCGTTCTCCTGGTAAACGCCATACCCAAATACGTCCATCGGAACGGAAAAGGGTAAATCGTGACTCGTCACTCCAAAGGACGCGTTTCCAGTCATCCAGAGTCCAAGTACGGTGGTCTTTGGCCCATCGAATGCACGCCTTCTTGTTGGTTTTCGTAATCAGAGGCTTATGGGCCACCGAACATCCAGTGTAACCTAACTTATGGGCCTCGATACGAAGAGTCTTGGTCGAAACGGCCACACCTGTGGCTTGTCTAAACTCATTAGCGATGTTATCCATGGATGTTTGACGGTTACTTCGAATCTCCCTGCCGAGCACCCGCCGGTCCCTGCTGATGAGAACTGTAGGTCGTCCACTTCGGGGTTTGTTCTGACAGTGTCCCTCAGTCTTGTAGCGACACACAACACGTGCTACAGTTGATTTTGAGCAGTTACGGAGACGGGATATCTCCCTAATTGACGCCTTGGCAAGACGCAATCCAACCAACACACCTTTCTAGAACTCAGACAACTCTTCCCGTGGCGGCATCTTGACAAAAAACATTTCTAGTCGACTCCACAGAGTATTTATAGGATATGGCTGACATGTGATACCTATTATTGCGCATGTGTCAGCTGTATTGTCGACTTTTCTACTTTTCGACGGGTGTCCCGTCACTTTCTTCCAGATAGTGTATTTATCAGCAAAATTTCTGGATCCAAGATACTAAATCCAGCATAATTCTTTTCTTCCAGTTGTCTCACTTTACGAACTTTGTCACATCTTCTTTTGTTTGTCTCTGAAATTGCCTCACTTTACGAGACCTTGTCATATTCTTTGTGAAATTGTCTCGCGTTACGAGACATTGTCGTGACTTCTTTTGCGAGACTTTGTTGCATTTTTCGTGAGCAACAGAGGGAGATATGTAATCCATTTCTTCGCCCTGAAATCGCGACCTGATGGCCAATTGGCTAGCTCTCTGGCCTTTGGTACCACAGGCTTCAAGTTCGTATCCTGGCGGTGGCATGGACGTTTGTGAGTGGTTCGGTCTGCTTAGCCTCGTGTGCACAAGATGACCGTAGAGTGACAAACCAAACCAATCGCCCTAAAATACCACCCTGCTTGGTGCAGTGATATTTTTTCTTGCAGTTTGTGACAGTCTCGTAGAGCGAGACTGTCGCATTCTTTTTTGTTATCTAGCAGTGAGATACATCGTGCCATCGTGCTAGGCGCAGTGGCACGTTTTTCTTGTATTGTTCTCTCATTACGAGACTTTATCGCATTGTTTTAAATGTTGTCTAATGTGAGATACGAAATTCATTTCTTTACTATAAGATCCCTTTTGCTAGATGCTGTCACTTCTTCTATTGTTTTCTTGCGACTAATCCTCAGTGTCCAGAAGCACTGGACTGACACTTCATGAGTTGTCTATTTATGAAGTAGACTACTCATGAAGTGTCAGTCACTCAGCCACCTCATGAGTAGTCTACTTATTGATGTCGAAAAGGGGCAGTTTCTGTTGTGATGGAGCAGCCGTAGGTAGGAGTCTGATTGACTCCGAGTCGCTGAAGAAGGAAGACAATGGATTCCGGGATAACTTTTTGTGGGAACTAACTTTTCTCCCATATTCCGCATGGTATAAGAGAAATTCCCACCTGACTGATGAGGCAAGTCGCTGAAAATCACATATCCCATGGAATCTCCTCGTTTGTGAAGCCCAATGCATTAAACCTCAGCTCTCATACTCATTAGCGGCACACGTTACCACTGAGGCAAAAAAAAATTTTTGCTTAAATTTGTATGGATAATTTTCTTCGGATCAGCTCATTATATGTGAATTGAATATCTCTCTCCCAGTATGTGAAGTGAATTGCATTTTTACCTGTAGTGTATCTTTAATTTCTTTGTATTGGTCTTTTCATTCGTTAAAAAATCATTTATAAATTCATGATACGTGTTTAGGATGATACATTAACATTACAACAGTTTTGCTTACGTACTATATAACACTGAACACATCCGTAGCATAATAGAACCCGACAATCCCAGGCGCATCCATTGTAAATCCCTTTCCCCAGTTCCAAGGGAACGGACAGATGAGCGCGGAATGACTAATCTCCAGTGTCCAACAGCAATGGACACTTCATGAGTAGTTCTACTTATGAATAACAAAATGGAGGCAGCTTCTGTTGTGATGGAGCTGCAGTAGGCAGAAGTCTGACTTGGCTGCGAGTCGCTGAAGAAGGAAGACAGTGGATTCCTGGAGGACTTTTAGTGGGAACTGTCCCACCTGGTAGTCTAACTCACGAATGGAATTTTTGGAACAGTGTCTACAACAATGTCCCAACACATTGAACCTCAGCCCTAATACTCACCAGCGGCACACGTTACCACTGAGCCAAAACTTGTGTGTATAATTTTCTTCGGATCATCCCATTGAATGTAAATTGAATATCCATCCATCGGAATGTGAAAGGAATTGCATTTTAACCTGTTGGGTTTTTGTTTTCTAATCCATCTGGCAAACATTTAGACAGTTGTCTTTGATGCCTTAAGGCAAACACTATCCAGGCGGCACGTGCAGCTTGAAGATAAGCTACGGATGCGAGTCAAACTACCCCCACAACGCTCTACGATCCTATTAGACCGGGACCTACAGTTAAAAGTGGTTTCCGAACCGCTACATGGTACCGCCGGGACTCGAACCCGTAACCTGTGGTATCGAGCCCCAGAGTGCTAGCCACTCGGCCATCAGGCCCCCTTCTCCTGTAATGTGTCCTTGGTACCTTTGCTTAGGTCTTTCCATTTGTTAAAAATCATTTATAAATCCATGATATGTGTTTAGGATGGTACATTAACATTACAACAGTTTTGATTGCGTACTATATAACGCTGAACACATCCGTACCATAATATAACCCGACAATCCCACACGCATCCATTGTAAATCCCTTTCCCCAGTTCCAAGGGAACAGACAGATGAGCGTGGAATGATGCCCCGTCTGAAATTGAGAACTATTGCGCGGTTATCAATTAGCCGCTGGGCGATAATGCTCCTCATTATTACCACACCGTGTCCGATACCCATTGATTCGACTCCATCCCACCACTCCCTACCCCCTTTTCGAACTGTTGTTGCGTAATCCATATCGCGTCCAGTTAATTAATCAAATTAGCCACTAAGTCACGCAAATGATGGAGGCTTCCGAGATTCTGCTGAGTACTGTCGTCTAGAGTGCTGGATACAGTGCCAGACCACTATCCCCCACACCCTACACCCTACACACTCACGAGGAGAAGTATTTAAACTCGTTTTAATGGTTTCTGACTTCCTCTTACTCTCTGGTTAATCGATTATTGAGTGTCGACTGAATGGCACGTTTATTTTGAATGCTGGCAACTTGGTCCACAAGTGGATGCACTGTAGGTTTCAGGGGATGAGATCGTTATTCATCATAAACTGCTGACTTTTGCATTTAATGCCATCATGAATGGGGAGACATTCAGGTTTATCTTTCGTTAGTACTTTGGAGGAATTTTATTTTTTTAAGTGCAGTATGTGAAGTTTGTATCTGGGATTCTGCACTAACAGTGATTATTGTATAAAAATTGAAAAAATTCTTCGAATAACGGAAATTAATTATTTTTAATTAATATAATTGTGATTTTAAGTTCTGTGCTAGAGGTTATTTGTATAAAAGAAATTGGTGATTTAACTAAAACATTTAAGTTAAAAAATTAAAATTTTGGCGCTACCAGCATTTTGTGTTGTGACTCATCCTCAGTTTCCTGCAGCGCGTGACACTGAGGATGAGATTCAGTCTTTCAATACCCAGTCTCCTCTGAAGACGGAGGCAGTGTTTTCCGGGAGTATTTTTAGAGGGAATTACCCCGCATTTGCGTGTCGTATGACAGAAAACCCCCATCAGGTAGTTTGACTCACGAGGCAAGATACTGAACCTCACAAACGCCATCGAGTCTAGTTGTTTTTTGAAACAGTGTCTACAACAAAGCTTCCAGGGAAATGTACCTCAGACTTACGAGAAGCTCCCGTTACCACTACGTCACGAGTCGGCCACCTGCATTTTAACCAATTTTAAAAATTGCATGCATTGAACAAGAGATTGCCATTGACAAAGAAACTTAATTAAAGAAACTTCATTTTTAATAAGTTTTATATTAGGAAAATTAGTTCTTATTAAAGAAAAAAAATGACCACTAAAACATTTAAAATGATAAGTTCTAATTTTAATTTTTGTGATTTTAAAATCCATTGTATCAATTTGTGCTGAGTAACGGATAAGTACCAATACGTACACCAGAAATAATAACAGAATACCGGAAATAATTATCACATAAAAATAACAATTGAAAAAGGAAAATCAATTATATTTCGGATGCTTTGACTGCAATTTTTATGCAGAAATTTTTTAAAAAGTCATATGAATCCTAAAAGTCCCTGTCAGAATGAGCATATGAATAGCTCATCCAAATCCATTTCACTCATTATGTCTTGAGGAAGATCATCATTCAATGTCTTTCCATAGTAGAATTGACGTCCTCTCCATGCACAAAGTCGTCCCTGTTTGGGTCATTTTGGCTTATATACACTCAAGAGCCAAAACATTATGACCACCCCTACATTTTGCAATGAACTCGCCTGGATGACGTGGAAGGCATGTGTTCAGGTGGACGTGGTATTTAACTGGTATTAAGTGGTGGTATTAATCCATGCCAAGGCGGGTTGAAGCTGTGTTGCGCGCCAAAGGTGGGCCAACTCGTTATTGACAGGTGGTCATAATGTTTTGGCTCTTGAGTGCATATGGGTTTTAAACTGCGAGTGCATATATGAAGAGAAAGCGTAGTGTCTACTTATACACGGATCCGCTTATATTCAAAAAAAAAAAAAAAATTTTTTTGTTCTAATGCTGCTGGCAAACACTTAGACAACTTGGTATTGGATGCCTTAAGGCAAGCACTGCACAGGCATTACTCACTTTGCATTACCTAAGGGGCGCGTGCAACTTGAAGATAAGCCACGGACGCGGAGTACCAATGCCCCCGTAGCGCTACACGATCCTATTAGGACTGGGACCTACGGTTTAAAGTGGATTCCGAACAACTACACACATCCATGGCACCGCCGGGATTCGAACCCGAAACCTGTGGTACCGAGCGCCAGAGCGCTACCCACTCGGCCATTCAGGCCCCCATATTAAAAAATATATATAGTAATAATTGCCGTTGCAATACAACAATAACATCACCGTACAGCAATAATTGCCGATAACAGCAGTAATTGTCGTACAATTTTCGTTATAATTAATCCTCTTTTAGCACCTGTATCTAAAGAGGATTAATTGTAACTAAAGCTTTAGAGAAATACTTCATTTAAAACGCAAAATTAGTTTCTATTCATTTATTCATTTATACGATATTTACTTTAAAAAAAAAAGCTATGCGAAATTATGATCTAATATTTTTATAAATTAATAAAAACTATCAATATAATTTTCTATATTAAAAGTAACATAAAAGTTTCTAATTTAAGATGAAAACATGATTCTATTCCTTATGGGAGATATTTCTCATTTACAAATTGATTCTTAAATGTTTTTATAAATTGATAACAATGTTATAGAAGTTGATTTAAATATTAAATAAAAAGTTAGCAAATATAAATGTAAAACTATTTTTTTCCAAAACACAAAAACATCCAAATAATTCATACTTTAATTTATCTCACTTAAATAATAATAATATTTCTTTTTTTATTTCAGTATATTATGGAACATTTATTTGGATATATTTCAATGGAATTATTGAAATATAATTTATTTATTTGCATATGTTTCATTGAAAAAATTCAAATACAATCCATTTATTTGGATATATTTTAATGAAATAAATGTTTTTTATTTATTGTGAGTAGTAACAATGAGTTTAAATTTGACTGGGATTTCACAAATATTTAAAGAAAAATTGATAAAATATTTCCAGTGATTGTATTTATTTAACACTTCAAAGATAAAACTCAATCAAGTGTAATCAACTAACTCAAGTGCTCTTTTTTTCTCTTATTCTCAAATATTGTAGGTTTATTTATAAACTTTAATCCGTGTTCTTCATTTCAGTTAAAGATCTGAATAATAAATAAGAATGCTTGAACTTCGATATTTCAAAATATTTAATGCTTTATTTAATATTTTTAATACAGTTTTTCAAAGTGCTCTAATTTATTCATCGTATCGAATTTTTCCAACTGCCTATTTCGACACCTGGCTCATTTAACAATACTGGATTACTAAAATTCAATTATTCGATAAGTTATTCCTATTCTTAATTTTTATTTCTAAATAAAAATGATCAACGCCAAGAAGTTTTCTAAAAATATATACACACAGAAAACTAATTCTTCTCAAATAAAGTCCAGAGATAATCTTATTAGTAAAATTCACACACAAAAAAAAACGAAAAAGTCAGCCGCAAACAGCAGATAAAGAGCGTTAAAACACTTCATTAAATCTTTTCTTTCCCAAACACAAACTTTCCCTGTTTCAAGTTTGGATTTGTTTGTTGAAGAAGATTTAAAAAAAGAATGACATCGATATATGCACGCCTGCTTTCACTAATTAACTAACACGATATCCTGTTTATAATAATAAAAACAAAAAGTGCCAACAGAAGGCGAGAGAGAGAAAGGAAAAAAATGGCGAGATAATCAGCTTTATTTTGATTTTATTATCGCTCACTTTTAACAATACAATAAATCGCAGAAGAACTCGGGATGATTTTAAAGTGAGAGCGATCGAGTGAAAAGAGGACTTTTTGGAACGAGATTTCCTTTCAGCAGTGCCTGATGACGGGAACGTTAATGAACAAGAATTTGATTTCCTCTGTGCAATTTTTTCTTTTCTTTGATATTTATAAACTTGCATATCCCTGGTGGTTGCACGCTTCTCTCTCTATGTAAATTTATAAAGAGGAAAATGTTATTATGAAAAAAAAAAATTACACTTATATTTCATGGAAATAATTTTCAATAACAGAATGTGCTTAGAATTTGGTTTGTGAATATTTTAAACAAACCTGTAAATTATTCTTACATTTTTTTAAGCTTCACTAATAATATATTTTATTAAATTCTTTTGTCTGAATTTTTCCCAAATTTAAAATTTTTTTTTAATTCCATCTTAGTTGAATAGAAAAAAAACTAAATAGTTTTGTTTTCATTTTATTATTTAAAAAAAAATGATTATTATATGAATATAATCTGTTTATTTCGATATATTTCAATGGAATAGTTGACATATAATCCATTTATTAGGATATGTTTCGATGGTATAAATGAAATATAATCCATCTTTTTAGGTATGTTTCAGTGAAATAATTGAAATAAAATCCATTTATTTGGATATATATTACAATGAAACAAATGTTTCTTATTTATTGTGAGTAGTAACAATGAGTTTCAATTTTGACATGTAATTGATAATTTTTTAAATTAATCAAATATTTTCATTAATTGTTTTTATTAAACAATTCAAAGATAAAACTTAAGAACGGTTTTCTTAAAGTTATACTTGACTTTATTTACTTATCCTCTAATATTGTAGGGTTATTTATAAACTTTAATTCTTGTTTATTTCCGTTAAAGATCTGAATAATGAATAAGCATGTTCGAACTTCGATATTTCAAAGTATTTAATGCTTTATTTAATATTTTTAACACATTTTTCACATTACACTTTAATTTATTCATCGTATCGAATTTTTCCAACTGCCTATTTTTACACTTAGCTCATTTAACAATACTGAATTACTAAAAGTCAATTATTCGATAAGCTATTCCTTTTCTTAATATTTATATTTTTAAATAAAAAAATTATCAACGACAGAAAATTTTCTACAAATATGCTACACAAAGAAAACTAATTCTTCTCAAGTAAAGTCCAAAGATAATTTTATTAGTAAAATTTGCACACAGAAAAAAAAAACCCTCAAACAGCAGATAAAGAGTATTAAAACACTTCATTAAATCTTTTCTTTTCCAAACACAAACTTTACCTGTTTCAAGTTTGGATTTGTTTGTCGAAGAAGATTAAAAAAAAAAAAAAAAGAATGACATCGATATAGGCACGCCTGCTTTCACTAATTAACTAACACGATATCCTGTTTATAATAACAAAAACAAGAAATGAGAACAGAAGGCGAGAGAGAGAGACAGAAAAAAAATGGCGAGATAATCAGCTTTATTTTGATTTTATTGTCGCTCACTTTTAACAATACAATAAATCGCAGAAGAACTCGGAATTATTTTAAAGCGAGAGCGATCGAGTGAAATGAGGACTTTTTGGAATGAGATTTCCTTTCAGCAGTGCCTGATGGCGGGAACGTTAATGAACAAGAATTTGATTTCCTCTGTGCAATTTTTCCTTTTCTTTGATATTTATAAACCTGCGTGTCCCTGGCGGTTGCACGCTTCTCTCTATGTAAATTTATAAGGAGGAAAATGTTATTATGAAAAAAAAATTGTACTTATATTTCATGGAAATACTTTGGAATAACAGAATATGCTTAGTAAGAAAACAGAATTTGATGTATGAATATTTTAAAACAAACCTGTAAATTAATCTTACATTTTTCTAAGCTTCACTAATAATACATTCATTAATTTCTTTTGTCTCAATTTTTAAATTTGACAAATTTTTAAAGAAAAATGCATCAAATATTTTCAGTAATTATTTTTATTTAACAATTCAAAGATAAAACTTAACCAAGTATAACTTTATGAAAACCGTTCTTTTTTTTTTAATTTATCCTCTGATAATGATTTATTTATAAACTTTAATTCTCATTTTTTTATTTCACTTAAAGATCTGACAAATTCAACACCAAAATAAAAGTACTTGAACTTCGATATTTCAGAATATTTAATGTTTCATTTAATATTTTTAAGGCAATTTTTTTGAAGTATTGTAATTTATTTATCGTATCGAATTTTTCCAACTGCCTATTTGAACACCTGGCTCATTTAACAATAGTGGATAACTAAAATTCAATTATTCGATAAGTTATTCCTTTTCTTAATGTTTATTTCTAAATAGAAATTATCAAAGGCAGATAATTATTTTAAAAATTATACACATAGAAAACAAATTCTTCTCAAATAAAGTCCAGAGATAATCTTATTAGTAAAATTCACAAAAAAAAAAAAAAAAGTCAGCCTCAAACAACAGCTAAAGAGCGTTAAAACACTTCATTAAATCTTTTCTTTCCCAAACACAAACTTTCCCTGTTTCAAGTTCGGATTTGTTTGTCGAAGAAGATTAAAAAAAGAAGAAAAAATGAATGGCATCGATATATGCACGCCTGCTTTCACTAATTAACTAACACGAAATCCTGTTTATAATAATAAAAACAAAAAGTGCCAACAGAAGGCGAGAGAGAGAAAAAAATGGCGAGATAATCAGCTTTATTTTGATTTTATTATCGCTCACTTTTAACAATGCAACAAACGCAGAAGAACTCGGAATCATTTTAAAGTGAGAGCGATCGAGTGAAAAGACTTTTTGGAACGAGTTTTCCTGTCAGCAGTGCCTGATGGCGGGAACTTTAATGAGCAAGAATTTGATTTCCTCCGTGCAATTTTTCCTTTTCTTTGATATTTATAAACCTGCATATCCCTGGTGGTTGCACGCTTCTCTCTACGTAAATTTATAAAGAGGAAATGTTATTATGAAAAAAAAAGTTTTGCACTTATATTTCATGGAAATAATTTTGAATAAAAAAATATGTTTAGAATTTTGTTTGTGAGTTTTCTTAAAACAAACCTGTAAACTAATCTTACAGTTTCCAAAGCTTCACTAGTAATATGTTTATTAATTTCTTTTGACTGAATTTTTCTCAAATTTTAAAAAAATTT
This sequence comes from Caerostris darwini, assembly GCA_021605075.1. Classification (NCBI taxonomy): domain Eukaryota; kingdom Metazoa; phylum Arthropoda; class Arachnida; order Araneae; family Araneidae; genus Caerostris; species Caerostris darwini. The sequence continues at coordinate 146,493 of BPLQ01010627.1, read as the reverse complement.
TAATTCTTTTTCAGTTGAACAATAATAAACTAAATAGGTCTCAGTTTCCATTTTATTATTTTTAAAAAAATGATTATTATTATATAAATCTGATTATATGAATATATTTCAATGGAATAATTGAACTATGCATTTATATGTATATATTTCAATAGAATAATTGAAATATAATCCATTTCTTTGGATATATTTCAATGGAATAAATGTTTCTTACTTATGATGAGTAGAAACAATGAGTTTAAATTTTAATGCGGATTTGTTAAATTTTCCTTAAAAAATTCATCACATATTTTCAGAAATTGTTTTTATTTAACAATTCAAAGCTAAAACTTAACCAAGTATAACTTTCAGACAATTGTTCTTTTTTTTTCATTTATGTTCTGATACGGTGGTTTATTTGTAAACTTTAATTCCTGTTTTTTATTTCAATTAGAGATCTGAGTAATAAATGAAAATACTGGAACTACGATATTTCAGAGTATTTAAAGCTGTGTTTAATATTTTTAACACTGTTTTTACATTACACTCTAATTTATTTATCGTATAGAATTTTTCCAAATGCCTCTTTCGATACCTGGCTCATTTAACAATACTGTATTACTAAAAATCAATTATTCAATAAGTTATTCCTTTTCTTAATGTTTATTTCTAAATAAAAATTATCAACGCAGAAAATTTTCTAAAAATTATAGAAAACTAATTCTTTTCAATAAACTTCCAGAGATAATCTGATTAGTAAAATTCAAAAAAAGAAAAAAAAAGGAAGAGTCAGCCTCAAACAGCAGATGTATTAAACAACTTCATTAAATCTTTTCTTTTCCAAACACAAACTTTCCCTGTTTCAAGTTTGAAATTGTTTTTCGAAGAAGAATGCAAAAAAAGAATGACATCGATATATGCACGCACGCTTTCATTAATTAACTAACACGATATCCTGTTTATAATAATAAAAACAAAAAGTGCCAACAGAAGGCGAGAGAGAGAAAGGAAAAAAATGGCGAGATAATCAGCTTTATTTTGATTTTATTATCGCTCACTTTTAAGAATACAACAAACGCAGAAGAACTCGGAATCATTTTAAAGCGAGAGCGATCGAGTGAAAAGAGAACTTTTTGGAAGGAGATTTCCTTTCAGCAGTGCCTGATGGCGGGAACTTTAATGAACAAGAATTTGATTTTCTCTGTGCAATTTTTCCTTTTCTTTGATATTTATAAACCTGCTTGTTCCTGGTGGTTGCACGCTTCTCTCTATGTAAATTCATAAACAGGAAAAAGTTATTATGAAAAAGGAAATTGCACTTATATTTCATGGAAATAATTTTGAATAACAGAATATGCTTAGAATTTGGTGTGTGAATATTTTAAAACAAACCTGTAAATTATTCTTACATTTTTCAAAGCTTCACTAATAATATATTTTTTAATTTTTTTTTGTCTGAATTTTTCTCAACTTTTAAAGTTGTTTTTAATTCTTTCTTAGTTGAATAAAAAAAACTAAATAGTTCTCAATTTTCATTTTATTATTTTTTAAAAAATTATTATTATTTAAATATAATCTGTTTATATGGATATATTTCAATGGAATAATTGAAATATAATCCATTTATTTGGATGAATCTCAATGAAATAAATATTTCTTATTTATTTTGGATAACAACAATACTTTTAAACTTTTACGGGTATTTGATAAATTTTTCATTAAGTATTTATCAAATATTCTTCGTTAATGGTTTTTATTTAACACTTCAAAGATAAACTTAACCAAGTATAACTTAATGAAAACCGTGCTTTTTTTCACTTATTTTCTGATACGTTGGTTTTATTTATAAACTTTAATTCTTGTTTTTTATTTCAATTAAAGATCTGAATAATCAATAAGAATGCTTGAACGTCCATATTTCAATGTATTTAATGCTTTATTTAATATTTTTAATAACGTTTTTTAAAGTGTTCTAGTTTATTCGTCGTATCGAATTTTTCCAACTGCTTATTTCACCACCTTGGCTCATTTAACAATACTGAATTACTAAAAGTCAATTATTCGATAAATTATTCCTTTTCTTAATGTTTATTTCTAAATAAAAAGGATCAACGGCAGATAATTTTCTAAAAATATACTACACATAGAAAACTTAATTCTTCTCAAATAAAGTCCAGAGATAATCTTATTAGTAAAATTCAAAAAAAAAAAGAAGAAAAATCAGCCTCATACAGCAGATAAAGAGCGCTAAACCACTTCATTAAATCTTTTCTTTTCCAAACACAAACTTTCCCTGTTTCAAGTTTAGATTTGTTTATCGAAGAAGATTAAAAAAGAAAAAAAAAAAAGAATGACATCGATATATGCACGCCTGCTTTCACTAATTAACTAACACGATATGCTGTTTATAATAATGAAAACAGAAAGTGCCAACAGAAGGCGAGAGAGAGAAAAGAAAAAAAATGGCGGGATAATCAGCTTTATTTTGATTTTATTATAGCTCACTTTTAAGAATACAATAAATCGCAGAAGAACTCGGAATCATTTTAAAGCGAGAGCGATCGTGTGAAAAGAGGTCTTTTTAGAACGAGATTTATTTTCAGCAATGCCTGACGGCGGGAACTTTAATGAACAAGAATTTGATTTCCTCCGTGCAATTCTGCTTTTCTTTGATATTTATAAACCTCCGTGTCCCTGGTGGTTGCAAGCTTCTCTCTCTATGTAAATTTATAAGGAGGAAAATGTTAATATGATAAAAAAATTTGCAGTTATATTTCATAGAAAGAATTTTGAATAACAGAATATGCTTAGAATTTGGTTTTGAATATTTTGAAACAAACCTGTAAATTAATCTTACATTTTTCAAAGCTTCACTAATAATATATTTTTTAATTTTTTTTGTCTGAATTTTTCTCAACTTTTAAAATTGTTTTTAATTCTTTCTTAGTTGATCGAAAAAAACTAAATAGTTCTCAATTTTCATTTGATTATTTTTAAAAAAATTATTATTATTTAAACATAATCTGTTTATATGGATATATTTCAATGGAATAATTGAAATATAATCCATTAATTTGGATGTATCTCAATGAAATAAATGTTTCTTATTTATTTTGGATAATAACAATAATTTTAAACTTTTACGGGTATTTGGTAAATTTTTCATTAAGTATTTATCAAATATTTTTCATTAATGGTTTTTATTTAACACTTCAAAGATAAATTAAACCAAGTATAACTTAATGAAAACCGTGCTTTATTTCACTTATTTTCTGATACGTCGGTTTTATTTATAAACTTTAATTCTTGTTTTTTATTTTAGTTAAAGATCTGAATAATAAATAAGAGGGCTTGAACTTCGATATTTCAATGTATTTAATGCTTTATTTAATATTTTTAATAACGTTTTTTTAAAGTGTTCTAATTTATTCGTCGTATCGAATTTTTCAAACTGCGTATTTCACCACCTTGGCTCATTGAACAATACTGGATTACTGAAAGTCCATTATTCGATAAGCTATTCCTTTTCTTAATGTTTATTTCTAAATAAAAGTGATCAACGGCAAATAATTTTCTAAAAATATACTACATATAGAAAACTTAATAAACTTAATTTAAACTTAAAGTCCAGAGATAATCTTATTAGTAAAATTCCAAAAAAAAATAAGAAAAAGTCAGCCTCAAACAGCAGATAAAGAGCGCTAAAACACTTCATTAAATCTTTCCTTTTCCAAACACAAACTTTCTCTGTTTCAAGTTTGGAATTGTTTGTCGAAGAAGATTAAAAAAAAAGAAAGATTGATATCGATATGTGCACGCCTGCTTTCACTAATTAACTAACACGAAATCCTGTTTATAATAATAAAAACAAAAAGTGCCAACAGAAGGCGAGAGAGAGAGAAAAAAAATGGCGAGATAACCAGCTTTATTTTGATTTTATTATAGCTCACTTTTAACAATGCAACAAACGCAGAAGAACTCGGAATGATTTTAAAGTGAGAGCGATCGAGTGAAAAGAGGACTTTTTGGAATGAGGTTTCCTTTCAGCAGTGCCTGATGGCGGGAACTTTAATAAACAAGAATTTAATTTCCTCCGTGCAATTTTGCTTTTCTTTCATATTTATAAACCTGCGCGTCCCTGGTGGTTGCACGCTTCTCTCTCTATGTAAATTTATAAGGAGGAAAATGTTATTATGCAAAAAATATATATATCCATTTATATTTCATGAAAATAATTTTGAATAACAGAATATGCTTAGAATTTGGTGTGTGAATATTTTAAACAAACCTGTAAATTAATCTATCATTTGTCTAAGCTTCACTAATAATACTGCATTTATTAATTTCTTTTGTCTGAATTTTTTTCAACTTTTTATTTATTTTTTTTTTCTTTTAAAAAATCCTTCTCAGTTAACTAAATAGTTCTTGGTTTTCATTTTATTATTTTTTAAATAAACTGTATTTATGATAATCTCATTTGTTTCCCTATATTTCATTTCTCAATTTTTTAAAATTCTTTTATGCCATATCAGTTTGTCGTGCGATTATATCTTATTTCGTAAAAGTATTGAATTTCGTAATTCTAATTTATTTGTGCATCATTTTGGTTTTTAATATCACCCTTTATTTCTCTCTCTTTAGAGGTTAAATTATTATAATTATTTAGTTTATAGTGAGAAATAATTACATATATCTGATATAAACTTTGAGGTAGCAAGAGGTAATTAACTTTACAGATGATAACATACAGATACTACACTTTTGTAGTCAAAATAGCAAATAATTATAATAATAATGACAATTATAAACAGCAAATAATAATAATAACAATAATGACAATTATAAATAGCAAATAATAATACAATTTTTGTTCTATGTTTTGATATTCTTCTTGAATAAAGACCTCCATTGGCATTGTGTCTCCTTAACAACGGTTTTCTAGAACCGGAGTGTAGTGTGTACATTTTACCGACCACACATGTGGTTCCTAGATGACAATTGACTTGTCTATATGGTGATAAGCAATAAACCGTACACTGGAAAAACCTTTTACTGGCCTCAAGTTTTGGTTTAGTTTATCGCTCTACGGTCATTTTGTGCAACGTTGGGCTAATTAGGCTGGGACCTACAGTTTAACGTGGATTCCAAACCCCTCAGAAACATCCATGGCACCACCAGGAATCAAACCTAAAACCTATGATGCGCTGGCCAATTAGCCATCAGGCCGCCATTGGCCTGAAAGAGGGTGGTAATCTGGATTGACACCCTTGTCAATGTTCATTCTAATTTCTGATTGGGCTCTGTGACGTTCCACGGTCATATGAGACCGTTACTTACGGCTTAAAGTGGATTTCGAACCACTACCAACATCCATGTCAGAACATCCTCGAACCCGAAATCTGGGGCACCGTGCGCTAGATACTCGGCCATTCAGACCCTCGATTTTTGTTCTTCGATTCGGCCCTCGTGCTAGCTAGCCACCACTGGGCCACCTCGATTCGGGCCAGCCCCAAGCGAGCTTCATTCACTCGGGAAGATTCTTCTCCAGGCACTGGTTTTGGGGTTGATTCCGGAGTGACTTCTCCCTCGCGGGGTCATTAATCACCCCCCTGGAGCTGTCATCCGCAGCGATGATTTAACCGAAATTAAACACTGCAAAAATGTCCGCGGAGAGGTCGCTCTCAATCAATGAATTAACGCTGTCATCATTCATACTTGTTGATGGTAATGAACCCTCATTGTTCCCCGCTCTCTCTATCAGATCCCGAGTTTTTACTTTCCTTTGATAAGTCGGGCCGCCTTTTGTGCGCCCCGTGTCAAACCATCCATCACGGCTGCTATAGATTTGCGACTGAGCTTCCAAGATTCTACTCTTTTTTTCCCAAGATTTAAGTGCCGGTTGTTGTTGTGTATTTTGCGTGGCTCCGTTCGCTGGAGAAGACTGGGAAAAATTGATTATTGAGGATATGTTGGCCTAATTATTTAAGCAGCAGCGCAGATTGAAGAGTGTTTTCCATTTTTTTAAATTTCCTCGCCAGCTTTCGTTTTGACTGCAATCTAATAAGTTATTCTCAAATGCCTTTCGCCATTTTGACTGCAGGTCATTTGGCACTGTATTGTTGTAAAGTATTATTCACAAATGCTGGCCATCATTTTGGCTTCAGGTAATTTGAAACTATATTGTTGTAAAGTATTATTCACAAATGATGTTCCTTATTTTCACTTTAGGTCATTTGCCACTCTGATGGTGTAAAGTGTTATTCTCAAATGCTGGCCCATTTGACTTCAGGTCATTTGCCACTATACTGTTGTAAAGTATCATTCTCAAATACTGTTCATCATGTTCGGTTCATTTGCCTCTATAACGTTGTAAAGTATTATCATTTGCCACAATAATGTTGTAAAGTATTCTTCTTCAATGACGGCCATCTTTTGACTTCAGGTAATTTGCCACTAAAACGTTCTAAAGTGTTATTCTCCAATACCTGCCATGGTTTTTGAGGCGAGTTCATTTGAAACTATATTGCTGTAAAATATTATTCTCAAATGCTGGCCGTCATGTTCGATTCATTTGCCTCTATAACGTTGTGAGTATTATTATCAAATGTCAGTTGCGGCCTAATTGCCAATTGACTAGCTCTCTGGCCTTTGGTACCACAAACTCGAATCCTGGCGATGGTATAGATGATTGTGAGTGGTTCGGAATCCACATTAAACTGTAGATCCAGGTCTGTTTAACCTCGTGTACGCAATATGACCGTAGAGTGACATACCGAACCAAATGCTGGCCATTTTAACTTTAGGTCATTTGCCACTATAAATTGTAAAGTATTATTCTCCAATACGGACATCGTTTTTGGCCCGATGTCATTTGCTATTATAATAATTACTTACATATTAACACTTATTAAGTCTTAATCATTAGTTATTGGCGTTAATCACAAATTCATGCCAACCTTTAGACCTAAGGTTGGCATGAATTTGTGATTTAGGTCATTTGCCATTGTAAAATGGTATTGTCCAATGTGGCCAAATAGATTAACTAATAAATTTATACGTATAAATTTCAATATATTGAATGATTCAGACGACTCGTAAAAATTTTGATACACTAAATTGACTACTAATTTTTGACGCCGAATTTATCAGTCTATATTAAAATTAATTATTTAAAGTCGAGTCAATCCCAGTTTTTCAACACTTATTAAAAAGGACATTTTTTAATGAATAAATAATGATCATTCGAAAAATAGAGCATGTCTCTAAATAATGTATGATTACCTCTTTATAAATAAAAACATAACAAGCTCTTTTAATTATGATTTCCTTTTATGCTTAAAGACACATACAGCTTTTTAAAATTAAAATAAATCAGATAAATATTACATAGCGTTTTCATAAAATATTATGCGTCAATTTTAATTAACTAATTAAAATGAAAGATTAAAGCAGCGCTATATTGTAGATGACGAAATATTCTACGGTCCTTAATACTCTTATAAATTATTAAAATACATATGTAGAACCTTAAGTTCTGAAAATCTGTTAAGCTACATTTTGACACTAGAAAAATATCTTTCATGTAGTAGACTTGGTTAAAGTTTGCATCATTAGATATTAATATTGTTTCGATCCAATGAATAAGTAATGTGGAACATTAAAGCTGTTTAAATATTCTATTTATTCAACAACATTATTCACACGTGCTTTATAATTTATAGTACGAGAAGAACTAAATATGTTTATATTTAATAAAAATAAAAATAAAACAAAGATAAAGAAGCTTTTTCTTTTATAATTTTCATAACAAAAAACAAGTAATATAAAAAAAAATTTAAGTCAATTCCTACATTTTTTTCACTATATTACTAAAAGTCCCTTATAAATAATTTTCATTCATTTTTTTAAGTTCATCTGGCGCCATCTATTGGTAGATATATGCAACTTAAATCTAAAAAAAACTAAAATGAATTAATTAAATTTAATTACTGAACACATATTTGAAAAAACTGTATTAACATCACTTGTCATCCACTGCAAGTTCAAAAACAATATATAGTTGAACTTGAGTGGATGAATAAAAAGTATTTTATGAACGATTGAAAATTAGAACAAGATTTATATAGGTATAGTGTGATCTAATAGAAGGAATTGAACAAACATCTTCTATGCAGTAGACTCGGTTACAGTTTGCGTCATTAGATATTAATATTGTTTCGATCCAATGAATAAGTTATGTGGAACATTAAGGCTGTTTAAATATTCTATTTATTCAACAACATTATTCACACGTGCTTTAGAATTTATAGTACGAGAACGAACTAAATATGTTTATATTTAATAAAAATAAAAATAAATAACAAAGATGCTTTAAAGAAGCTTTTTTCTTTTATATTTTTCATAACAAAAAAAAGAAGAAAAGAAAGTAGAAAAAGAAAGGTAGGAGGAGAAAGGAAGAAAAAAGAGTTGCCAAAGCTGCTTACAATTTTAATTGAATTACCGAATGAAAAATGGAGACAAAGTGTCCGGTGCGGATTACATATTCATTTCTGCAGGCAGCAAATGCGCTGGAAATGGAAGTCGTGATTTATGAGGCATGGGGAAGGAAACATCTTTGCACATTAATGTATTCGAAGAAGAGAGTTAAACGTCGAGTGCCTTCTTCATCTTCTCTCCATGAATCCCCGGCTCGGAGCTTGACTGAATGCTGTTTAATGCGCTGGAATATCAAATCATTTGAAATAGCTATAAACTTTTATGACTCTACTAAAAGTTCCCTTTTTCAGAGCTTATCTGGGTATAGATTCCTCTAAAGAAAGTAAATGTCGAATATCTTCCCTCTTTCTTTTTTCCCTCTTTCCTGCCGTGTTCAACTCAATTTTAAAAAGAGGTACGGAGGGGGAAAAAAGGGAATTTTTCAAAAGCTTTCGTCACGTTATGTCTGGATTTTACCCCATAAGGATGGATATGGACCCATCCTTACGGATCATCAGTCGAAATCCAGTATTCGGTACTACAGCAATGTTTTATGTTTTTGGTCCCTTTTTTTTTATTTGTGCCAATATTTGACAAATAATATAAAATTTGGCCTAGATTAGAAATGTGTCATCTCCTTTTTTTCTTTTATCAACCCAATTTTTTAAAAAAAAGGTATTCGGAAATATGAGATTCTCAAAAGCTTTCGTCATTTTTTTGTCTGGATTTGACCCATTGCAATGGATATGGACGCTTTCTTACAATTGATCAATTGAAATTCAGTACTAAAGCAATTGTTTTTTGTTTGGCAAATTTTATAAATTTTTGACGATATTTCACAAATGACATATTTGGTGTAGATCAAAACTCTGGTAACCTCTTTTTGTCGGCCGTGTTCAAATCAATTTTTAAAAATGGGCAAGGGGAAAAAGTGAGATTTTCAAAGCTTTCGTCACTTTATGTCTGGATTTGACCCATTATAATGGATATGGACCTATCCTTACTGTTCATCAATTTAAATCTCTCTCTGTCTCTCACTCTCTCAATGCAAAGTTTAAAAAAGAAAGTTTAGCAGAGAAAATTTCGGAAAAGCCTTCGTCATATTATTTCTGGATTTTTCTATAAGAATGGATATTAGTACTTGATACTGCATCAATGTTTTACATTAATCCCTATGTAATTTTTTTAATAATTTTTGGCAGTATTTGACAAATAATTTGATTCTGATAGAAAATTTATAAGAGGAAGACATTATCAAATTCATGATTAATGTTTTGCTACGTTTAAAGAAAAATAATTCAAAAGAAATTCTTATAAAAATCTATGTCAAGTTTACTCTACAAGCATATTGACTCTTAAATGAAATTCAATTTTTCTACTCTTTCATTTTACTCATTGTTAAACATGACTAAATCAATACTCTTAATTACTTAATACTTATTCTTCTTCACGTTTGACCAATAATCCCTTTAAAATTGTTGACCCTTTTATAAGAAGATAAACATAAAAGGATAAATATGCATATTGTTCCAGTGGGCCCTTGTTGTTGCTTGATATCGTTTTAGTTTGCAATGAACATCGCTACTTACAATACTTGGGAAATGAGGGCCCTTTAATAATTCTTTCAAAACCTATGCTGGGATTCTCTGGCTTAAAGATATACTCGGCTTACACATTAATTTCATTTGATTTGTCGCTGTACGGTTATTTTGTGCACATTTTGGGCTGATTAAACTGTGAAATATAGTTTAACATGGAATCCGAACCACTAAGAAACATCAAGCCATCGCGACCTGAAGCCTGTGGTACCGGAGGCCTGAGCGCCAGCCAATTGGGCATCGGGTCCCTAACACATTGGAGCTTCATTTATAATTTGTTGAACCCAAAATATTGAATTCAGAAGCCCATTGTGCTTGAGGCGAGCAAACTTCCAAGTTATTTTGAGAGCAGTTATAAAAAACATCAGATAATAAAACCAATATGCACATATTCGAAAACTAGTCTCAATTTAAACACAAAAAAACCTTGTTTATGTTTCAATAACAGATAATAATATATATCCGTAACCGTGACGATCGTTTTCGATAACGAATTGATGTTCTTATTCAGCGGAGGAGTTTTGTGATACGAAAATTGATCTAATTTAAAAAGAAAAACGCTTCGCGTCATATGCAATGTATGCCTTTCTAATTCATAGTTTCACCATAGAGTCAATTTAACGCATGGCCTGAGATCGAAATGCTTAAAAAGGCGTGATGCGGGCCGGAGAGGAATGTGATCGAGAGTTCTGTGCCATTCCTTCAAGATTCGATCATCAATCACTCTAAGCGTTTCCTAAGCTTCTCCGCAAATGGGGGTGGCGGGAGTGGAGAAGAAGAAGAAGAAGAAAAAAGGGATTTCACATGACCTTTTCTGTCCACTGAGTTGCTTTAATTACCGCATTTTTCTTTCAAAATATTGAAGTCCGTTGCAAAGAGAGTGAGAAGCAATTGTTTAACTTTTCGGCGCGCGAAAGTGTATGATGTTAATGGTCTTTGAGTTGCCGGTTGGGTGACGAATTACTGAAAAGTACAAGTACTGTTATTTTTCGACGTTGTCTCTTTCGTGATTTTCTTCGACGATAATGGACTGTTGTCCGACGTGAACTGAAACTTGTCGTCAGTGTTTTGAGGAAACCCTGTTTAGACTCTTGAAAAGTTGAGGTTTTTAAAGTTGAAAGCGTCACAAAGGAATTTAATTCATAGAATATTTTTGTGTTATTTTTAAACGCAAAGAAATAAAAATTAGTAATATATTATTTAATTTAGTTCTCAATAAATATTTTATTTGTGAAATCTTGCACTTTAGTACACAAAAATACAAGAAATAATAATGTCCTCTATATTGTTTTCTCTCTATGAAATAAACATGAGTGTTTTAATTGTTGTTTAGTCTGTTGTATCCAAGATCATCACGTTTTCTTTACAATTGTTGAAATTGCATTTTGCTTTTGCGTTCTACCTTGTAATATATTTCAATGCATTGTCATTGAAATGTTTGTCAATCGTTTCCTTATACTATAATGTTTAAGATTAAATTTATATCTTATTTAATTCATGTTTTCATAATTTATTTGTTTAGGAGTATTTAATTTATTATTTAGGTTTATTTATTTCAGCATTTATTTATTTTGTAAGAATCTGTTCAAAGAATTCTACTGAATACCTCTTGATTTGTATTAAGCTTTAAAATTCTTTGACTAACATTGTTATTACGTATTTACCTGTATATACATTTGCAGATGTTTGGCCATACACAAAACAGGACGTATATCAAACAAATTTTTCCCATAAAAGAGCGGAAAATGATTCATCCGTTTCCATGAAAAAAATTCTTTTGATATTGGGGTAGTATACAATTACAAAATCACAAGAGAAACTGACTTAATTCAGACTGGCAGTTTCTCTTGTCATTAAAAAATGAGAAACTGACTTAATTTTCAAATGGCATGAGAACATAACAAACTCTATCGAGATCAAAGCACTGTAGAATACACGCAAGAAAAAAAGAGAACAATAAGAGATAAAATTTAATGTCTCATCAGGAGTTCTAGCGCTCCAATATCTTTCCACTTCGCAATCCCCACGCAAGTCCAGACATCCTGTTATAAGGTGTCTGTCCATGATCTCGTCTTTCCCACAGACAATTTGGGCTGTTTAAAATGCCAGTACGGTGCAAATGGCTAGCCATACAGTCATAACCCACCGCAAGTCTCAACATCGTAGCTGGCAAGGCAATGTTAAATCTCCACTTTATTAGATTGGGACAGGCCGCCAGCATTCCATTGTAAGACACAACCTACACGAAAGTACACTTGGAGCATGCTACAGGCTGATAGTAGTAGATCTTTTAGCAGTCTAGATGTTACCAAGGTGCACCACGGGGAGGTAGATCTACTATCGCTTCCTCCAGTAATTAAAAATTAAAAATTCCAGAACAAGTCTCAGCATAGTAGCTGGCATGGGAATGTTGAATCTCAACTTTCTTAGATTAGAATAGGCCACCCGCGTTCCATGTCTTAACAGAAGTTGTAATGCAAAAAAAATGATACGCACTTTTTTCATTTACTAAATAAATTATTTCTAATTTTTTTTTTTTTTTAAGATTTTCCATCGACTGACCCTCATACAAGCATCGCTGTTATACATTCTGACAGAAAGAAACAATAATTTTTTTTTAACCGAAATGCTTGACATAAAATAAGTGCATACAACGTAAAATCTTGGGATTGAGTCACTTAAGTTGAGACGCGTTTTTGAATTGTCCCACTTCGTTTAACGAAGTCGGGGCATTAAATTCAAATTCAGCCTCATCCACTTGCAGGTTGGACTTAAATGTAATTAGTTGCATTAGTTTCTCGCTCTTTCTCTCTGTGGGGAGGACTTAAGACGGAAGAGAAGTTTCTAATTTAGTAATTAAAACGCCTCGTTAAGACGATTTGCAAGAAACTCGGACTCGAACAGTTCTCTCGTGCAAGTTGAGAGCGTGGTTTTATGGCTTCGCCATTTATTTGGATCCTGTAAGTGGCTTATTAATTTTTTTCTCTCTCTGCATAGTTGTCGTCTTTTATGGTGCTTCGTGAATTCTGGTTGGTTTTGCTAGCATAGAATCGAGGAAACTTAACTTCAAGGGGGTAAAAAATGGATGTTTGAATCAAATGTGCCTTCGACTCCATGTAAGTGGTTAAATAACTTTAGAAATATGCGTAGTATCTACTTTATCCCCAGTGTACTACTTTTCTTTTGGTTTCCATGTTTTTTTAGAGAATTATTCTTGAATTTCATTACTTTGGTCCTAAATTTTGTTTGCGTTTTGGTAGATTAAAGCAACAGATTTTCTTCTGTACAATTAGCGCAAAATGTCAAAAAAATATTTCAAAATGATTTGGAGAAGTTATGTAACTAAATGTTGAATTTGTCATTTTTTTCAATATTTTATTTTCGTATCAGTTAACTATATTAAATTCCTTTTAACATTGCTGGGCCACATTTATCTTTCATCTCTCCAACGAACAGCCCACTGATAGCTGATGATGTGACACCAGAACATTCCATATTATGTGACACCAGTACATTCCATATTATGTGACACCAGTACATTCCATATTATGTGACACCAGTACATTCCATATTATGTGACACCAGTACATTCCAGAAGAACTTTTAGGAGCAACTGTTCCACATTTTGAGTGCCATATGGGATTGACACTTTGAATGTCATATCATACGGAAAATATCCACCAGGCACCTTGGCAATCTATTCTAGACGCTTTACACATATTATTGCAATCTCCGTCGTGGCTTCTCTGCGCATGGTAGCCAATTGGCTAACGCTCTGTTCTTTAGTACCACAGGTTTCAGGTGTTCGAATACTGGCTGTGGCATGGATGTTTGTGAGTGTTTCGAAATCCACCTTAAACTGTAACCACCTTAACTAAACTGTCTGTTTAGCCCTCTTGTGCCCAAGATGGCCGTAGGGCGACAAACGAAACCAAACCATCATGGCTCCTCGTTTTTTAAAGCAGTGACTTAACAGTTAACTTGATAATTGTTTTTGATAGGTGATAAAAAAATTAACTGATTTAAAACTCCTCTACATAAAAAAGGTTTTAATCTGCGTTAAAATTTTAATTATTAAGGCTTCGAATTTAAAAAATAAAAGACTAACATTTAATTTTACGATCATTTTAGTAGTCAATATTTTTTTCTTAAATGTTTGATAATTTTATTTCTTGTTGTAAGATATGTATAATGTGTATTTCTATTAAATTCTTGGAATATTTTCAGTCGTATAATTTTATAACTTTTAAATACAAAAAGAATATTTTAAAATTTTGACACAAATTAAATAACGATATTTCGAATAGTAGTGTCTTACTATCATCATTTGTAAAAGCACTCAACCGTAATTAACCTATAAATTCAATAAGGAGTTAGTAAGTCTTACTTATCATTATATATAACATCATTGCATCTTAAATATATTAAGCTTGATCAACATCTCTTATAGATTGCCTATTCGATAACCTGGTCATTGCACCTTCTTTACTCTATCATGGATCACATTTATAAAACATACTTTCTAGAATCAACATATAATAACAATAAGCATTAACATAATATGGTAATATTGCTGAGATTCTAATTAGAAATATGTCTAGTATTTATATTAAATTGGAATATTTTCAGTCGTATAATTTTGTAACTTTTAAATACAGAAATAATATTTTAAAACTTTGACACAAATTAAATAACGATATTTCGAAATGTAATATGTCACTGACATCATTTGTAAAAGCACTCAACCGTAATTTACTGGTAAATACCATGAGGAGTTATTATATATAATGATAAGTAAAAATACTCTTTGCATCTTAAATATAACTTTTCTTGTAGATTGCCTATTCGATAACCTGGTCATTGCACCTTCTTTACTATATCATATCCCATTTATAAAACATACATTCCAAAATCAACAGATAATAAAAAGAAGCATTAACATAATATGGTAATATTGTTGAGATACTAATCATAAATATGTCTTCCTACTGAGTCATCAAGGCAGTATCGGCAGTATTTACATCATTAACATGTTACGGTTATGATTCTACCTAACAAAATCACGCGATCTAATTTGAGTTTGTTTAGAATCATTTGTTTTATATTTACGACAAATCATTCCAAAGAATGTTGCTCATATATTAAATTCCTTTCATTCATCACATAAAGCGTTTCTGTTTTTTATACATTAAACTACTTATTTTTTGCAATATCATACCTAGACGTTTTGCTGTTCTGTTATTATAACGAATTTAAATTTTGTATTTCCGTTTGCAAATTATTAAAAGATTTTAATATTTTCATAATTTTGTCCCTCAATTAATGGTTTGTTTTAATAAAATGGTTGTGAAAATCTCTAGAAAATTATGAAACGAGGATTAATTTAATTTCATAATGACCAAGATTTTATGGCCAAAAATATGTGGCAGTATACCCATCATATAATGTCATTAAATACTGAAATTAAATATTAATGTAAAATACATTATTATTTATATTAAATTCTAGTTGTAAAATATTTTCTTAATATTTATTTTGACTATTACAAATTGTCCTTCCATTTGAATGTATTTATCGTTTTTCTTAATTGAATATTGCATTATTTTATGAAAATATCATCATCAATAGCACCATATCCCAGAGTGGTCCAAGGCTTTCCTTTGAAGAGATTTCCATGCATCCTTCTGGGTGACAAGGGTCCTCTAATTCTTAAATTTTAGTAGAGCAAAATCTTTTTCAACTGCGTCTATCCATCGCAACTTGGGTCGTCCTCTTTGTCCCTGTGACTTTGCGAAAATGTGTCTTTTTTACAGGGTTTAAATTATTCATTCTAAATACATGAGTAGCCCAGTTTAATCTATGGATCTTGATACATTTTATCTGGGTCTTTACAGCGCTTACAAATTGCCGCGTTGTACCCTCTTCTCCAACAATCCCTTTCCCTACCACCTCCAAGAATAACCCTTAATATCTTCCGCTCAAATAGAGCCTAATCATATCTTGCCAAAGTCCAAGTTTCAGAGCCATACACCAAAATATGTCTAATAAGGCTTTTATATAACAAGAATTTAAGCTTTCCTGCTTATGAACTGTGATTGAAACAGATTTCTTATCCCAAAAAAGGCCTTATTGGCAAACACAATTCTGTTTATTTCTGGTAATATATTATTTTGACAATTTATTTTCTGATCCTAAGTATTTAAAACCAAGCTCAGATTCTAAAGTTTTATGAAAATATAATTTTTTTTTTTTGATGGATAAAAAATAAATATATAAATGAAAAATTATCTATAATGTATAACACTTAAGTTGGTATTAAAATGAGTTTATTAATCCTATGTACGTAATCCAATAAAATAATAATAATGTGTGTGTTATTTAAAATGAAATCTATTCGTCGTTTATAGATACGAAATTGTATTAAAGTTTCTATGTGATTATAATCAAGTTAATTTAAATAATATGTAGAAGAAATTGGGATTTTAAATGTGAATATCTTTATTGAAATTTTATGTTCTTCAATTCTGAAACTTTCAAACTCTAGACTTTCTCAATTTTTATTATATTAAAGGATATATATATTAAAGAATTATTTAAAATGAAATCGACTAATTTTTTTATACATACGAAACTGCATTGGAGTTTTGATGTGATTATAATCTAGAAATTGATTTAAATAAATGTAGAAGAAATTAGAATTTTAAATTTTAAATGTGAATATTTTTATTGAAAATTAAAGTTCTTCAATTTTAATTCTTTCATGCACTACATTGTTTCAATTTTTATAAAATCACAACATTGATAATTGTCATTACAATGTCTTGCATTTTACGGAAAGCTTGACCGTCCTTTTTTTTTTCTTGAAACGATGTATCTAATACACTTTTCCCCCTTTTCGCTACATTTGATTTTAAGTAACAGATTTATTTCCTTCAAGTTGAAATAAATCATAAAACAAACTCTCTAAGGACAAAAATGCATTCTCCAATTTTCTTTTCTTCTCTCGAAACCTCTGAACTAACCCTACTTACCACTCTAGATTAACTTCAAAAAAAATCTATATGAAAAATAAAAACGTAGAAGAAAACTTTTTTTTTATTGTGCCTCTGTAGTAGCATGAAAAAGTCGCAAGGTATTAAAAAAAAAACTCGCGATTGCTAGGAAGAAAAAAAATGCTACTTTAGTACGATGGAACGAAAAATGTTCTTTCTCGCTCTTTTCGAGTTTTGATACCCTTTACGGTACTTACTTGAAAACAACTTCGTCTTTGGCGTCTCGCTCATTTAAATATACAATAGATGTTTCTTTGTCACTCAAGAATCACGCGTCGCTGAAAAAAAAAAAGGAAAAAAAGCGTCAATATTTTTTTTTTCTTTTTCCCTTTTTCTTTACATTTATATTCTTATTTTCCAGAGTTACTTACATACACATCCTTTTTTTTTAACACAGGGATTTTCGAGTAGTGAGAAAGAAGACTGACATTTTACGACTGAATCTCTAAAATTTCATGCACCTTCCTATCTTTTTTAGAAAGAAAAAAAATATAAAAATTGTAGACGGCAGAAATAAAAATAACGGTCAGAAAATATAACCCGGTAGTCATATCCGAAGTTAGAAAAACTGCTAGGATCATGTGTTCTTCAATACTGGCACTAGCAGCATCATGGGGGAAAAAAAAAAAAAGAAACAGAATAATTTCCCTCTTCCTTCATTTTTCCCTATCCAGATCAAGAAATAGGGAAAAAAGGGAAGGGGAATATATTTTCGAATAGAAAAGCAACCCAAGCGAAACAATCCAATAGAATATTTCTAATATTTTTTCTAGTGAGTAATTTTATTTATTTTATTTTTCTGTTCTGTTCTTTTCTTTGCTAAGCGCAGCAAAGAACAGAAAAAGTTCTGGATACCTGTCAGCAAAAAAATTTTCCAACAAAAAATGAGCAAAATAAAGTAAAAATAATGCTGCTTACTTTCAATACAATTTTTTTTTATTTATATTTATATTTAAATTAAAATTCTCCTATAGTATATACGATTCTGCCTGATTGCATAAAGTTGTATTGTAGTAAAGTTTCCTTCTAAAATGTTTCTTTACTCTAAAGCCGGATTTATTTTCAGTTGTGAAATATACACTATTCATCTTGTGATCTTTTTTCTGTTTATGTATTCTAGTCGCATTTTTTTTTTTTTATTCTATTTCGAAACATGGAATTTTCAGTTCGAACATTGAAAAAAAATTGTAAAATCAAATCGAATTTTAAAGAAAAGTACACTCCTTCTGAGAGTTTTATGTGTCTTTTAACAATGTAGCAAAATAGAAAACAAGCTAGAATCGAAACAATCTTTCATTGTTTTGTATTGAACAAAACAAAACGTCTTTGTATCGAATGACAACAATTATTTAGATTAAAATTCTTACAAAATATACTTTACTATGCATCAGAAAGTTAAAAAAAGAAAATGCAAGCATTATCTGCACATATTTAGCATCGATGTTGCTAATAAATTATGAATGAGGATTTAAACTCATCCAAATTCTAATTTAGAACAGACAAAAAATCTTCATGCTAAAAGAGCAATACACTTTAATGATATCTAGTATGAAACTCAGAAATTTATTCATAATATTAGTTCATTTCCAAGAGCAACATTAAAATTTAAATATTTCTTCTTTTAGTATTATATTAAAAAAAAACTGTTATGTAGCAATTTGACTTACAAAAAAATGTTTATATATATATATTTTGATGAAGATTTTATAAAAGTTAAATGCCGTTTATTCTTTATTTTTTGCAGAATTATTTTTGTCCATTTTTTTCATTGTTCAAAATTTTAACATAAATTTGAATGACTATGAAATGTATTTTGCGAAAATAAACAGATATTAGTTAATCATTTTTAAAGGTTACTAGTATGGCATTATTTTTTGATGAAAAAAATAACAACTAGACTTTTGAAATTTATTAAGATTACTTTGGGAAAAACTTATATTAAAACAGGTATACGTGTGCCTTGTTGATTCTCAAAATGTTAGTAAAATACGTTTTAGATTTTCCATTGAAAAACAAAAGTATTTACTGGTTTGTACTGATTTTTTCAGTATTTTAATTTCATGAAATAATCTACATAGTTCTCAGCTTACACCCAATATTCTCTTAGGCACTTATACTTTTGAATCTGTACTTAGTTTTAAATACTTAGGATCAGAAATGAATTGCCAAAATAATATCTTATCTGAAATAAAAAACAGAATTGTGTCTGCCAATAAGGCCTTTTGGGGGTTAAAAAAATCTGTTTAAATCACAGTTCATATGCAGAAAAACTAAATTCTTGTTATACAAAACTCTTATTAGACCACTTTTGGTCTATGAGTCTGAAACTTGGATTTTGGCAAGATCTGATGAGGCCTGATGATATTTGAGAGGAAGATTTTAAGAGCTGTTTTTGGAGTTGTTAGGGAAATTGATTCGAAGAACTGGAGAAGACTGTACAACGAAGAAATTTATAAATGATATAAAGACCCAGATATTATAAAATTTATTAAGATCAATAGGTTAAATTGGGCTGATCATCTATTTAGAATGAAGGATTTAAACCCTGTAAAAAGGCTCGTTTTGGTAAAGCAACAGTAACAAAGATGAAGAGGACGACCCAAGTTGCGATAGATAGACATAGTTGAAAAAGATTTTGCTGTACTAAATGTTAAGAATTGGAGGACCTTTGCCACCCAGAGGAATACATGGAAATCTCTTCAAAGAAATGCATTGGCCAACTCTGGCCTGTCGTGCCATTGATAATGAGGAATCTACATAGTTTTGCAGCTTTAATTAATACTAGAACTGAAATAAAACATTAATAATGCAATTTGAATTACTTTGACACTGTTTTTCATTTTTTCTGTTGATAAAAATAAATAAACTTATATAAAAATTTAAAAATTTCTTTTTCTTTCCTTTTTAGATTTATTCTAGACAAAATAAAAAAAAATAAAAAAAACAATGAACAGTAAAAAGAAAAAAAAAAAAAATAATAAGCCACATAACCCAATTTCAAACTCGTACACATGTCCAAAACAATTTAGCAAGGACGCACAGTACAAGGAACGGCAAACCTGCATGTCAATCCACTTAATGAAAACGTGAAACCATCGCCAAGCTGTGCCCCCCCCTCCCCAAAACCACCGTCTTTTGGCGAAAACCGAATTAGCATACTCACGACTCCACTAATTACAACATGGCACAAGTTAATAACGGTCCTTTCGTGAGTGCTAAAACAAAAGACAAGTTTAAAATGGCAGGGTACTTGCTAAAAATCTCCAGAAAAATATCACCTGCTCTCACCAAAGTTTCTGGCCTCGGTCCAACAGCTGGACCTGGTACTACCGAATGGGTGTTAACTTTTTCTCTCCCAAAGTCCTGGCGTTTTTACCCTCCTATTCCAGGTCCACCCCTCCCCCTCCGGACCACCCTCCAACCCCCCAGTCCACAGTCGAGTAATGCCGAATGATACGTGTCCGGGGTAATTATGAATTCCTGTCGGTCCGCCATAATTATTGCTTCCCGGGATTTCATCAACGAATGTCTAGTGGAGTGCCTCGGAACCCACGGTTGCAGTTGAGACGAACAGCTGTTTCAATTATTGAAATGATCGCGTTGTACGGCCACCCCGAAATAGACAGCTAGTTAGTTAATGAAGGTCTTTAAGTGAATATCATTTATTATCTCTGCTCTGGACGTAATATTTTGTCTGTGGGTCATTACGGGCTGGAGTGGAAGTGTGGTTGTTGGTGAAAGTTTCCACAGTATTGTTGCTGTTGATGGCACCACACAAAAGTGCTGAAAAGATGGTTTTAATAGATGGAAGCACTCGTCACCCCTTGTTTTTGAATGGGAGAAATGATATTTCTTTAAATGATGATATTTAATTCACCGATACATCACTTCAACTCTCTTTTTAATTTCGGTTTTGACATATAAACATTCAACTATTCTCCATGTTAATGGAGAAGAGTTGAATGCTCATATGCTAAAAGTTAAAAATATATGCATTTAAATTGCCTAATTGATTCTTTTGTTTGTTAATTATTTCAGATTCAAATACGAATGAATACTTTTGTGGTACATTAGATAATTATAAATCAAATTTTTGAATTTCTTTTTTCAATTCCTTCTATTAGCTCACACTCTCCCTCTATATATCTTGTTCAAATTTTCAATCGTTAATAAAATACTTTTCATTCATTCACTCGAGTTCAAATACATTTTTTTATAACTTGTAGTGGATGACACTGGATGTTAATACAGTTTTTTCAAATATTAATTCAGTAATTAAATTTAATTAATTAATTTTAGTTTTTTTTTTTTAGATTTAAGTTGCATATATCTACCAATAGATGGCGCCAGATAAACTTTAAAAGAAAGTAATGAAAATTATTTATAAAGGACTTTCTGCAATAGAGTGAAAAAAAAGTATGAATTGACTTTAAAAAAAAAAAATTTATATTACTTGTTTAAATGATGATATTTAATTCATCGAGACTTCACTTCAATTCTGTTCATGGAGAAGTGTTAAAGGTTTATATGCTTATTTTAATTGCCTCATTGATTTTGTTTGTTAATTATTTCAGATTCCAATACGAATGAATGCTTTGTAGTATATTAAATAGTTATAAATAATATTTTTGAATTTCTTTTTTAAAATATCTACCTTCACATTTAAGTATGTCGCTCTAAAACAGGGGTGGCCTACCCAAATGACCTTACAGGCCATTTTGGAAACGCATCCTAACTCCGTGGACCACATATAAAATTATATATCCCCCTATTATATTTAGACCACTATAGACATTTTTTGGAGTGAAAAATGGAAACATAATGAGTTATTATTATTGTGGAATTGTATTCAAGGGAGTAGGATTTATTTGTGAAGATGTTTTAAATAAGTAATTTCTATTACTTACTACTATAATCAACAAATTTTCTAATGGAAATCATCAATACATTTTTTCCCATTGCATTTATAACTAAAAAAACATATTTTATTTATTTATTGTACTATCTTTCATTCAAACGTTTTTCAACATTTTATATAAATAAAATTTCGAAGATTATCAGACTATGTGAATAAAAAATTCTCTTAACATGTCTTTAATAATGATCTTACGGGCCACTTAGAAAATGCATTAAAACTGGCCGCCTATAAAATTATATATCCCCCTATTAGATTTAGACCCGCTATAGACAATTTTTTGGAGTGAAAAATGGAAACAGAATGAGTTACTATTGCTGTGTTTACTATTATTCTTACATGAAAACATAGATAATACAATAATAAAGATACTTAACGCACATTGTAAAAAAATATACATAACATTAAAAACGTAAAATAAAAAATATATAGCTATAAACGAAATAAAAAAAAATGAAATCATTAAAAAATATCTATTTCACTAGTGCGATATGTTTTTCTCCGCTCATTCACTTAGCTTTTGCAAATCGAACTCAATTTGGGTATTTGCACATCGTAATGGATGTTGCAGATTAGCTTCCGATATGTTTGAGCGTGTTTTGTGTTGGGTCCATTTCATTTTAGAAAAAAAAACAATTCGCAGTTGTAATTTGAACCCAAAGCGCTAACAAATGCTTGTGCCAGATTTCTCGAATCGGAAAATTTCATGAATTGATCACTCGCATCACGCTCATTCGTGCGTCATGGGTTGCAGAATTTAATTTAACTATTTTACGAACTCATAATTGTAAACTCATCAATAAAATAGGCAATATCTGTCCTATGTTCGCAAGTTCATTTTTTCTCATCATTTCGACAGTTCATTTTTGAATATAAGGATGCACACATAATGTATTTTTTCAATTATTATTTATATGCATTAATTTTTAGTACTTCCATTATAAAATAAATATATTTTTAAAGTGGGAAATATCTCACGGGCCTGAAAAATATTCAAGGCGAGCCGCGGGTTGGCCATCCCTGTAATAAAGCATTTATACTATCGGCTTCGCGACATTAATTTTTGTCATCTGTGGTCTTCATAGAAAACAAATTTCGAACAACTACCAACTCCCCTGCAAAACATGCGGGCAAGGTCACAGAGTTGAATGGCTTAAATGTAATTTAAAGGGGCACCCGTAGGGAAACATCGCCAAACAGCACAATATTTTGACCCAATCATTCTCTGCCGACACAATAACAAGATTCTGCGACAGATAATCTTTCCCAAAATACTGTGGGGGTTTTTTTTTTTTTTTTTTTTTTTTTTTGTCCACTGTCTAGCCATCAGACAGCTCTATCCCGACGCCATTGTGACTACAGGACCGATCAGGGAACATCACAAAGGTGGAGTGTGCTTCAACATCTGCCCTAGAGTTTGGTTACAGAGGGGTCGCGTGGCCCTGACTGTACCCTTATTTGTACAACATGAGTAAAAAGAGGGGTGTACCCCCCTGTTTTTACAAATGGAGGGAAGCAGCGTGTGACGTGGAATTAAGTTTCTTGTAACCCACTGTCTAAATTCGATACTACATCCGATTGCATTCACAATATCCACACGGTGGGGATTCAATTGCGTTAATGGAACTGTCATATCGTGTAAATGGCAAAACTGGATTCTTCCTCAACGGAACGAATGTAGCGTAAAAGTGTTTTTCGAAGACACAAATGTTTGATGTTTGAAGGTTTTATGTTGAATGAAAATAGACGGAAAGACGACATATTTGTATCATATTGATGTTTTTCGTTTGGAGTAAAAGTCTGTCCAAGCTCTTTTAGGTATTTTTGGTACCTTTAAAGGTTTATAGGAGAATAGTTTATTTATTTTCTACTTATTCATTACTTTATTATTAAATCATTTCCATTATTGAACAAAATACAAATTCTGTTAAGTCTACCACCGATGTTTTGTGTTAAGTAATTTCTGTGATTCAAATACTATTTAAAACTGTGGTAGTCTGCTTTTAGAGATAGCTTTTACAGAAAATAGACGGGAAGACAGAAATGGCAGTATATTTGTACCAGATTAAACTTTTTTCAAGATTGACCTTTTTAAGTAAAGGTCTGTCCAAGTTCCTTTAAGTATTTTTGGTTTTATAGGTTTTAATTGAAAAACAGTTTATTTATTATCTGCTTATTTGTTATTTTATTATTAAATAGTTTTTCTTATTGAGCGCAATGCAATTTTTTTTTAAGTCTGCCACCTATTTTTTGGGTTAAGTAGTTTCTGTTTTACAGATATTTATAACTGTGGTACTGCGTATTTCAGCTCTATATCACCTTTTTGAGCTAGCTTCGACAGACTTCGAAACATCCGGTAAAACTGAATGTGAAAAGAAGTCTTCTCTTTTAAGTACTACAAATATTATACTTCTTTTTTTTAAATAAAAGTATGGCGTGAAAATATACGGCAAGATAGTATTATTATTTGTGTATAAGTATGTTGTATAAGTATTTGTGCCATATTGACATTTTTCGTTTTGAACAAGGTTCTTTTAGGTATTTTTGGTATCTTTACAGGTTTTAATCGAAAAATAGTTTACTTATTGTCTACTTATTTATTACTTTGTTATTAAATCGTTTTCCTTATTGAGCAAAATACAAAATGTTTTAAGTCTGCCACCTTTGTTTTGTGTTAAGTAATTTCTGTGATTCAAATACTTATAACTGTGGTATTTTGGTTTTAGAGATAACTTTCACGGACTTTGAAACATCGGTCAAAATTGAACGTGAAAAGAAGTCTTCTCCTTTAAGTACTACAAATCCTATACCTCTTTTTTTAAAACGAAAATAAGTATAATAAGTATTTTGTAAACAAGAATTTTTGATTACTCTATAAATGGTATTACTGCCCAATTCGTGGTCTAATAGTACCATACACAGCTAATGTGCAATAGTGTTCGTATCTGACTGCGTTGTATGGTGGTCTTCAGAGGTGCCAAGTCGGGAGCTAGGAGTCTGTAGTCGAAACCTTTTTAAGAAATCACAAGTCGGTATAAGAATCCGAGTCCCCAATCTTTTATAAAAATAATTTTTTGTTCAAAATTATGTGAAATAATGTTGAAATTAAATGTTAAGGAAGTGTCTTTCAATAATAAAAGTAGCAAAACAGTGAGTGCTTTAGCAACAAATAAAATAAGTGTTGACATACTTTTCTCACCACTGAGGCTTATAAAATAATATTTTAGATTAACCATGACGGATTTAGTTTGGTTTGTCGCTCTACGGTCATCTTGTGCACACAAGGGTTAATTAGACAGAGACCTACAGGTCAACGTGGATTCCGAACCACTCACAAACAACCATGTCACAGCCAGTATTCGAACATGAAGCCCGTGGTACCAAAGGCCAGAGCGCAGCCAATTGGCCATCAAGCATTTTTAGAAATTATAGCGATTATGACAGCGTGTATAAGGTTGCCTTTCGGAAGTATTCCAGGTTTTCTATCCATATGACAGAGAAATGTGATGCAAAAACCCTTAAAAGTCCTTCCACCTAGCAATACCCTCTTTTTGATCATTGGTGAACAGTTCTTAGTTTTATAAATGGAACACGAGATCAATTAGTAAAAAAAAAAAAAACATTACACACATTTAATATATACATGTTTATGTGTGTGTATGCTTATGTGTGTTTTGTGTGTGTGTATGTTTATGTGTGTTTTGTGTGTGTGTATGTTTATGTGTGTTTTGTGTGTGCGTATGTTTATGTGTGTTTTGTGTGTGCGTATGTTTATGTGTGTTTTGTGTGTGTTGTGTGTGCGTATGTGTATGTGTGTATGTATAAATGTGTGTGTAATCATTGAAGAGTTTCATTATTCTCATTATGGCTCTCAGTCATTTTATAACAACATTACAAAAGGTAAAGGTAGTTGCGTTTATGGAGTTCCTGAGGAGTTAATCTAGTTAATTCTGCAATTGGTGGTAAGGGATTAAAAACAACTCTTGCTCTTGCATACATGGTCTTAATACTATGAACTGTCTGGTCAATGAACCGGTTCTGTACTTTTGTTTAGAAGCAGGCCGCACAGATGTGCGGATAAAAGTCACTCCGTCCCATAACGCGATTACTCAGGGCCTAATTAAGTAATGGTGAGGTAAAAATGATCATTTTTCATCGATGCCCCCACCGCATGATTAATTTCCCTCTGGGGAGATAATCTCATCATCGCTTTTTCCGCCCCCCCGTCATCACGTGATCATCGCTCCCTGAGTGACAGTGCGCCGACGGAGTAATTGAAATTTGATATTTTAATCCTTTGTCATCTTTGTGGAGGTGGGGGAGAAATTTCTACTTATTTCAAATATTGGAAGAAGATTTACATTTCAGTTTTTTTAATATTTATTTTTTGCTTATTTAAATATTTATTTTCCAGTTTCGTTTCGTATTGTACGAGATGTTCTTTATCGATATCGTAGTTCTCCAACTTTTCTGTTATATATGTGTGTGTTCAGAAGTGTTTTTTGCTTAAAGTAATTTATCATTTTTAAAAAGTAAAAAAAAATATATATATATATGTAATATTTTTTCAAAAGATGTTTTTTATAAACTAGAACAACGTGTGTTGAATTATGTATTAAAAATAATACATGGGCAAAATGTATTTATTTTCATGAAAAAAAAATATTGAAGTTAATTTTGTTATCAGTTTATTTGTTTATAAGAAGTTTTTTCTGCTTAAAACAATTTATCATTTTAAAAAAAGTAAAAAAAAAAAATTATTAAAACAATTAATTCCAAAGATATTTTTTATAAACTAGAATAACTTTTGTTAAATAATGTATTGAAAATAATGCATGTTGTACTCTGCCATTCATGTAACGAAATGTATTTATTTTCATTAAAAAAAAATATTGATCTTAATTTGTTATGTATATTTGTTTTGTTTTTTTATTATTAGGTGAATTATAAAACTGCTTGTTCATATTTATTGTTAATAAAAGGATAATTTAAATTTTTAATTAACTATAAAAGATAATTAGTTAAAAAGAAATGTATGCACATATAATCTGTTTAATAAATCAATCATAAAAATATTATTTTAAATAAAGTAATTGACCTTTTAAATTAAAAATTAAATTTTGTTATTGCTGAAGTAGAAATTATTGAAATTTCATTAACAAAGATAAAAAATTTTACCATTTATGTCGGTAACAGTAATATCGTCGCCTTTATCGCCAAACTATCTTTATATTGTTAATGTTTTATCACTGCACTGCATCAAAATGTTAAATTGGCATGGTAAAGCAATTTAACAGATAAAAACTAATAGAAAATATGGTTGAAATTTAGAATACTGTACAGCTGAGAAAATCGCCAATCTTGCAACCAAGAATATTTCGACAATGCTCTGCCAACTTATTTAGGGTTACAGAAATTCGTTAACCTCTTTTTCCGAACAATATAATGATTGTTGATTTCATTGTTACATTGTTATTTTCAGAATTTTTATTTATAGTAAATAAGATCGAAAATACATATATTTTTAGATTATTATTCCGATAAGTTATTGATTATTTCGAGATAGTTCTTATAGCATATGTTGGCAACTGATACAGAATATAAACAATTTTTTATGATGTTTTCACTATTTGAAAATACTAAACAAACAACAAAAACGACTTTTTACTTTATTAATAATTTATATTTCATTATCAATTACTATTTTCTTTATAATGCGATGACACAGTTAAGGTTTTGTGGCAAAGTTATTTGAATTCGAGCGGAAAAAATGTAAACTTTTAATTTTAGAACGTGAGCTCACGGAAGAAAAATGTCTCTGGAATGTATTATGTGTTGATGTTGTTCTTGTTTTCTTCATTCATTTGATATGGCTATACAAGGATAGGATTGAGTGGGGCAATATTCTCAGGTTTCTTTATTATTATTGTTATTAATATTGTTTTATCTTCTGAATTCGGCATCTTAAGTGAATTGCAAACAGTACAAAAAACACAGGTTACCACATTTGGTAATTTATCGCCACAAAAAGATTCCAAATCCCTAAGGCCCCTATTTTGCGATTTAGTCATATATGTAGTTGAAATTCTATCTTTCATTGACGATAATAAAAAATATTTATAAGAATATGTTGATTATTATTCGATGATTATAATTAAACTAAAAATTATTATTCATATTATAATTATTATTATGTTAAAGATTCGTAGCAAATATACGCCTAATTTTAAAAATTGCATATTTTTTTATTATTAACTATTAATAGGCTTTCACCAATCTTATTGTTCATGGGTTTAATATTCATAAATAATTTTGATGGAGAACAAAGAATTTCTTGATCTTTGCGTATTTCAAATGTGCTGCTATTGCAGAAAAAATAAATTCAAATGAGAAATTACAAAAAAAAAAATGTTAAGCTTCCTTTTCTTATATGATTTATTGTTAAATAAAATTGGATCTCTTATGAACAATATTGGAAAAAGCAAACTGTCGATATAAATTACAAAGATTCGAATGGCATCATATCATAAGCAGTTGCGTGATTGAAAAGGTTATTGTCAACGCTTGTACGTATTCTACGCTGAAACGTTCTACTTATGAATGCAAAACGGTCCGAATGAATATTACTTTTAAGCAATTGAGCATTTAAGTTAACATGAAGCAATAATGCAATGGTTACTGAAAGCGCTTCAAATCGACATTTTTCACTTTTTTTAAATAAAATATTCTTGAGACATATAAATTCAATGGTTTTTCTATATGAATATAATTTGTCGTTGAAATTTTGAGTATCGAAATAAATATTTTTATGGACTTGAAAAAGCATCGTTTATCGAAGAAATATTTTTGAGTATTTTATAAAACAGTTACTTATTAAATATTTTTTTTTAAACTTTATAAAATAATTATTTTATTTTTATTTACTGTTTATTTTATTTTATTTTAATATTATTTATATTTTTTTCATGTATTTATTTTTTATTAGTATCGGCAAAATGTACTGCATTCAAAATAAAACATGAATATATTTACAATCATATTTAATAAAAGAAATTAGAAGAATATGTTTTTAAAATAGTGACTATGGACATAGAATATGCTATTAGTACGATTTTGTTGAAAATTTTTTAGACATCCATTTAATTATTACTAAGTGATTAGTTGCCTTTTAAAAAATAATTTCTTGTATATATTCGTATTTTAAAATTATTTCTCGATGTAAAATAACATTACATATTAATTACTTTATATTTAATAATTTATAGATAAATTATACAGAAAAAAGTTGAAGAAGAATAGAGTTGAAATTCTCTCTTTAATTGACGACAGTAACAAATATTTATCTTGTTAAGAATAAGTTAATTACTATTAGAAGATGATAATTAAACTAATAACCATTATTCACATTATTAGTTAACTGTTAATTTGTTAAAGATTCGTAGCAAACATGCTCATAATTTAAAAAAATAATCATATATTTCTTATTTTTAACTATTAATATGGTTTTTACCAATCTTATTGTTCGTGGGTTTCATTTTCATCACTAATTTTTATTGAAAAAACAATAAATTTCTTTATCTTTGCGAATTCCCAATGCGCTGCTATTGCAATAAAAATAAAATAAAGTGTTTGATCACAAAAATAATAAGTTTCCTTTCCTTATATGATTCATTGTAAAACAAAATTGAATCACTTATGAACAATATTGTCAAAATCAAATTGATATAAATTTCAATGATTTGAATGGCAACACGGCATAAGTGACCACGTGATTGAAACGTTATTGTCAACGCTTATACGTATTCTATGCTGCAACGTTCTACTTAAACGCAAAACGGTCCAAATGAATATTACAAATCGACTTTGCAATGGTTACTAAAAGCTCCTTTTTTTCTCCTTTTTTAAATAAAAGCAAGTGAGAACTCAGTTTCAAACGAATTGAAATATCAGGTATTCAAAACACACATTAATAAATTTTAAAACAGAGCATCTCTAGCTCCCATTTTTTTATCCTTTCTTTCCCTGGATGCATTAAATATTAAAGTCCATTAAGCATTTATGTTATGTTTAGAACCAGCGAGAAAATTTCATCCTTTTTTTCTTTAAATTTTTATATCTAGAGAGAGAGAGAGAGAAAGTTATAAAATATTTTAAGAGGAGTATTTTCATGCGACCTTGGAGAGATGAGCTTCTGAGATAAATGTGTTTTTATTATTATTATTATTAAATGCTACCGAGAATTTTGCCCGTGCTGTTCTTATTTATTGCCTTAAAACCAGTTAGAAATTGGTATTACATATTTATATTTTGTTCTTGTAAGAGAAAAAAATGGTTTTCGCTTATTTACCTCTAAAATGAATTATATATATACATTTTCATAAGACATATAAATAAATATTTTTCTATATGAATATAATTTGTCGTTGTAAATTTTGTGAATCGAAATAAATATTTTTATGGACTTGAAAAAGCATCGCTTATGAAAGAAATGTTTTTGAGTATTTTATAAAACAGTTACTTATTAAATAACTTTTTAGTGACTTTATTAAAATTATTTTGTTCTTATTTAGTTTTTTTGTTTTTTAAATTATATTTTTATTATTATTATTATTGACCCCAAAATGATCTGTATTCAAAATAAAACATGCATTTAATTACAGTCCTTTGGGGGGCCTTATGACTGAGTGACTAGCACTCTGGCGATCGATGCAATAGGTTTCGGGTTCAAGTCCCGTCAATGCCATCGATGTTTGTAATAGTTCGGAATCCACTTTAAACCGAAAGTCCTGGTCTCATAGGAGCGTGGAACATTGTGGGGGTAGTTTGACTCCGCGTCCATAGCTTATCTTCAACCTACACGCACCTCCTGGGTAACTAAGTGAGTAACGTCGGTGCAGCGCTTGTCTTAAGGCATCCAAGACAAATGTGTTTGCCAGCTGCATTAGAACAAAAAAATATGAGTTTACAGTCTATTTGTTAAAGATTCGTACCAAATATGCGCATAATTTAAAAAATTATTCATAAATATTTTTAATTTTTAACTATTAATATGATTTTACCAATTTTATTGTTCATTGATTTAATATTCAAAAATAATTTTGAATGAGAACAATAAATTTCTTGATCTTTGCAAATTTCAAATCTTTGCAACTATTGCTGTAAAAATAAAATCAAGTATTTGATTACAAAAACTATATTAAGTTTCCTTTTCTTATATGATTTATTGTTCAATAAAATTGAATCACTTATGAACAAGATTGGCGAAAACAAATTGGCGAGATAAATTTCAATGATTTGAATGGCAACACGTTATGAGCGATTGGGGATCGAAACGTTATTGTCAACGTTTGTAAGTATTCTGTACTGAAACGTTCTACTTATGAACGCAAAACGGTCCAAATGTATATTACTTTTCAGCGATTGAGCATTTAAGTTACGCGGAGCAATAATGCAATGGTTACTGAAAAGCGCTTCAAATCGACTTTCTTTTTTCCTTTTTTAAATAAAAGCAAGTGAGAACTCAGTTTAAAACGAATTGAAATATCAGGCATTCAAAACACACATTAATAAATTTTAAAACAGAGCATCTCTAGCTCCCATTCTTTTATCCTTTCTTTCTCTGGATGCATTAAATATTAAAGTCCATTAAGCATTTATGTTATGTTTATAACCAGCGAGGAAATTTCATCTTTTTTTCTTTTAAATTTTTATATCTAGAGAGAGAAGTTATAAAATATTTTAAGAGGAGTATTTTCGTGTGACCTTGGAGAGATGAGCTTCTGAGATAAATGTGTTTTTATTATTATTATTAAATGCTACCGAGAAATTTTTCCGTGCTCTTTTTATTTATTGCCTTAAAACCAGTTAGAAATTGGTATTATATATTTATACTTTGTTGTAAGGGGAAAAAAATAATGTTTTTTGCTTATTTACTTCTAAAATGAATTATATATATATATATATTCTTGAGTCATATAAATTCAGTAGTTTTTCTATATGAATATAATTTGCCGTTGTAAATTTTGTGTATCGAAATAAATATTTTTATGGACTTGAAAAAGCATCGTTTATCGAAGAAACATTTTTGAGTTCTTTGTAAAACAGTTACTTAGTAAATAATTTTCTTAGAAACTTTTATAAAATTATTTTGTTTTCATTTAATGTATTTTAAATTTTTTCATTTATTTCCTTATTTTTATAATTATCGGCAACATGTTCTTATTCAAAATAAGAAATTGCATTTATTTACATGTTATTGGAACCTGATTGCCAAATGGCTAGCCGTGTGGCGTTTGGTACCATAGGTTTCAGGTTCGGTCCCGGCGGTGCCATGAATGTTTGTAGCTGTTCCGAATCCACTTGAAATCGTAGGTCCCGGTCTCTTAGAGCGTTGCGGGAGTAGTGTTACTTGCATCCGTAGCTTATCTTCAAGCTACACACACCTCCTGCGTAGTGCTAAGTGAGTAACGTCGGTGCAGCGCTTGTCTTAAGGCATCCAAAACAACTGTCTAAGTGTTTGCCAGCTGCATTAAAACAAAAAAATTATTAGTTAACTGTCTATTTGTTAAAGATTCGTAGCAAATATGTGCATAATTTTTTTAATTATTTACGCTTTTTTTTTAACTATTAATATGGCTTTAACCAATCTTATTGTCCATGAGTTTAATTTTCATCAATAATTTTGATTGGGAACAATTAATTTATTGATCTTTGTGAATTTTAAATGCATTGCTATTGCAGTAAAAATAAATTCAAATGATAAATTACAAAAAAATATTAAGTTTTCTTTTTCTTATATGATTTAATGTCAAACGAAGTTGAATCACTTATGGGCAAGATTGGCTAAAGCAAATTGTCGAGATAAATTTCAATGATTTGAATGGCAACACGTTATAAGCGAACGCGTGGTTGAAACGTTATTGTCAACCCTTTTACGTATTCTGTGCTGCAACATTCTACTTATGGACGCAAAACTGTCCAAATGAAAATTACTTTTCAGCAATAGAGCATTTAAGTTACTGGGAAGCAATAATGCAATGGTTACTGAAAGCGCTTCAAATCGACTTTCTTTTTTCCTTTTTTAAATAAAAGCAAGTGAGAACTCAGTTTAAAACGAATTGAAATATCAGGCATTCAAAACACACATTAATAAATTTTAAAACAGAGCATCTCTAGCTCCCATTTTTTATCCTTTCTTTCTCTGGATGCATTAAATATTAAAGTCCATTAAGCATTTATGTTATGTTTATAACCAGCGAAAAAATTTCATCCTTTTTTCTTTTAAATTTTTATATCTAGAGAGAGAGAGAGGGAGAGAGAGTTAAGTTATAAAATATTTTAAGAGGAGTATGTTTTTGAGTATGCCATAAAACAGTTACTTATTAAATAAATTTTGAAAAAAATTTTCTTTTTACAGTTTTTTTTTATTTTAATTTAATTTTATTATTAGCGGCAAAATGTTCTGCTTTCAAAATAAAACATGCATTTATTTACAATTATATTTAATAAAAAAAAAAAAATTAAAAGAATACTGTTTTTTAAATCGTGATATAGAATACGTTTTTAATACAATTTCGTTGAGAATTTTTTATCGATTTTTTAGGCATCCAATTAATTATTAATTATTACTAAACGATTTGTAGTCTTTAAAAAAAAATTTTTTTTTTACATCGTATTTGAAAATTATTTATCGATTCAATGAAGTATGTAAAATAACAATGGATATTATTTATAATAGTTGTAAATTTGTATATATATATATATATATATATATAATATAAAGTCCCACTTTCAAAATGCTGTAAAAAAAAAAAACACTCTTCACAATGAGTTCAAATTTGAACTGACGATACTTGAAGAAGGGGGACACGGTATGGCATCAAAAAAAGTTCCACCGAATTTTACCATCCAATTGGGTATGACCTAGCTGTGTTGGATGGGCTTTCCACTAACATATTCACACCTGTTGAATAACTTGGAAGTCATTTTTTCCGCCAAAAAATTGAGCAAAAAATCAAGCGCATGGAACACTATAGTTGGTTGAATGTGTAACTCATACCAAATACGTTGTCATTTCGATTCAAAATATCAATTGCAATCGAATGCAATCAATCAATATGCAGTCGAATTCACTTTCTTTATGCCCCTTACAGCGCCATCTATTAATACACTTTAGAACTTTTTTGATGCCGTACCGTTTCCCCCTTCTTCTGGTATCTTTAGTTCAAATTTGAACTCATTGTGACGAGTGGTTCTTTTTTTACAGCATTTCGAAAGTGGGACTTTAATTATAATCACAATGTATATATAAATTTAAATATATGTATACATTTTTATATATAAGTTATACAGAAAAATGTATTCTGAATTCTAATTAGAATGTCTTGATAGAAAAGAATCCATACTTTATACAATCTTTCACAAAATTGAAATGTTATTTTCAAACAACGTTTTTTGTTTAAATTTGTCATAACTCAATTATTTTGTTACACTTTTATTTCCCTAATTATTTCTTGAGAACGGCTGGCTAATTTAATTATTCACAAACTTTTCAAATCTGCTAAATTTGCATCGCATCTTATTTCACCTCCGCCGCGCATGCGTAGATTGTCCAGACATGATTAATCTCACTTTTAACAAAAACTTTCTGCAACGAATTAGTATGCACCTCGAATACGACTTGCATTCAATATTTTCATTTATTCAAGTGTATTTTCTGTTCCATTTTTTTCCCTCGCTAATTTCTTGTAGGGATGTTATAAAATAATAAGCAAACAGGGCTAATTGGATTGCATACTAAACAGAAAGAATTTATTGATATAGCATTAATGTTAATGTACGCGATGATTGGAATCTGACATTCACAGATTCTCGAATGCGTAATTAATTCGGTTGTGCGTCTAATAAGGTGGAATTTCATTCGATTTCGAGGTATCAACTGTGCATTATATTCTTACTAATTATTCAATACATAACTAATTACATTCAATACATTAATAATGTTGGTTTTATGAATGTTTTATTCCATTTATTAACATTGCAAGTTCATGATATGTTTTTTTTTCATGGCCAATTTATTTAAGAGAAAGCTAATTGCATTATAACAGAAATAAATGTATAATTACGGTTAATATTTAGTTGTTAATTAAAAATTATGTATTAATTAAATATTTATATATAATTATATAATGTCTACGTTGTTTTGTCTAAACATGATTTGGTTTCTAAAACTTTTTGAAGTCAGTACGCATTAAAAACCTGAAAATAATTGTAAGCACACTATATACAAATTTCTGGTACACATCCAGAAGCTACTAACGCTTCACAGTTTTATAACTGAATGATCAACTCACAGACAAGTACTTACAAACGGTACAGTCTCAAAGGCAGCAATAGAAAATTTGTTTAACGTTGAAAATCACAAAGACGCTAATGCTCCTAGTAGAAGGCCTGAATGGCCGATTGTGTGGCGCTCGGTGCCACATGTTTTGGGTTCGTGGCCCAGCGGTGTCATGGATGTTTACAGTGGTTTGGAATCCGCTTTAAGCTGTAGGTGCCGGACTCATATGACCGTAGAGTGTCACAGAGCTCAATCAGATTTCTCATCCACATCATTCCCAAACTGTATAAGAGTAACTCGGCTCTAGGCACAATGGTGTGTTGTGGCGTAGTAGTAATAGTGATCCTAATAGGGGGGCTGAATGGCTGAGTGTCTGGCTTGCGGTGCCATGAGATTTCGGGTTCGAGGCCCGATGATCCATTGATGCTTATAGTGATTAGGAATCCACTTTAAGCAGTAGGTCCCGGTCTCATATGACCGTAGAGCATCACAAAGCCCAGTCAGACTTCTCACCCACATCATTTCAAAACTGTAAAGGGGCAACTCAGCTCTAGGCACAATGATGTGGTGTGGTGTGGTGTGGTGTAGTAGTAGTAATAGTGATATATATGTTGGATCAAATAGAATGTACATTGATTAAAATATTCAGAA
The DNA here is from genome assembly GCA_021605075.1 of Caerostris darwini. Lineage (NCBI taxonomy): Eukaryota > Metazoa > Arthropoda > Arachnida > Araneae > Araneidae > Caerostris > Caerostris darwini. Next base: position 110,484 of record BPLQ01010627.1, on the reverse strand, counting down.
TGGGATAAAGTAATATTTAGTATTTTATAAAGGCATTATTTATGGTTTCCACTTGAAACCGTAGGTATTAAAAATAATGAACTATCCTAACTGAAACTAATGTTTATTTATTTCTTTTCAGGTAAATATGTCTTTCCTGATTTGCATTGCTTTTGTGTAGAACGGTGAGTGTTTCATTCCTGGTTTCCCTTCCAAGTTATTGTATTGTTTTAAAAAAAACAGTTTAGATCTTATTATGGAAAAGTGTCTTTTAATTGCTATTCCTTCAAAATAATAACATTGAAATCTAAATTTCAGCTTTAAAATTAATGTATCAATTTTAAACAAAAGAAACTCTTTAATTAAGGTTTTTGTTTTGTAGTAATCTGTTTGTAGAACTCTACAAGTATCTTCTTTAAATATTAGTAGTAGTTTTAATAGTTTAAGTAATAGTGATAAGTATTTTTAAGTAGCAGTAATTATTCTCTCAAAGCTTTTAATGCGTATTTGTTTGAAAAAAATACTCCAATTTGATACAAATATTTTCAAACTAATGTAAATAATCATTAATAATTAAGTGAATATTACGTAAATAGTAATAATTAAATTAATTGATGCATTTCCGTCATAAACATCTTGTTTATTACATATTCTCATTTACTCATATTGTTTTTATCGAAAAAGAATGGGGGTAGCTTGTGAGGGAATAAATTAACTTACGATTCCTTATTCAGAATTACTTAAAAGCAACTGCAAAATGTGATTTTTTCGTCACATAATTATGAAATGTCTAAGGGAGCCTGATGGCCGAGTAAATGGTGCACGATGCCCTAGGTTTTGGGTTGGAGTCCCGGCGGGGCCATTTATGTTTGTAAAGGTTGGGAATAAATTTTAAACCTTAGGTCCCTGTCTAATATGACTTCCGAGTGTTGGGCATAAGACTGACAGCTCTACCGTGTAGAAAGAAAACATCCGCTGTCTCGAAATCTGCCTGTATTCAGACAGCTTCGGCCCACCATGGGGCTGTTGCGCCACTGAGGATGATGATGATGATGATGATGATGATGATGATTTATGGATGTTATCTGATATCGTGGATAATCCTTTTTTCACCCTCTATTTGTGAATATTTTTTAAATGGCTTTGCGATTTTTTTTTCTAGTGTCTATATATATTTGTATACTTTGCGTGATTTTCAGTTTCGTCGATACAGCTAAATACGCGCTTAGATTTTGAATAAATCTCTTCGTTTTTCATATTTTTTTCTCTTTTGATAGTCACTGATTCAGTCACATAAATAGTTTTGTGAAACGAGTATTTTTTTCATTTCTCAGACACATCATCATCATCAGTAGCGCAACAGCCCTTGGTGGGCCAAGGCCGCCTGCTCCCTGGCAGATTACGAGACGAGAAATGTTTTTCTTTTTACGGAGTATGGTTGTCAGCGTGACGCCCTACAATCATAATAGACTGGGATCTATGGTTTAAAATGGATTCCGGACCACTAAAAACATCCGTGGCACCGCCGGGACTCGAACCCGAATACCTGTGGCGCCGAGCACCAGAGCGCTAATTATTCTATCTTCAAGCCCCTTTACAGACACATAGGGTATTTTAATAAGTTCCTTGCCCATTTTTATTTACTTATTTAGTTACTTGTCTTATGTCATTCTTATGGTTTTATATACGTATCAAAATAGGTGAGGCCCCATTTCTCCAAATCAGACCGTTTTTCCAGTCTTCATCCCCTGGAAAAATGCCTGTTATCCCGAGAAAATAAAAGCCACGACCGTCGAAATAATCAGGTCATGCGTTGGTTTTTATACGGTGGGATACATCCGCCATCGATAAATCGAATTTATTCGATGAAATGCGACTAATCCAATTGTCCTCGTCATTTGGCGGCCACCGAAACCCGACTTAACTCGGGCTCCTCGTCCGGGAAACACGCCAACTACTGTCGGGACTTATTAAACTGTTTGCGGCGGGCGCACCTGTCTTGGCGAAACTCGATTACCATGGAGATAAATAAACTAATAAGAGAAGTTACTTCTTCTTCCCAAAGTTAATAAAAAGATCTCTTCTTTTTCGGTGTGTCTGCTTTTTGGAAAGGAATTAATGATTGTAAAAGAGTTACTGTTTGGTTTAGTTTGGTTTGTCGCTCTCTAAGGTCATCTTGTGCACATGAGGGCTAAGCAGACCGGGACTTACGGCTTAAAGGGGATTCCGAACCAATCACAAACATCCATGCCAGCGCCAGGATTTGAACCTGAAACCTTTGGTATGAAAAGCCAGACCACTAGTCACTCAACTTGGTTTTATTTGGTTTGTCGCTCTACGGTTATCTTATGCACACGAGGGCTAAACAGACCGGGACCTACAGTTTAAAGTGAATTCCGGACCACTCGCAAACATCCATGCCATCGCCAGGATTTTGAACTTGAACTTGAAGCTTGTGGTACCAAAGGTCAGAGCGGTAGCCAATTGTCCACCAGGTCGCCAATTTCGTTGTTTCTGCAATTGGTTGGATGAAATTTAAATTAATTTTTTTGTTGGAAGTTTTAAGCAGGAAAGTGGAAGAATCTGTATAAAATATTATTACAAAATATTACAAAGGCATCTAAGTGAATTTAATTGAGGTTTCGGAATTATCGTCATCATCATCAGTGGCGTAACAGCCCTATGGTGGGGTAAGGCCGTCTGCCTACAGCAGAGTTCGAGACGGGGTTATGGTTTTTATTTTGGGGTGGGGTGGGATTGTCAGCCCGATGCCCTACATTCATATTAGACCACCACCACCACTACTACTGCACCACACCACATCACTGAATGGAGAAAAAAAGTCCGTTTTCATAACAAAGATTTTCAAAAAAAGGTTTTTTTTATTTTTTTACTGTCAATATATGTAAATTTAATTTTTACTAACTGTTTGACATTTATATTCTATTTATAAATTTTCTTGACGTACTATTTTCCCTCCAAAATGATTCAAAATTAAAATATTCATTTACATAAACATTTCGAAATGTTTTATTATATTACAAAAGGATCAGAGTTATAAATAAGATAGCATTTCTTGTACCTTTTTAACTTTAAAAAAATAAAGTTAATAAATGTAGTTAAATAAATGTTACTTAAGCTAGAAATACATAGTTAAATAAACATATGACAGCATAAGAAATGTGTATAATTAAAGTAGTTAAATAAACGTATGACTTGGGAAAAAAAGAATTTCTGGCGATTTTTAGAATCGCTTCGTAACATGTTGACTTTCTCTAAATAAATGTGCGCGGAAACCAGAAGCCAAGGGACCCTATAACTCCAACTCTAGTACGAAAACGGCAGGAGATGATTGTCTTAACTTTTTGTTCCTTTTAAATAATTTTAAATAAAATAACGCATTTTATTTATTTATTTTTAATAAACATACATTCCATGCCAACCCTTTATACAATGAATACGAACACTGATTTTTCACTATTTAAATAATAATGGAAAGTACTTTTTTTTTTTTTAAAAAGAAAACAAAAATTATTTTGATGTAGCTTGTAAACCACGAGTTATAATTTTTATGCAGTGCTTTTTAGCGTCGTGTGTTGTAACGTTAAAAGAATCCAACGTAGACAAAAGACGGTTTGTTTAACTTTTAATTCAATGATACGCCCCCTTTCCAGAGGGGGCCGTTAAAACAAACAGCCCCACTGTCGTCCGCAAGATGCAGTATTAAAAGTGGGTTAATGTGTGTTAATGAATTAACTAAGCATCACTCTTGAAGCACCCAGCGCAAGGAAGAAAAAAAAACATTTGATAATGGATAATTCATTCCGTAAATGAATGAGATGTTATTCCTCTATTTATGAATATTCATGCAATTCGAGAGAAGAATTTTCTGGAGAAGGTAGAATCCGAGTTTCCTTTCATGCGCATTCGCAAGTTTCAAAAGGAGAGCCAATAGACGTGATTTCCTGTGATTCATTTGCGACAAATATTAAATACACATTCCATTGAATCATGGGAGCATTTTTTTATTTAAATGAACGCTCTGTGTTTCATTTCAATCCGTCTCGTGAATCATTTGGAACTGTGCAGTCATTAAAGTACTTGTCCGGATTTTGATGAGAATTTTTTTTTTTTTTTACATTTGTTTACTTAGAGGCGTTTTTGAAATCTATACTGGAAAACCGTAATATTTTTCTTCGCAAATGATGGGTTTTGTACCCAATGCAATTAGACTATTAATTTTCAGCATATAGATAAGCATGCACAACAAATATAAAGGTTTACATTTTTAAACTGCACAATTCACTTTTAATTTTTAGCTAAACAATTAACTTCACTAAACATCATGCTTTCTTCCTGTTTTAGGATACCGGAAAATTGGTTTTGCAATACCTTTTGATCTAAGCCATTTATCGGCAGGGACGTAATACGTTCAGCGTTACCTAGGCTGTCTTATAGAGGTGTATATCATTTCCCGCATTTTATCACTATCAATATTGGATTGATCACCCTCCCATATAAATAATACATGATGTCCTAATCGTCCACATTCTGAATTTTTTGTCCCAACAGAAGGGTTTCCTTGTCTACAGATTTTTCGCGCCTGTATCTGGAATTGGCACAGGAGTTTCATTCATCACTAGATGACAGAGATGTAGAAGATCCAGCTTTATCTAGGGTGCATCGAATGGGTTAACCTTTAAACATAAACTTTTATTATTACTCTATTTATTTTATTTATTTCTTTTTAATAAACGCACATTCCGTGGAAACCATTTATACAATAAATACGAATACTGATTTTTCAATATTTAAATAATGATGGAAAATACCACAATGAATTTGTGCGTCGTTTGTTGTAACGGAAAGGAATCAAACGTACACAGAAGACGGTTTGTTTAACTTTTAATTTAATGACACACATGCTCTTTCAAAGCAACGCCCCCTTACCGCGGGGACCTTTCTTAATCACTCTTCTAAAGAGAAACTACCTTTAAAACAAACTGCCCCCCTGTCGTCCGCAAGACGCAGTATTAAAAGTGGGTTAATCTGTGTTAATGAATTAATTAAACATCACTCCGAAGCACCCAGCGCCAGAAGAAGAAAAAACCATTTGATAATGGATAATTCATTCCGTAAATGAACGAGATGTTATTTCACTATTATGAATATTCATGCAATTCGAGAGAAGTGTTTTCTGGAAAAGGTAGAATCCGCATCCACACGTTTTCAAAAGGAGAGCCAATAGACGTGATTTCCTGTGATTCATTTGCGAAAAATATTAAATACACATTCCATTGAATCATGGGGACATTTTTTTTTTTTTAAATTAACGCTCCATGTTTCATTTCAATCCGTCTCGTGAATCATTTGGAATTCTGCAGTCATTAAAGTACTCGTCTGGTTTTTGATGAGAATTTTTTTTTTTTACATTTGCTTATGGAGAGTGACTTTTGAAATCTGTGCTGCAATATTTTTCTTCGTAAATTATGTGTTTTGCATCCAATTCATTTAGAATGCTAATTTTCAGCATATAGATAAATATGCATAACAAATATGAAAGTGCTCATTTTTAACTGCATAATTAATTTTTAATTTTCAACTTAAAATTAACTTCATTAAACGTCGTGCTTTCTTCCTATTTTGCAATAATGGACCCTTTGACCTAAGCTCTTTGTAGTAGGTTTAGCGTTACCTAGGCTGCATTACGGAGATCTATAGCATTGCACCGTATTTTACCATCAAACATCCTCCTATATAAATAGTCTTTAGGGTTCGCAACCCTCCTCTTCCTCATCCTAAAGCCCAAAGGATTCTGATGAGAAATATACATTTTTTATTTTTTTATTTTACATTTGTTTACTTTTGATGGTGAGAGTTGATTTTGATTTTAAGTAAACCAGCTTCCAAAATGCATAACGGAATCGTAATATTTTTCGCCACATATTATGAGTTTTAGCAATTAGAATATTAATTTTCAGCATATAGATAAATATGCACAACAAATATAAAAGTGTACATTTTTTAACTGCCCAATTAACTTCTAATTTCTTAACTAAAAAATTAACTTTTATTTAAAATCGGGTTTTTTTCCTATTTTGAAATACCGGATCCTTTGACCAAAGCCATTTGTTGGAGAGACGTAGTAGGTTAAGCGTTACCTAGGATGCATTCCGGAGGTTCATAACATTGCACTGCATTTTACCATTATCAATATTTTATCGAATACCCTCCCATATGAATGATGTCTTGGGTGTTCGCAACCCTCCTCCTCCTCATGCAGCCTAATGACCAACTGGCTAGCGCTTTGGTCGTTGGTGCCGAAGGCTTCTATTTCGAATCCTGGCGGTGGCATGGATGTTTGTGAGTGGTTCGGAATCTACTTTAAGCTGTAGTCTGGTCTATTTAGCCCTCGTGTGCCCTAGATGACCGTAGTGCGATAAACCAAACCAAACCTCCTCATTTTAAAGATAATAGGAAGGTGTCCGTCTGCAGATTTATCTGCCATAGGCACAGGAATTTCCCTCGTCACTAGATAACAGAAATGCAGAAGATCCAGCGTTTACCTAGTTTGCACCAAATTGACCTGTTACACTACACCACAAATATACCACTACTGTTTTGAACAACCATCCCCATGGTGGTATTTTGGGGTATCGCAACGTCCTGCTCTCTTCTTCAAGCCTATGAACTTCTTGGACTATGGGCAAGCCTTCTATGGACAATCTGGCATGCAAATTTTATCATGCCAATCTTCAGAATATGCTGACTTTCGAATTCGTCGGCAGCATTGTTGCAATCACTGTTTTCAGAAACGAGAAGACACGATGGTAATTGTGACAATGTGTGTATGATATGTGTTCAATACATATCCGAATGTCTCGCTTCGATATTCGGGTTGCTAGTTTGAATTATCTAGGCTTACGATACGCAAATGGTTGTCAATTGATGTTCGACTTCCACCTTTCTATTAGTAAGGACCAACAAAGCTCTAGATATGGAGAAGATGAAAAAAGGAATAGATCCGGAATTCGTGTTTTGTTGGTTTAAATATTTTGTTTCCGAATTATTTTTTCCATCAAAGCATTTTTTTTCTCTTAACTTTATGGAATATGTATCGGAATTTTCACTTCAACTGCACAAGCACACGCCATTTAATAGAACAAAATAAAACCTTTAAAAAATATTCTCCCGCGTCTTTTTGTATCGAATGATATTTTTTCTCGATCCCCTATTCCCAACGCACTTTTCTAAAGCACTCTGCTATGAGATGCTTCGGAAGAGTTTACAAAATATAGATTCACCCACCAAAAGGCTCAGAAATATATTTTCACCGCATTTCTATCTTTCTCTTTTAGACTACTTGTATCACTTTATGCTACATTTTTTGTATTCAAATTTTAAATTCGATACAAGTTCAAACAAAATAATTTTAAAGTTCTTTTAACTTATGCTCTTTACATTCAAAAGAACAACAGTGCATTGGTTTGAAGTTTTACACATACCGAACAACTTTAAAGGTACCAAGTTATACAACCTTGGCAAGGAGGTCTCTTTTTTTGACATTTGTCAGAAATGTTTTTAATAATTGAGTTTAGTGCAATGTTTGGTTTGTCGCTCTACGGTCATTTTGTGTGTACGAGGGCTAAACAGATTGGCACCTGCGGTTTAGTGTGCTTATTACTCATAAACATCCATGTCACCGCCAGGATTCGACCTGAAGCCTGGGATAACAAAAGCCAGAGAGCTATCCCTCAGGCCGTATTGAGGCTCATAGACATTTTCAGCGCATCAGCCCCTATTTTATTTTACTTTTAAAATATACAGTGGCACATCAATACGCATCCTTTATTTGTTTCAGATCCTTGGGCTTAATTTTTCTTTTTCATTGGCGTAACAGCCCCATCGGCGGCCAAGGCCGTCTGCCTTTTACGCAGATTTCGATACAGGAGTTGTTTTCTTTTTACAGAGTAGGGTTGTCAGCCCTACGCCTAACGCTTTACAATCATTTTAGACCGGGATCTGCTTTAAAGTGGATTCTAAACCACTACAAACATCCATGGCAACACCGGGAATCGAACCCGAAACCTGTGGTGCAAAACACTGCCCCATGCCTGACAAGTGTAATTTGGTGTCATTCCGTTCATAAATTTTAGTTGCATTTGCCTCCTATATCAATAAAGGAACTTACTTTATGACAACCCTGTATGTTACTAAGTAACAACCTCATTTATTTTTTTTAGCGCAATTTTTAAATGAAACATCATTTTTGGCGATAAATATATCGGAGATAAAAATAAATTACGTAGATAGACTGGATGGTAGGATCCATTTTCACATTATTGACAACGAATATTATCTTCTACTTGATAGTAAAATAAGCAAGATTGCATTTAAGTACTGTTCCAATACTTAAATACATGCACATTTTATTACACTAAAAATATATCCTGTTCTTTAATTTGTTATTTCATTAAAATATGAATATCTTGCAAACAAAATTGCCACTTATTCAATTCCTTCTATTAGCTCACACTCTCCTATATATATATATATATATATATATATATATATATAACCCATATATATATATATATATATCTTGTTCAAATTTTTCAATCGTTCATAAAATACTTTTTATTCATCCACTCAGGTTCAGATATATTTTTTTCTGAACTTGTAGTGGATGTCACTGGATGTTAATACAGTTTTTTCAAATATTAATTCAGAAATTAAATTTAAGTAATTAATTTTAGTTTTCTTTAGATTTAAGTTGCTTATATCTACCAATAGATGGCGCCAGATAAACTAACTTAAAAAAATGAATGAAAATTATTTATAAAGGACTTTCTGCAATAGACTGAAAAAAAGTAGGAATTGACTTTAAAATTTTTTCTTATATTTGTTTTTGATATTTCATCCAACTATCTTGCAAGCAAAATTACCACTTAATTTTTTAAAAGAAAAATGGAGGTTATCTGAGCATAGATCTTTACAGTTCAAGATAATTTTGTAGATGGCCCCACAATGTTTAATTCAGAAAACTGCATCAAAAATTTAGCAGCCCCATAACACTGAAGGTCTTTTCTAAACTATATTTTGTGAGGATTACTCTGCGAAAAGTATCCACGCTGAAATATTCAAGTGGAAATCTATTTGAAATGTATTTATTTAAAAAAAAATAAAAGGGGGTGTAGATGAAGAGATGCATAATTTGAACTTCTGCAAGAGAAAAAAAGAAGTGCTTATTATTTCACTCACGAATAGTAGTTTTTATTGAGAGATTTTTTGGAAGACTTTTAAATTATGATAATTTTTTTGTTCTTCATCTGATTCTTAAAAAAAAAAAAAAAAAAAAAAGAAAGAAAGGAAAAAAAAAAAAAAAAATGGGGAACTGAATTAGTTCGGCTACAATTTTTTTTTCTATAATTATTTATTTATTTATTTATTTATGAACCCAAGAACACGAAACTACAACTAAAAGACTCGTCTAAAGTTCTGTTAAAAAAACAAATGCAATTTTTAGAAGGATTGAAGATTTTTTTTTTTTTTTTTTTTTTTTTTTTTAAGAATGTTTATAAAATTATGTTTTAAATACGAAAAAATTTTTAAAAAATCATGTTGCAGGGTTTTTGAAGCGAATAACATTGTAGAGATTTTTCTAAATATTTTTTACCTGTTCTTTAAAATAAACAATAAAAATGAATTTTCAAAAAACCTACATATTGCGAATTTATTTTCCATCTTCCAATATACACTCAAGAACCAAAACACCTGTCAATAACGAATTGGTCCACCTTTGGCGCGCAACACAGCTTCAACCCGCCTTGGCATGGATTAATACCAGTTAATTACCACTTCCACCTGATCATGTGCCTTCACGTCATCCAGGCGAGTTCATTGCAAAATGTAGGGGTGGTCATAATGTTTTGGCTCTTGAGTGTATGTGCATACTCATTTTCATGGATGTCATCTGAACGGTCTATAAGCTGAAATGCGGCAGCACCCTCTGGTGGCAAATCACATTAAAGTGAGTAGCGCGAACCTATTTGCCATACTCAAATACATATTATTACCCATTTTGATAGAGATTGTTTGAACGGTACGGTATAGATGTTGATATACAGCAGCACCATCTGGTGGCGATTTGCAACAAAGGGGATAGCCTAAAAACATTCTTCATGTTTTGTCAAACACACACACATACAATTTTATTCAAATCGGTCAAGCCGTTTAAGAAGAATTCAGTGACAGACACACGTACAGAAGAACCCGATTGTAGCGCCACCTACCTGATCCAAGTGTGAATCTAAACCATCCAGGTACCCACTCAAACACACACAAAAAATTTCATCAAAATCGGTCCAGCCGTTTAGGAGGATTTCGGTAACAAAACATGTACAGAAGATATACGATTGCAGCGCCACCTACCTGATCCAGTTGTGTATCTAAACCATCCCACAATCTAAAGGTACCCACTCAAGTGCACACAAAACATTTCATCAAAATCGGCCCTGCAATTTTTCATTGACAAACACATGTACAGAAGAATTATGTATATAAAGGTGATCCATTTGAATATGTCCTTTCATTGGCTTGGTGCATTTCGCGTTATATTTACAATTACGGGGACATATAGTAGGTTCAAAATCTGACATTTTTTTTTTTTCTTCTAATGCAGCTGGCAAATAGAACGTGATCTTCGCCATAAGGGCTGCACCGATGTTACTCACTTTGCATTAACCAGGGGGCGCGTGCAACTTGATGGTAAGCCACGGACGCGGAGTAACAATGTCCCTCGCAGCGCTCTACGATCCTGTTAGGACCGGGACCTACGCTTAAAGTGGATTCCGAACCACTACAAACACCATGGGCAAAGCCGGGATTTGAACCCGATACCTATGGTACCGAATGCCAGAGCGCTTTGCCATTCGGCCATCAGGCCCCCGCAAAATCTGACAATAGATGCTGATCTTAAAGTTCCCATCCCTATAAAATGTGTAGGCTGGAAAGTCTTTGTGTTGGGCTTAAGGAGGAAAGCAAAATGCTGGGATGTTGCAGTGTAGCAGGACTTTGTAGTTCACCCTAGATAATGTTGAATCTACTTTCTACTATTTTATTTTGGTTGTTGTATTGGAAAATATTAGTTTAAAGAGTCCGGCATTTGAAAGCAGCAACATGTTTTCTCTTGCAAAATATAAATTTGCCAGAAACTTAAATATAAAAATATTTTGCAAATATTTTCTTTGGGTTCCATGAAATAATATTTATCCAAATTTTTCGTGTAAAAAAAAATCAGAGTTCTTTTTTATAATGCCCATTGAAAAAATTATTCTTAATGTTAAAAGTAATTCTTGAAATATTTTTTAAATATAATCTCCAGTGGATAAGTTTATTTATTTCAAAATATTTTTATAATCTGTATTGCATTTGAAAATAAAAGGTTTCATTTCAACTGATAAATACATTTGATTGAAATTTGAAACAGTTTTTCGAATATAGAGATTAACTTTTTTTTTCCAAGTATACATATTTTTTTGAACATATAGCTTTAAACTTTTTTCCGTATTATTAACTTACTAAATCTTTTGTTGCAAAATAATAACGGATATTTATATATATATTTTTTTATTAATGTAAATAAATGCCTAGAACAATTTACATCATCTATTTTGTTTAAAGTAATCTTTTCTGTCTTGTTATTGGATTATTGATTTTTAAGTTTATACATTTCTACATTTTTAAGTTTATAATCATTTATTTACATGGATGCTTTTACAATATAACAAATCTAAATGCAAAGTAATAAATAACGAATCAAATTATTAATTTTAAAAAAATCAAAGTTATTAATATAAGTATTAAAAGTTTCAACCTTCTTTAAAAAAATTGAAGTCTTTTTTAAACATTACCATCATCGTCATTGACGCAACAGCCCCGTGGTGGACCATGATCCTCTGTTTACTGGCAGATTCTGCGACAGGAGATGTTTACTTTTTACTGGATAAGGTTGTCAGCATTACGCCCAATGCTCTACAGTGATATTAGACCATGATCTGCGGTTTTAAGTGGATTCCGAACCCCTACAAATATCTATGACAACGCCGGGACTCGAGCCCAAAACCTGTGGCACCGAGTGCCAGAGCGCTAGTCACTCGGCTACCAGGTTCCTTTTTTAAACATAGTGTCTAAATAAAATTTGTTTCCTATATATTAATTGAATATTTTGTAAAAAATTCCTAAAATTTACTTAATAAAGTACCTATATAACAATCATCATCATCATTAGCGCAACAGCCCCATGATGGGCCAAGGCCCTCTGCCTACTGGCAGATTTCAAGACAGGACTAATTTTTCCTTTTAAGGGGAAGGGTTGTCGATCCTATGCCCAACGCTCTGCAGTCATATTAGACGGTGGTCAACTTCTATACCTGTTTAAAGTGAATTCCGAAGCACTACAAACAGCCATGGCACCTCTGAGACTAGAACCCGAAACCTGTGGCACAGAGCACTAATCACTGAGCCATCAGGCTTCATATATATATATTTTCTTTTTCTTTTAAATTTAAGAAACAAATACTTAAGAAAGATTTGCTTTTGGTCTTAATAAATTTGTATTTGTATCATATCATATCTTTAATATATATACTATGCATTAAAATGTACTTTATAAGGGAATTCTTTTAAAAATTGGAGCAGAAACAAATTGTTTCTTCGATGTTTTATAAAGCCTTCATATCAAAATTATCATATCCAAGTTGTTAATCATATTTTGAGCTATATCTGTAAAAAAAAAAGAATTCATTCTTTCTATTTTCCGGTCTCTCTTTAAAATGATTTATACTTTCGCTAAAATCATCTAATGCACTTCTAAAATTTAACATATCTCTTTTATAAACTTCCTCATGTACTTCCTGCGCTATTGTCCAGAATATGCTTTCAATTCTTTACAATCTTATTTAAAAGCAAAATTTTTATAATTTAATTTACTTTTTTCATGCAAAAGAAAGAAAAATAATTCATTTAAGCAAGAATTTCTTCAAGAATTTGAATAACAGAGATCCGGCATCTGAAAATCCATTTGGATACATTACAATAGATGCCGTTTGTCATTTCAGATCGTACTGTTCAGTAGCTTCTTGCAGTTATGGATACAGCGAATGAAAAAAGTATTTTCCTTTTTTTTAATAAAGCATACTAAAGTCATTTTTTTCTGCCATGTGTTTGTTGCAGACATCTTTATGAAATTTGATTTGCGAGTTTTACTGTTGTGCCCTTTTCAAATTCTGACTACATTATCCGGACGCCCAAGAAATAAATATTTGCTGAGCTGAGAGTATTCCGACTAAGAGGGAAAATTTTATTGAAATGCATTCGAATCCGGGAATAATTCATGATGTTGCTGATATAGACTAAAATTCCATTCACGTACTTGAAGGACAATACCTTGTCCATGACATCTCGTCCTACACTGTTGCTGAAAGTAAAGCTACTTGTAGAAAATGTCCATTTTCCTGCATTGTCTGTTTGCCTTTTTGACTGAATTATTGGAGGAAATAAATTTTTTAATTAGTTAGATTTATTTTAAATAAATTTAACATGCGAAAAGTATCCTATTTCAAAAGATCTTGAATTTTTCTGGATTGATTTGCAAAGATCTGGCCTATGGTATCACAAACTACAGCTTCGAATCCTGTCGGTGGCATGGAGATTTGTTAATGCTTCGGAAAACATGGATGTTTGTAATGGATTAAAGTGGATTCCGAACCACAGGTGCCGGTTTCATATGACCATAGAGAGTCACAGAGCCCAATCAAACCTCTCACCCCCATCATTCCCAAACTGCAAAGGGGCAACTCAACTTTAAGCACAGTGACGTGGTGTGGTGTAGTAGTAGTAATAGAGTAGTAGTAGTGGTGGCGGTGGTTCGGAATCCACTTTAAAACTGTAGATCCCGATCTGTTTAGCCTAAAGTGTGCACAAAATAACCATTGAGCGATAAATCAAACTGCTGTTATAGCAGTTCCCTATCAATTTCGTTTGCACTTTATGAGGGAATTGGCTTTTAAAATTGGAGAACAAAAAAATCTTTTATTTCATGATATATAAAGCATTCCTACTAAAAGTATCATATCAAAGTTGTTAATCATATTTTGAGATGAATCTGTAAAAAAAATCCATTCTTTTTACTTTCCGGTCTCTCTTTAAAATGATTTATACTTTCACTAAAATCATCTAATGCACTTCTAAAATTCTACATATCTCTTTTATAAAATTCCGCATGTACTTCCTGCACTATTGTCCAGAATATGCTTTCAATTCTTTACAATCTTATTTAAAAGCAAAATTTTTATAATTTAATTTATTTTTTTCATACAAAAGAAAGAAAGAAAAAGTAATTCATTTAAGCAAGAATTTCTTCAAGAAGAATTTGAATAACAGAGATCTGAAAATCCATTTGGATACATTACAATGGATGCCGTTTGTCATTTTCTATCTTACTTTTCAGTAGCTTCTTACAGTTATGGATACAGTGAATGAAAAAGTATTTTCCTTTTTTTTAATAAAGCATGAAGTTCATTTTTTTTCCTGCCATGTGTTTGTTGCAGACATCTTTATGAAATTTGATTTGCGAGTTTTACTGTTGTGCCCTTTTCAAATTCTGACTACATTATCCGGACGCCCAAGAAATAAATATTTGCTGAGCTGAGAGTATTCCGACTAAGAGGGAAAATTTTATTGAAATGTATTCGAATCCGAGAATAATTCATGATGTTGCTGATATAGACTAAAATCGTACATTCTCGTACTTGAATGACAATACCTTGTCCATGACGACTTGTCCTACACTGTTGCTAGAAGTAAGCTACTTGTAGAAAATATCCTTTTGCTTTTTTCTGTTTGCCTTTCCGAAGGAATTATTATATTTTTTTAATTAATCAGATTTGTTTTAAATAGAATTAAAATGTGGAAATTATCCTATTTCAAAAGATCTAGAATTTTTCTGAATTGTTTTGCGAAGATTTCTTACGAAATGCACTTTGTTATTATAGCGGTGGCGTGATGGCCTATTGGGTAGCACTCCGGCCTTTGGTACCGCAGGTTTCAGATTCAAATCCTGGTGGTGGCATGGATGTTTGTGAGTGATTCGGAATCCACTTTAATCTGTAGGTCCCGGTTTGTTTAGCCTAAAGTGTGCATAAAATAACTGTTGAGCGATAAACCAAATCAAACTATTATAACAGTTCCATAACAATTTCGTAACCTTTAAAGACACTATCTTGTTACTTAAAATACATTAGTGTGAAGTTATTTTATTAAATGTTCCATAAAACATTTTTTTTCAAATGTTGGGATGACTTGCTGTGTTACCATCTCATATTTCTTAACCAGTTTTATATCAACATTCTCAAAGGCCTATTGTCGAGAGCCGAGATCTTTCACCTATGGTCATTCTCCAGTAAAAAAGCACGTCTAGCCGATTCTAATTTATCCAAGGTGCAATGTGGAGGATTTAATTTACCCCTTTACGATTTGAAACGAACGCCTACGAGATTTTCCTCTGGGGGTTCACAACCTCATCATTCCCCAAGACCTTTGACCTACAAGTAAAGACGATTAACATTTGACAGAATATCCACAAGACTGGCTTCTGTGGGTTCTCCTCTTCTTCCCTGAATATCTGGAACCTATGGACATTCACCAGTAAAATCTATTAAATATGAAGCCGATTCAGGATTACCAAGTATGCACCGTGTAGGACCTACTAGATTGCACCTTAACAATATGAAACGAACTCCCCACTAATTGACGTCTGGGGATTCGCGTCCTCTTCACCTGCCCCCAGACTTTTGACTTATGGTCATTCGCCAGTAGCCGATTTGAATTATCCAATGTGCACTATGGAGGATCTTCTATATTTAACCTTTACAGTTTGAAACGGCACAAGGTTTTCATGTGGAGGTTCACGTCTTTCTCTTTCCCCACCTTTCATTTGCGGTTAAAGACGAATAATGGTTGACCGGACACCCACAACATTGGCTTCTGTGTGTTTGCATCCTCCTTCTCCGCTGAAGATCTTTGGCCTATGGCCATTCACCAGTAAAAAAATATGTAGCCGATTTAGGATTACCCAGGATATACCGTGGAGGACCTGCTACATTGCATCTTTATAATATGAAAAAAAAACTCCCACAATATTGGCATCTGGGGGTCCGCATCTTTCTCTCCTCCCCCCACGACTTTTGACCTAAACAGACATTCACTGAAGTGACAAAAGTCATGGAATACCTCTTAATATCGTGTCGGCCCTCCTTTCGCTCGGCGAAGTGCAACAACTCGACGTGGCAGGGACTCAACAAGTCGTTGGAAGTCTTCTGCAGGAATATTGAACCATGCTGTCTCGATAGACGTCCATAATTGTGAAAGCGTTGAGGGTGCAGGATTTTGGGCACGAACAGACCTCTCGATGATGTCCCATAAATGCTCGATGGGATTCATGTCGGGCGATCTAGATGGCCAGATCATTCGTTGGAATTGTCCAGAATGTTCTTCAAACCAATCGCGAACAGTTGTGGCCTGGTGACATGGCGCATTGTCATCCATAAAAATCCCATCGTTGTTTGGGTACATGAAGTCCATGAATGGCTGCAAGTGATCTCAAGTAGCTGAACATAAGCATTTCCAGTCAATGTTCGGTCCAGTCGCACCAGGGGACCAAGTCCATGCCATGAAAAAACAGCCCACACCATTACGGAGCCACCACCAGCTTGAACAGTGCCTTGCTGACAGTTTGGGTCCATGGCTTCGTGGGGTCTGCGCCACACTCGAACCCTACCATCAGCTCTTACCAACTGAAATCGTGACTCATCGGACCAGGCCACGGTTTTCCATTCATCTAGGGACCAACCGATATGCTCACGTGCCCACGAGAGTCGCTGCAAGCGATGTCGTTCTGTCAGTAAAGGCACTCGAGTCCGTCTTCTGCTGGAATAGCCCAAGAAAGCCAAATTTCTCCGCACAGTTCTAACAGATAAGTCCCTTGTACGTCCCACATTGATTTTTGCGGTTATTTGACGCAGTGTTGCTTGTCTGTTAGAATTTACGACTCTTTGCAGACGTCGCCGGTCTCGGTCGTTAAGTGCAGGCGGTCGACCACTGCGCTGTCCATGGTGGGATGTTATGCCTGAAATTTCATACTCTCGGCACACTCTTGACACAGTGGATCTGGGAATGTTGAATTCCCTAACGTTTTCCGAAATGGCATGACCCATGCGTCTAGCTCCAACTAACATTCCGCGTTCAAAGTCTGTTAATGCCCGTCGTGCGGTCATCATCACGTCAAAACCTCTTCACATGAATAACTTGAACAGAAATGAAAGCTCTGCGAAAGCACTGCGCATTTATACCTGTTCTACGCGATGCTACTGCCATCTGAAAATTTGCATATTGCTATCCCATGACTTTTGTCACTTCAGTGTATAACTGATTCTGAATTATCCAAGGTGCATCGTGGAGAATCTTCTACATTATAATTTGGAACGAAAACTCCTGAACTGTGGCATCTGAGGTTTCGCTCTCTTATTCCCCCGCTTTCCTTATTCCCATTCTTCTCATCCTCTTATCGAGTTCCAAGAGTTTCCAGCTCTCAAATTCACCCCACTCATGGCCCAATGTCAATAAGCGCGGATAGCGAGTGAGATGGCTGATGTTCGAATATACTGGCGGAATTACTAGTGTTGCTACTTTCAGAAAGATGAGATTCGATGTAGATGACAGCGCGTGTAAATATTCCTATAGCGGTAGTTAGGTTGCCTGGTGAGAGTCTTCCGAGTTTTCTCCCGTATGATACACACATGCGTAGCAATGACCCCCTAAATGACCTTCCGGAAAGTTCTGTACTCCCCTCAACACTCATTGGTGGCTTCATGTAGATCATGAACAGCCTACCGATGTTCTACCCTTCCCTTTCTAACTGATAAGTGGTTACGTACCCTTGGTACTGGGATGAGGTGCGGAGATAATAAAAAAAGTAGTAGTTTCAAGACCTGACAGATATGTCTCATTAAAATAAAATGAAACAGTAGATACCAAAATAGTATATCGAATAGAATAAGATCCCGCTAGTATACCAGAAGAGATCGTATTTGATTTTGAGGATAATTGCACTTGCGAAGTTATGCTCATTACCGAATCAGAAATATATGTCTGAAATATTTTATTCGGTATAATTTACCCTCCCTTTCTTTCTCAAAGACTCTACTATCTATGATGAGTCCTCTCCCTTGTGCCAACTTTAGAATTACTTTTTCTTACCAATTACATTTTTTTCTCCGTTACTTCCAAAAATGATGATGGCTGAAATGATTATGGTGATGATATGTGATTTTGATACAATGATGGCGTTTCAAAAATAATCAACCAATGTTTTATTTTGTGTTTAAGTATTCTTATCAAATGTGAAACCAACTTAATTTTCTTTTTAATTTTAAAATATTTTATATGCATCTTCTTTGGATGCATATTGCTTAAAAGAGCCTGCTCCTAAATCGAGTAGTAGTTGCCTTTTGATAATTAATTTATTAATAGAATTTTAATTTATCACCTATATAACATTGAACAAAATAAGTTGGCTTGTGACATAGATAAAAATTCCTAATATATTTATTAATAATTTTAAATGTTACTTTATTTATTTCAGTCATGCAAATCGTGGCAGTAATCTAAATTTATGTTTTGATGTTAGGCCGCGTGTAGGTTTGATTTGTCACTCTACGGTCATTCTATGCACACTTTAAGCTAATGAGACCGGGACCTACAGTTTAACGTGGATTTCGAACCACTAACAAAATATCCATGCCACCGCCAGGGTTCAAAGCTGAAGCCTATAGTACCAAAGCCAAAAGAGCTAGCCAATTGCCCATCAGATCACAAATTGCGTATAATATTTGTTGCATTTAAGACTTAAAATTTCTATGTCATAAAAATGTTATTTTGCAACAGATCAGGTACTTTTTATATAACATTGAAAAGTAATAACGTCTGACTAATTCTAGGAAATCTAATCTAATCTAATTTTAGGCTTTCAAATAAAAAAATTTCAAGATCAAGATTAAAATATTTTTACCTTTAACTAGATAATAGAAAAAAATTATACGCTATTTAAAGGAACTCTAGATTTTTATTTTATCAAACAGACTGCAGAACTTTTGTGATTTTGTAGAGTGCAAAGGAATGTACTACAATTAGTGTTTGTTCCCTTTCCAATTACACCAGTACTAAGCAAAATCAAGGACATAAGATTCGAGAGACTTGAGTTGTGAATGGGCACCAAATTTAAAAGGAGTTGGGTTAAATTTCAATTTGGAGCCTGCATCAGATAAAGTAATCTCACCGAATCCCTCTAATTAAATTATGCATTTTCTAATTAGATGCATTATTGGATTTAATTAATGATTGATTGGAAGCCATTCATTGCTACTCCACAAAATCGAGACATATCTCTAAACTCGTGCATGAATCAATCGAAATCTTTTATTGTAATGGAAATGAAGAAAGGATTGTGAGTTTCGAGTTTTGTACCCCTTACTCTGCGCTTCCTCCCTTCTCTTGTTCTCTTATCTATGGGAAGTCATTATTCTGTTTCACGTTGAAACTTGATATCAAATATTTTCCATTCGATGAAATGGTGAAATTGAAAGCAGAAATTTTATTTTGAAATTATTGAAGAAACTAGGCAGTTTTACTGAAAAAAAAATGTTTTGTAGGGTTCATTTTACAATGATACCTCGTCCTTAATTCCAAAATCTTTGGACATCTTCCATTATATATTATTCCTCATTTTGTAACAAAGTTACGTATACCAAATAATTTTTCGCGCCTAAAGAAGACTTATATCAAGTTGGACTTATTCAAATCGGGTCGAAGTACCGCTATATTTTATTGATTTTTTTTTATGTTCAGTATGCATTACAATAAAGTAAAAATATTATTCATGGTCGACTTTGCCATTCATTTGTACGGGATTGATAACTTTGTTTATATGCATTTCAAAGGAAAAATGAACTTATAGTTCACTGTGGAATAGACTGCAACCATTTAGAATTAATTTTATAATCAACACTCCCAAGAATAACACCTAGGATTAAGTATCCTTTTCCTCGGATCCAACAAAATATTTTCAGACCTAATAATTTACTGTGCACAACTCCGACATCGACTTGAATGTTTTGATTCGGTATCTCTTGTTGGGTTTCCAAGACATTGTACAATATCAAATCCCTAATTCGGAAATCTAATGATCTGTCCACCAGCCCACTTTAAATTTTAATTATTGAAATAAAAATATATCAGAAAATAGAATTATATATTCATACTTTAAGGTTTTTTTTTAATCTAAACTCTAGATCTGTCGTTATATGTACAGCAGTTTCCTTCATATACACCGCAGTGCCGTTATAACTCTCAGGCGTCATCTTTTTAGTATAAAAAATAAAAGAACTCTTATAATCCACGACAGATTGCGATCAGCCTATAGTTAGTATGCCACAACTTAAAAATATTTTTAACTTATAATATACGGATTATAATCAAGAAACTATTGTAATTTCAATTTTTGCAAATAAATAATTTATGTCTTTCAAAATCTTATAATGTCTTTGTGGAAAAATACGATTTCACAACAGATAGCAGGTTATACAGCCATAGAAGTTTAGTAATAGTTCAGAGTATACTTAGTATATGCAGAAGATACGTAAAATATTTTTTGCATCAAAATAAGGAAGAAAAATGCAGATGAAAATTTTTATTGACTTTACCCAATTAGAAATACTTTGTTTAACAACGGTATGTACGGGTCTCGCATGTGCTTATTAAATGCAGACACATATAAATAAAGCCAAATGATTTGCACTCTGGCTCTCGGTGCCACAGGTTTCGTCTTCGAGACCCGGCAGTGCTATGGATGTTTATAGTGATTTGGAACCCACTTTAAACCGTAGGTCCCGCTCTAATAGATTTATTTAACGTGGAGCTGACAACCTACCCCATAATAAGAAAACATCTCCTGTCTTGAAATCTGCCAGTGAGAAGACGACCTTGGCCATCATGGGTTTGTCCTTTGGTACCACACTCTTCGGGTTCTAATACTGGCGGTGGTATGAATGTTTGTGAGTTGTTTAGAATCCCCGTTAAAATGTAGATCCCGGTCTGTTCGGCCTTCGTGGGCACAAGATGACCATAGAGCTACAAACCAAACTAAATCATCATGGGTCTGTAGCACCATTGATGGTGAGGATGACATATAAATAAACCAATCCATGAAAGTACGGTTTCATTAAGCAGATCACTTGAAAAATTATTCTATATTTAAATTTTTTGCTTTTGTTTATTGTTTATTAAAAGTATTTTTAAATAATCGCGCAAAGTAAAACAAGTAAAAGATATTAAAGCGCATCATATTTTAATGTACACATATCTTTTTACTTTTGTATTTAGTGACAGATTCTCACACAAACCTCCACCCACAAGTCCCCGAGAAGCAGAGATTATCCCAAAATAAAAATATAAAAAATAAGTTGAGTGGGAAGAAAGTGCTCCATCTTCTGCATATAACGACGACCACACGACACCCGACAAAATGGATAAGATGGTTTTAAAATAAAAATGAAAATGAAACCGAGAGAGAGCACCACTTTATATTTAATGGGGAATCCGCCGCCAAATTGCATCAGCCCTTTGAAGATCCATATCTCTCGCGCATTTACCTTCGCAGATAGAGCACACATCCCTTTTCGGTGGAGTGAAAATCCTTTTCAGGCTAATATTCCGAACCATTTGATTTGTACATCTTCCGAACAGCAGCCTTGGGGGCAGCCGAATAAAGAATTAACTCCCTTTTCCCGGAATAACTTCCGGTTTTAAGGAAACCGGAGGAATCCCGAGGGACCCGTCCTGGGTCTTTGATGTCGCGCGAGGTGTCAGGGAAGAGTCAAGTAATAGTGATTCCATTCCATATCGGCCGCTTGACTTTCAAGAGAGCTCGCCAACACTGTTGCATAATGGATGTTCCCGACTTCTCCGGCGACAATACTTCCCCAGGACTTAGCAGGAATGCTCCGTGAGCAAGGACAGGGTTGCCCCCCTTATGTGTGTCCCGCTGTCACTTGGCTTCTTGGCGACGACACCCCCAGTGAGTGACACTTCGGACGTAATCTTCGGCGGCCAGTAATTGTTTGTTGGCAAAGCGATGGCCGGGAAAATCGTCCGCGCTAATTTGGAAGGGGGGTGTTGATACAAGAGGGTCTTGTTTTCCGGAGATTTAGGTTCGGGCAAATAATTGCACAGGATGTTTGTGGTTTGCGGAGGATTCGGTTGGACAAGTTAAATGCGATGTCGATGGACTTAAACCGTGTGCTGAAATTCGATTGGCTATAAAAGGTTGATTAGAACAGGAACGTGCTTAACTTGGATTAGATTCAATTAAAGGCAATTCGTTTAGGCACATTAGAATATACATCTTTTTGCATTCTTTTTCGAAAAGTTTTATTCTATTGCGATAAAATTATAATCTTTATTAAAATTTTAATAATGATAGCTTTAAATGTGAGCCCTGTTCTTGGTCAGAATAAACTCACTTCTTAATAGTTGATCAAAGTTCATAACATTTCTATAGCTATAATTAAATATTATGCGATTATATATAGTTATTCTGGAGTCTAATGACCAAGTGACTAACTCTCGATGCCACAGAATTCAGGTTCGAGTACGTCAGTGTCATGGATGTTTGTAGTGGTTCAGAATCTACTTTAAGCCATAGGTCCAGGTCTAATATGACGGTAGAGAGTTGGACGTAGGATTGACAACTCTACCCCGTGAAAAGAAAACATCTCCTGTCTCGAAATCAGCTAGTAGACAGACGGCCTTCGACCACCATTGCGCTGCTGTGCCACTGATGATGATGATGATGTAGATATTCTATAGTTATAATTAGCGATTCTTGCGAAACAAAGATTATTTAGTTTCAAGAAGATTACATCTCTCACATAATAAATGTTGAATAATAGTAAGGATAATAATTTATTATTCTATTAAATGCAATTACATCGCTCAATAACTAACACTGGAAGGTTAATTTTATCCAACAAACTTTATTTCAAGATTTAGTTCATATTTTCATTGATAAAAATATTAAATAAATTACGAAAAAATATTCATATAAAATATTTGTATATAATACTTATAGCTGCGAGACCTTAATGAAATTAAAATAATATCAAATATATGTTAATATTTGAATTTAATTAACATATTAAATTAATAATTTCTATTTGAAATTCAGACGCACATATTTAATGTAATACTACCTGTTAAATATAATCTAATAAATTTCTATAAAAAAATTTTTATTTCGAATCAAAATTTATTTATATAACTTCGTTGTATAGATACGGAAGAAAAAGAAATGTAAAAAGGTATTTGACTTTCAAATAAAAAAAGAATAATAAAATCTGTAATGAGAAATATAAGCAGGAATTATTTCTATACAATGAACGGAATGTATAAAAAAAACTATTTGAAATTTAAAAAAAAAAAAAAAAAAAAAACTTTTCAAATCTATGCTGTAAAAAAGTTGCACAATGCAGGAGCTTTACGATTAAATTTGATTTAAGTTTAAAAAGTGAGAAAAAAATATATTTGCCCGGGTTTTATTATTTTTTTTTTTTTTATTTTATTTATAATTTTTTTTTATTACAAGTTTTGGTTTAATCTGTTACTGTATCACACTCCATATTAATGTTTGACTTGCAAACAAGCATAAGAAAATAAAAAATAAGATTTTAAATCACAATCAATTCTTTTTTTTTTTTTTAATGTCGAAAGAATTTTAAAAAACGAATCAATACTTCAAGAGTTCTTAACTTGTAAAGGCGTATTTAAAACTTTTCTTTTTTTTTTTTTTTTTTTCAGAAAAGATATACAAATAAATAAATAGGAAATTAAACTAAGAAATGTACTTGACTTTTTTTTCTACTTTATTCATGAGCTCTGAGCATTTTTTACTTCCAATTTTATCCTTTAAAAAGTATTTGGAAAAAAAAAAAAATTATTTACTTTTTTTATTGCATTAACCCTTGAAGATTAACTGCTGCGTATTGCAAATTGTTACTTGAGTTGTTAGGATTGTTTTTACATACATTAATAAAATTGTTTCTGTGTTTAGAAATAAACATTATTTTAATTGATTTTTTTTAAAAAATTTGAATTGGCACTACAGAACCCTGATATTTTTTTTGTGTGTGTGTTGAAAAAATAATGATAGAAAAACACCATTGATCAATTCAAAAATATTTTTTCACCAGCAAACACATTGTTGTATATGTATATTGTAACTGTTATATTGTAATTGCGGTAATGTATATTGTTACTGCTTTTAGTTCGTTAACAATTCTCAATTTTTTTAGGAATATATATCGATAAACGTGGGCCTGAATGGCCGAGTGGCTAGCGCTCTGGCGCTCGGTACCACAGGTTTCGGGTTCGAGTCCCGGCGGTGCCATGGTTGTTTGTAGTAGTTCGGAATCCCCTTTAAAAAGTAGGTCCCGGTACTAATAGGATCGTAGAGCGTTGCGGGCATTGTTACTCCGCGTCCGTGGCTTATCTTCAAGTGACACGCGCCCCCTGGGTAATGCAAAGTGAGTACGTCTGTGCAGCACTTGCCTTAAGGCATCCAAGACCAAGGTGTCTGTGTTTGCCAGCTGCATTAGAAAGAAGAAAAAAATATTGATAAACGTTTTGTATTAAAACTTTGTTTAATTGTTTTTCTAGAAAATTTCACTAAATCCTTTTTTTTTTTAAAATTCATATTTTTTTTTTCAAATTTATAGAAAAATATTGTAATTTTCATTCATTGGAATGCATAGTTATTTTTTTTCGCTTAAATGTCATAAGGTTGAAGTATTTATATATGATTGTATATCATTTGACTATTGTATCATTTTTTTTAAAATATCAAATTATTGTTTTCTTTAAATAAATTCGAATCAAATTGTATTTATTTAACCAGAAAATTATTCTTTCATATTTAGAAAAAGAAATCAATTATATTTATAATATTTCTATAAATATCAAAACGTAAATGAAAGTTTTATTAACATATTTAATAAGCATATATATATTTACTCTATGTATATATATTATTACATTACCATTAAACCATTACTGCCATTAATTTATATTTTTTCTCTCGCAAGCAAATGTATTATATATATATTCCCTTCATTGAACAACAGATTAACAAAATTCTAGAAACCAAAGTTGTGAAAAAAAGTTGCCTTTGCATCATACTTAAAGTATAGCAAACTTTTTAAATAAATAAAAATGTATAAATACATAATATTATGACTTATGCATATAATTCTAATTGCGGCATGTAATTCCCTCAAACTTTGTTAATATGAATTTGTTAACTTAGTTGAGTGTACCTTCTGGGTGATAGGACGCCAAATATGGCAACCCATTCCGGCACACGTAGGACACTGCAGGTGACAAGCGCTATGCTAAGCCTATAACTCAATCGTCTCGACGACTTTCTTTTATTTATTTTTTCTTCTCTCTGTCTCTCGCCCCCTTGCCTTCCACCCCACCCCCACCTTTCAGGATCTGACCGCCTGGTACAAGGCATGTATTATTCCATTTGTAACACTGCTTTCATACATCACAAGTATCAATCCTACGCGTAGGGGGAGGGGGGCTTCACTTAAAATAAACAGTGAATCCAGATGTATATTCAATCGATCATATTCTTGGCATGGCGTGGCTATTTGGGGACCAAAACGTGACAAACATTGAGAAATGTCTTAAGTGGCCTGCGCGTTACCTGCTCGGATGGCCTCGTGCCCCCCTCAAGTGCCCTCCCCCCTACTAAGAATTTATTCATTTTCTCGGAAGGAGTTCTTGGTGGGAGCAAGCCACCGAGGAAATAAAACGGTGGGTGAAGTGCCAGTTCCGAGTTTATGTTTCTTTCGACACTTGATTTCATAACAAATAGAGGAGGAATACGTGACGAATTCGTATTTGAATATTTGGAAGACAACTTTATGGTGCGTTGAAAAAGGAAAGGGTAGGAAAAAAATATGGATACTGGATTTTGTAACTTTTTGTATCAGGACGCTTTTAGTAGACTCGGTTGACTTACTTACTTATTTATTTATTTTTTTATGGTGTTCCCGGCAGCCAATCAAAGACCAGAGGATTGTAGACACACCGTAAAATGTTTGGCTCAAGTGTGCCCGTCCAAACACGACGTGTTGTAACTTCTAATGCAAATAGACGTCGCTGCGACCCTCCCACACCGTATTGATTTGATATCTCCGGAACCAATGAAAGACTCAGATGTGTTGCTACATTCAAAATAAGCCACCTTAAACAAGAAAAAAAAAAAAAAGGATTTTATTCGTAATTTTTTTTGCAGCGTTTATATGTAAATAAGAAATCCAAACTTGAAATCAAAATTTCATCATTTTGTTACTCAATCTTGGACTAATGTTACGTGTTATGGATCTCACTAAAATTTATTGAAGTGTGGTCTAGTAGATTTCAGTAATAAATGTATTATCCTATCTATAAACTTAAAGGATTCTTCGGATGATTTAAGGAATTTTTTGCTTTCTTTAGATTTACGGACTGAATCTTTTTTTTTTTTTTTTTACTTTGTTTATTATTTTGTTTATTACCTTGTTTATTTAAATATTTTTGTTATTTAAACAAGTTGAAAAAAATCTGTGGATATCACTAAAATTTAGATTGGTCTAGATCTCAGTAATAAATGTATTCCCATATCTATCAAATGAAAGGATTCTTCGGAAAATTTAAGGAATCTGTTTCTTTTATTAGATTTACGGACTGAATCGCCCTTTTTTTTTTTTTTTTACCTTGTTTATTATATTTGATTAATTTTTTATCTAAGCAAATCGTAAAAGATCTGTGGATTTCATTAAAATTTATTGAAGTGTGGTCTAGATCTCAGTAATAAATCTCTTATATCTATCAAATTAAAGGATTTTTTGAAAAATTTAAGGAATTTGTTTTGCTTTCTTTAGATTTACGGACTGAATCTCTTTACCTTACTTATTATTTTTTATTTAAACATGTTGGAAAAGGTGTTTTCATTTGATCTTTTTACTGATAAATGCTCACATTTCCCATTTCGCAACATTGTACTAGTCTTTGGTTTCATTGAAATGTGACCACAAAACATTTCTAATATCCAAATGAACAATTGGAATGACACAATAGCATCTTTCGCCCACTAGAAGAGTGTTACCATTGGCAACCTCTCACTCACATCTGAGAGCAGATATTCGGTGTCATGTATAATAGGGAAACTAGCGAATGTCTGCGCCATCTTCACAGGTCGAAACAAATACCATGAGGTGTTCCATCGTGATGGATGATAGATCACGTGCTGAGATTTGTCTACTCCAATAAGAAGTGAGGGAAGCTGACCCCCTTCTTGACGGATTGTCTTAAAAGGAGTTTTTTTATGTGAAGAAGAGAGAGGGTTCTGCGATTAATCGACCAGATGCGATTTTTTTTCTGAAGTGACTGAATAGGCCGGAGTTTTCCTCCTGTTTTCAAAGTGAGCCCCTTGTGCTTTCGCGCATCATGTCGTGTGATAATTACGGTCTGCCTCAGACCAGTGTATTAGATTCATTTTAGACTCGAGAACTCTGAAAATTTCTGTCCTTGGAGTGAACTGCACTAAATTATCAAATTAAGTATCGGCTTAGGGTAATTATGCAGCACTTTTAGCGATGTACCACGAGGGCTGAAGATTGACTGAATTTCAAGACAACGTTCTACAATCATATTAGACCAGGAACTACGAACGTGGATTCAAATCCGAAACTTGTGGCACCGAGTGCCAGAGCGCTAGTCACTCGGCCATCAGGCCCCTTTGTTTCATAAACTTAAAAAGTGCATAATCTAAAGAAATAAAAACATTCTTGTGCTGGGTTAACTGAAATTGACTGACTTGAAACTGACTTAATTTTTTTATTTGAGATTGGTGAATTCTTATATAAACTGCCCCCCTTCCACCTCACCCCTGTAAATTAGTTTTAGAAAAAGTTTTAAACATACTCGATTTATGCGCGGAAATATGCGGTAACAGCGCCCATTTTTCATACAAAACCAAACAGCAACAACTTGCTTCGTGATTACAGCTTTCCCCGAAATTAATTTCCTAATGTTACCACAAATCTAACTGTATGGATATCCTCAGACATCTCTTTTAAATGGTTGCCATCCAGCAGAAGTACAGAAAACAACTGTATCTGTGCATCTCCCGCCTTCCGAAATCGCATTCCTAAATTTTACCGCCCTCAACAATATAATTTAAGGAGATGCCTCAATAAAACGCGAAGCAAAACCATTCTAAGCCGACACTCCACGGAGGACTTTAAACCGATTCGGGACGCTTATGCTCTAACGATGGCAATGAATAAAGATTTGTAGCGCAGGGGCTGAATTAAATGTTCCTCAAAATTTACAGAGTGGCCATCCCTTCCGAGATATTTTTGCTCACTTTCTGCTCAGTGTGGTGCTCGTTATATATCACCCTTTAAATTCGGCTTTTCTCGAATCGAGATAGCCATTAATTAGATAATTGCTCCATATCCGACTAGAAAGGAACGATTTAAAATAGTAAACCTCAATCTGGCAACATTCATCTTTATGACGTCATAAAATTGGAGTGCCACCTAGTGGCTGAGGCAAACATCAGCAGTGGACTTTTAAAAATGACGTTTCCTGGTACAGAACGATCCATAATTTTTATTTTTACCGATGCCTTTTACCGGAAATGATACCGCTTTTGGTGCTCATCGCTACTTAGGTTGCCTTTCTAGAGCTTCCTGCTCGGGATTTTCATGTTTTGATGTTTCTTTTCTTTATTATCTTTCGTGTTTCTTTTACCTTTTTGATGGTACAAAATAGCAAATAAAAGAATTTTATGTAATAGACAGTTTGATCACTTTCAAAAAAATGGCACCGGTAATCTTGTCTGTCGTTGAGACTTTTAGCCTCTGAAGTTGCGGAATGACATCTTTACTTTGCTTTGCTTTGCTTTTTTTTTTTATTATTTATTAGAAATGTTCTTGGATCTGTTTTCGTATTTATTTTTGGTTTCAACACGAGACAAATTGATTGAAGAGATCCAGGTACAAGTAATGGCTTATTATTTTACGCTGTGTGGTGTCAAAATGCTTTTTTTTTTTTTGTAAATCAAAGATTTTGTCGCGGAATTAAACTATTTAAGATATTATTTAGGGGTATTAGTAGTCTCTGTTTTCTTAATATCCTATAAAAGAAGAATGAACACGTTTATAATAATAAAAATCCAAAACATTTTTATAAAATAACTTCAATTATTTGTGTAGTTATACAAGTATGTCTGATCTACTTTATAACAAGTAATATAAAAAAAATATATTTTTAAAGTCAATTCCCACTTTTTTCACTATATTGCAGATAAGTCCTTTACAAATAAAGTTGAAATTTTCCTCTTACATCTGTCGCCATCTATTGGTAGATACATACAACTTAAATCTAAAAAAAACTAAAATGAATTAATTAAATGTAATTAATGAATCAATATTTGAAAAAACTGTATTAACATCAAGTGTTCATCCTCTACAAGTTTAAAAAAATGTATTTGAACTTGAGTGGAGGAATAAAAAGTATTTTATAAACGATTGAAGATTTGAGCAAGATATATATAGGGAGAGTGTGAACTAATGGTAGGAATTGAAAAAAGCAATTATTTATCATGTATAAAAATACCAAGAAGTATCGTTTCTCATTTTTAAAATGAATTTACAGTGAAATTTTGTTATTTTATAAAATAATTAATAATAATAATTATTAGTAAAAAAAAGGCGTTGGAATAATTTGAAGTTATATATAAAAAAAAATATTATTTATTGAAAAGATGAAAATTATTTTGTTTCCTCTTTCTTGTTATAAAGTAACTGAAATTATAAAACTGGCCTCCTAATTAATGAGATTTCAGACGCTATCTGATTAGAAGTCATCAATCATCAAACTAAAAAACGCGTAAAAAAAAAAAAAAAAAGCTAGCAATATAACAATCAGGACGTGTAAAAAGTCGATTTTTCACGAAAAAATTAAATCAATGTAACAAATTAAATTCCACATATTGGAAATATTAAAACTGAGAATTATTTAAACTGAACATTTCAACCCTAATATATAATGGGGGAGTATAAATATTTTTGAATTTTGTTAAAGGATAAAAATGTGAAATTAATCCTACTCCAGTTAACTACAAAATTAATAAAAAAATTATGTGTTTTTTTAAACTTGATATAAAAAAAAAATTAACGTTAGAGTTAGTCATGTACTAACTCTAACGTGTCCATTGTACAGAAAACAAGCACTTACATGTTATGCACTAACCCTATTGCATCTAGTGACATAGATAGTTAGATGTCATGTACTACGTGTCCAATGTACGGACCACAGACAGTTAAATGTACTAATTCTAAAGTGTCCATTGTATGGGCGACCACAGACAGTTACATGTCATTTACTAAGTTTAACGTCTTTATTATACGGACCGCAGACAATTACATGTACTAACCCTAACGTGTCCAGTGTATGGGCCACAAACAGTTACATGTACTAACCCTAACATGTCCACTGTACGGACCACAGACAGTTAGTTACATGTAATATCCCTAACGTGTTCAAGGACGAACCACAAACAGTTATATGTCATGTAATAACTCTATCGTCTGCAGTGTAAGGACCGCAGACAGTTGGGCATTATGTACTAACTCGAACGTGTCCATTGTATGGACGACCACAGACAGTTACATGCCATGTACTAAGTTTAAAGTCTCTAGTGTACGGATCAAAGACAAATACATGTAGTAACCCTAACATATCCAGTGTACAGTTCACACTAAATATAACTAATGAACAAGTTGCAGGTTAGTACATTTGGTTTAACTATCTACAATTTGTGACCTATTCCTTTTTACGAACTATTTGGTTTCCCAATATCTGCTTTTGCTGGTAATATGAAAACAAGCATGATTTAAATAGGCAGGAAATAAGCTACAATGGATGTACATGAGCTACAATTGTATTTAAAGTTGGCAAGATATGAGCTACAAGGATGTGGGACAATAAATTTTATATTAGGACAATACATATTAAATGAGTAGGACAAAAGCTGAATCTTTAAGACTAGAACGACTATATTACTGTTAAGGAGCTACATATTACTAATATATATCTATATACCAATTAGATTTAACTTAAGATATAGATTCAGGGATAGATTCATAAATCCTTATAGGTAAAAAGTTTTTATTTACTAATAAGACTAATATTTATTTAAACTTTTTTTTCTCTGTAGCGTGCTATAAAAAAATACACAGAACAGGTTTCGCCATTAATAGTAATATATATATATATATATATATATATTTAAGAAAAGAAAAAAAGAATCGCTTTATATTTTAATATCGAATGATCACATTAAATAATTCAGGTATTTTACTAATAAAAGAAATAAAAAAAAAAAAAGAAATCTCTCCAAAACACGATTTGTCATGCTCCAGCTAGTAATATATTCCCTGCAAAGCAATATTTCTCGGAAAAAATGATATTCACGTGCTTGCGATTATGGTTTCTCGGCACGGTGCTCGATAAATTATCCAGAATTCCAGCAGGAATTTTTATCCTAATGAGTGGGTTTCGGGCGGGATTCCTACCCTCAAATTTTTGAAAAAAGAAGTAAAACAGTAAAAAAAAAAAAAATTTTTTTTCGCTTCCATATCCAAAATATCTTTTGGAAAAAGCATGTAGTATGTTGTCGTCGTATTACTACATTTGAAACCTTTGGTCAGGGTTGAGTGGTTATTTTTAATGGTCTATATCCCACTGATTTTTACCGCAGGATACGTATATAACGAGGGATGGGATTCGAAATTGATTGCTAAGTTGGGAGTTCCTTTTTTCTTTCTCCCCTTCAAGTTTGTTTTTATTTGTGCGTTATGTTTACTAGCTCAACATTTCGGCATTTAGTAAAGTCTTTTGTGATTGCTTTTCGCTCCGATGGCCTCGCAAAGGAAAGCCGGTGGTCTGCCGTGAAAGGAGGCGTAACGGATCGCCTGTATTCTGGTGTTGTGGTCCGTAACATTTTGTCAGACGATAATGCTGGAGGAACTCTTTTTTTTAAATGCTCGTTCGCTAAGCTGAGTGAATAAATTGTTGGGTAAAGATGGTTTGAATAATTGTTTCTTATTTGCTGTTTTTCTGGTTTGTAATTCCGAAGAAAAGGAGTACAAATTATTTCTGGAAAACCTCTTTCCTTTTCTTCTTTCTTTCTTTTTATTTTTTATTATTCCAATAAAAGCATTTATGATATTTAAATGCATATTCCATTTCTATTCATTTTCCTTTTTAACTTTCAAAGAAACTATAGAAAGTACTAACCCTATTGTGTTCAAGTATGGACCACAGACAGCTGTATTCCATGAACTCCGTGTCCAGTATATGGACCACAGATAGATGGGTTTCATGTATTAACTCTAACGTATCCATTGTACGGACCACAGGCAGTTACATTTTATGTACTAACCCTAATGTATCCAATGACACAAACAGTTAGACGTCATGTACTAACACTAACGTTTCCAGTATAAGAACCACAGACATTTACATGTGCTAAGACTAACGTGTTAAAGTACGGACCATAAACAATTATATGTCATTTACTAACGCGTAAAATGTAAGGACCACAGGCAGTAACACATCATGCTCTAACTACAACGTATCTAGTGTACGCACCACATACAGTTAAGGCTCGTGCTCACCAAGGTGACAAGATGCAAGCGACCAAAATTTGACGTCACCGCGGTCGCCTGAAACCGGTTTGCAGTCCTGCGCTTGGAGTTGCCCAACTTTCAACTCAAAGCGGTTTTTCACTAGGCGTAATGCTATTTCTGACGTTTCGCTGTGAAGGGGTCGAAAAAATTTGGTCGCTTGCCTCTTGCATCTTCACGTCTCTCGCCTTGGTGGGAACGAGCCTTTACACGTCATGCACTAACCATCAACCTCAACTTGTGGTCTATCACCCATCACGATGGAATAACTCATGGTATAGTTCATATTCAATCTGTAGTTGTTTCGACCTGTGAAGGTCGCA
Organism: Caerostris darwini; assembly: GCA_021605075.1. NCBI lineage: Eukaryota > Metazoa > Arthropoda > Arachnida > Araneae > Araneidae > Caerostris > Caerostris darwini. The sequence goes on along the minus strand of BPLQ01010627.1, from coordinate 77,267 downwards.
CAGACATTAGCTAATTTCTTGCGTCTCATTATACATAATATCGAATATCTGCCATCCGATTTGAGTGACAGGTTGTTCTCATGAGTACAAAATACTTATTGCCTGTAATATAATTACCCATAATACTATTACTCATACTAACTACCATTTGCCTGCTGTCAAATTAGTGATGGGTCGTTATATATACTTGTCAAATAACATACATTCCTCTCTCATGGAAATGAACAACCAAAACTCTTCCAGTGAGAAAAAAAAAATGCTACAGTATTATATAAATTAACTTTATTATTTATTACACAATCATATAAATAACTGGGTTTTTCTTCATTACATTATACACTCAAGAGTCAAAACATTATGACCACCTGTCAATAACGAGTTGGCCATATATATACATATATATATATATATATAATAAATATATATTTGCTATATATATATATATCTCCAGCAGCAGTTAAATACCACTTCCACCTGATCACGTGCCTTCCACGTCATCCAGGCGAGTTCATTGCAAAATGTAGGGGTGGTCATAATGTTTTGGCTCTTGAGTGTATATAAAATCGAAAAAACATACTGAAAAGTATATTCTAGCCATTATAAATGCAAATTAATGATCATGTTATAAAACTAAAAAATATCTCGAACATCTATAACGTAAGTAAAAATGTTCTTGAGTACAGATATTAAGATAAGTACTCAATCTTAAAATTTAATGCAGAAAACAAATATCTCATTTAGTACAACGAAGAATATGAAACTGAAAAGAAATAAAGATGCGTAAAAAGTCAATTTACACAGATAAGGAAAATATCTTAATTTATATTTATTAGGAAATGAAAAATAATAGGTTTTAATATATCTTTTCTTTTTTTCACTGTATAATTAAACGGTTCGCACCACTTGGTTCACGTAAGGTTTTACGACGAACAGAATTTTCCTTATAAAAAGGGTTCTTACGTGAATAGTTTTATTATTGTTATTTTTTTTTTCTTCTCCTTATACGAGAAATCCAATCTGGTTTTAAATGATAGCAAAAACCAATAGCTAGAAAAAAAAAAAAAAAGGTAGGGTAGGGTAGGGTTTGTGCCGTTCGAAGTGCCTCATATAAATGGATGTATTAACTGCTGCGGAAAAGAAATTCTGGGGGAATTGACAATGGAGAAAGTAATGAATAGTTGGGAGTAATAGCTTTCTTTTATTATTATCATCATTACACAGATTGCTTTGAAGTTTTTCAAACTAATAATATTGAGTGATTTATTGATATCATTATTCTGCAAGGATACACATAATATCATTGTAAAGAGATTCCGCTGGCGCAAAACCAGCGCACAGGCGCCATCTTTGACCACAGCTCGCATCATCATCTTCAATGTCCCGTATTAGGAATTTTTTTTTCTCCCGTTAATGAGTTTTATTCTGGCTCTTGGTGGCACAGTTTTGGGGTTCGAGTCCCTTCAATGCCATGTTTGTTTGTAGTGTGGTTTGATTTGTCGCTCTACGGTTATCTTGTGCCCACTTTAGGCTAAACAGACCGAGGCCTACAGTTTAAAGTGGATTCTGAACCACTCACAAACATCCATGCTACCGCTATGATTCGAACCTGGATCCTGTGGTACCAACAAATAGAGTGCTATCCAATTGGCCATCAGACCGCAAATGTTTTTAGTGATTCGGAATCCACTTTAAATCAAAAGTCCCGGTCTTTTATGACTGTTGGGCGTAGGGTTGACAACCCTACCCCGTAAAAAGAAAGCATCTCCTGTCACAAAATCTGCCATTAGGCAGAAAGCCTTGTTGTTGCTGTTGCGCCACTGGGGTTGATGATGATAATTAATGAGTTTTATTAGTAAAAAATGTGATTATTAGTAAAAAACGATGTCCGATCTACAACCCTGAAATGCTATAACCAATCATAAATATTTGACTGTCTTTTCACTTCATAATTAATGTATCATGGAGAGACTGAAACCAGCACAAAATAGTGTATAACGTGACTAAATTGCGGCCCAGTGAGAACGCGGCGCAGGAAGACTGAGGTTGGAACCACAGACCCGTATCGATATGTAGATATATCGTATTCACATAAATACGTGAGGCGACGAAGCATCAAGCGACGAAGAACAAAATTTTTTCGAACCGTTTACACCAGTTCAAATTAAGTTTAAGCCATTTGTCTAAAAAAATATCCCAAAACATCTTAAACAGTCAATAAATAAAGCTTAAAGGCAGCATTTTTTTCTATTTATACCCATTTGGAAAATATTTTATAACATATAAGTCATAAATTTTGCGCAGTTTTGAGGATTGGCAAAAAATGTTTAACTGTTTTTCAATTCCTTCTATTGGCTCACACTCTCCCTATATATATATGTTGTTCAAATTTGCAATCGTTCATAAAACACTTCTTGTTCACCCACTCAAGTTCAAATGCATTTTTTTTCAACTTGTAGTGGATGACACTGAATGTTAATACAGTTTTCCAAATATTAATTCATTAATTAAATATAATTAATTAATTTGAGTTTTTTTTAGTTTTAAGTTGCATATATCCACCAATAGATGGCGCCAGATAAACTAAAAAAAATGAATGAAAATTATTTATAAAGGACTGTGTGCAATAAAGTGAAAAAAAAGTAGGAATTGAGTTTTAAAAAAAAAAAATTTATATTACCTGTTTCAATTTAATTAAAGAATTTTTTAATTTTAATTAATTTTTTCGAAAGATAGAGAAAAATTTAATTGAAAGATGTTCACTAAACAACTAGTTTGTTGCAATTTTTTTCCTTATAAAATGTATCATTTCTATTTAAATAATAGTTAGTATAAATATGCACACATATTCAATTATAATAGTTATCACAAATGGAAAATAATGCAGAAAGAAAATTTAGATCATTTTATGAGCAGTGTATATTTGAATTTGTTTTGCAAAAATATTCGAAAAATTATTTTCAGTAGAATTAACGCATTTCTGGCTTTGAAAATGTTATCCGAATAAATATCCAATCTTTCTTTTTCATAAATAACAGCCATTTAGCTGCATAACCTATTTTAATTTGAGACTAGAATTGAAAATTTCATAAGAATTTAAAATCCAGACAGTATTTGTTACCAAGAAAACATTTACCTTTTATCTCTAGTTAATACAAAATAGAGTTTTCTGTAAGAAAATTTATTTAATATTCTGGATAAAACTGAATTGTATTTCTATGTCGCATTTATGAAATGCAGATTAAAGTCTATTAAATATAAAGAGAATGCTTAGTTATTTAAATAAACAATAGGAATTTTTAATTTATGTGTGTTAATATCCATTTTAATTAAAATGGTATGTTGAATTAAATTATTTTACTTGTATTCGTAATCAGTATTCTTATTCATTTGTATTCTTGGTTTAATAATTTTGCACTAAATTTTTTTTTTTAATTTATGAATTCAAACAACTGTGAACTTTGTATATGATCTTTTTATTATCGTGACTTTTATTCCCCAAGTAACTTATTTTCTATCTCCTAGCTTCAACTTTAATATTTAAAAAAAAAACTTTTTAAAATGATACAATAAATGACACACAGATAAAAATTGCAATAAAAAAATCCGTTTATTCTAGAAATTTCCGTTGGCATATATTAAAAATTGTGCTCTATTTATTAAAGAAAAAGGAAAGATTATTGAGTAATTTCATTCTGAAGATTAACTAGCTCAAAATTACGTTACATATCCATATCAACACATGTTAAGCCGCGTCCAGAGAGAGAGGGAGACAAACGAGTAGTTTTAGCTTTGTCTGGCCGGGAGAAACAAACCACGTTATCTCTCTCTGCGAGTGACAGTTGCTCGAAAATAGTTGTTCTAATACAGCTGGCGATACAGAGACTAATCTTTATGCCATAAGTAAGGACTGTACCGCTGATACTAATTTAGCACTAAGCAGGGCTACGTGTAGCCTGAAGATAAGCTATGGACGCGAGTCACACTACCCCCGCAACGCTCTACGATTCTATTAGACAGGGACCTACTCCTTTTGAAGAGGATTCCGAACCGCCACAAACATTCCTGGCACCACCGGGACCCGAACCCGAAACTTGTGGTACCAAGTGCCAGATCGTTAGTCTCTCGGCCATCAGATCCCTATCGCAGCAACAGATAACGTGGCTTGTTTAGCCGCATCCTGACGACAGTATGAGACAAGAGAGTCGTTCTCACTCCGAGTGTCCCCGTGTGACCGCGGCGGCCTGATGGCTAGCGCTCTGGCTGTTGGTACCGAAGGCTTCAGGTTCAAATCATGGCGGTGGCAGGGATGTTTGAAAGTGGTTTGGGCTCCACTTTAACGATCTAAATAGACGGGAACCTACAGTTTAAAGTGGAGTCCAAAGCTATGTAAATGGTTCAAAGTAAGTGGCTTTAAAGAGGTTCTAGTTAGCTGAAAGTGTGCACAAGATGACCGTTGAGCGACAAACCAAACCTCCGTCTGACCACGAGAAACAAGCCACGCTATCTGTCATGCGAGTGATAGTTGGTTGAAAATGGTGTCTGAGAGAAATCATGCCTTTTGCTGTGCTGGAAAAACCGACTCTGATTGGAGTGGGTGCGAGGCAGTTTACTTATTCCGAGGGTTTTATCCACACTGAGACAAACCAGTTTATAATTAGTTCGCGAGAGCGACTCGCTTGTCTCGTCCTTTCGTCTGGACGCGGTTTAAGTTTCCTTCAGGCCGCCTAAATAGATTAACTCAAACATAAAATTTAAAAAATTCTTCAATAATTCTATTCCATAACAGTTCCATTTAACATTTGCTAGTTAACTCAATCGTCCAATGGAACATACCTTCATCGCATCTCTCTTTACGGGGGAGTACATATAGCAGAAAAGAAATTTTCTCTCGCTCTTCTGCAATGGCAATGCAAATAGCGTCTGTCACGAGAAAACGTCACGTAATAAATCACCCGGGGAACACACAACCGACGGAGAAAATGAGAATAACTCGTGTGACAGCTCAACTGCCTCGCTGCGTATCGCGTTATCTGTAATGCTGAATAATGATGCATGAAACGTTTAAGGAAATAAATGAAGGAGAAAAAAAAATTGAGATCGGGGGAAAGGGGTGGAAAGGTTCAAGAAGTAATAACAATAATAAAAAAAAATCGTCTGTCGAAGACTACCCCTTTTCCACTGAAATTGATCGTCATCGCGTATGTTCAATTTCCTTTCATTCACCGTATGGGGGTAAGGGGGTAGCAGGTCACTTATTTCGAGTTGGAAGAACGTTTAATCTTGAATTTGAATCAATTGAAGAGAAAAATGGATTTGACAAAAAAATGTATCATTTTTTTTTTTTTGCTTAGATAGATAATTATAAACTCTTGAATTTTTGAGAATGGATGATAATTTGCATTTAATTGGATACGATTACTGAAATATTGCATATTCGTGTGGCAAATGATGCCTTGAAATCAACAGTGTTGAGTCATTTTGAATAATTAATGACACATTTAGATTTTTTTATAAATTCTGTGTCACCGTTTAATGAAAAATTGGAAGTTTTGCAACTTAATATAGTGAGTCATTCAATTGAATATAATATTACATACCTGCTCTATAACTTTATTTCCAGTACATGAAATTAAAATTAAATTCTTAATATTCCCCATCTTTTTCTTCTGTGCTATTTGAGTAATAAAAAAAAAAATCAGGTTTTAATTTGCTTAACAGCCAAATGAAAAAATTAATTTTTCCCGTATAAAAACAGAATATTGCCTTATGCAAAAGTAATAAAAATTATGTTATGAAATCAGACATTTTTTATTTTACGATTCCAATATTGGTATGCGGCCTGGTGGCCAATTGGCTAGCGCTCTGGCCTTTGGTACCATAGGCTTCAGGTACGAATCCTGACCGTGACATGGATGTTTGTTGGTTGTTTCTGAATCCACTTTAAGCTGTAGGTCCCTGTTTAATTATCTCAAAGTGTGCACAAAATGACTGTAGAGCGACAAAACAAAACAAACTAAAACAAAATAATAATGGTATGGTATAATGGAATCAAAGTTTTTAAAAAAATGAATCTTTACCAATAGCTCTTCATAATTACATAGGCGCGATTTGAGCTTACATGGTGTAATTTACATCATATCAAAGCTACACAAATCATAGTGATTTATCAGCGCTTAAAATGTCATCTTCAAATTCTTCATTGTGTCCTGTGGTAGTGATCATGGTAACCTTTGTATCGCATCAATGTTTCACTCATACACATACAAAAACAGATAAACACATAGTATACAGTAGATAATATAATGGACTGCGCAGTACAATGCAATGCAATAGATAATCATACAACTATTGCTTACTTTCAAATAGCGTCATTTCAGATTTTGACCATCCAACACTTATTTGTATTTATAAAGTCGATCTTTCACTGATATTTTATCGAGGCAGCGCTGAACATTTCTTTATTTCAATGCAAACTTAATGGAAGCAATATCTTTTTAACAAAGTTGTAAAGCTGTGTATGTGTGTGTCACAAAAAATTCACCATGAATTATTTTATAATGAATTTTGAAGTATCGATGGCGAACTATGATTCGTGAAGCATTGATGCGACAGAAAGTTCATCATGAAGTACTTGATGTTCATCATGAAGTTGATGATGTATTTTGAAGTATTGATGAAGCACGATTTGAGAAGCATTAATTTCACGTGAAGGTGACGTATTTGTATGACCATAATGTATTTGATGATGAATTTTGCAATATTGATGAAGCACAGTTATTTGTGAAGCATTAAGGCTACATGAAATTCACCATAATGTATCTCATGATGAAATATTGAAGGACCACGGTGATTTGTGAAGCATTCATGCGACAGAAAGTTCACCATGTATTATTTGATGATGAATCGAGTATGAGTACCGAGGTATGCACTATAATTCGTGAAGCATTGATCATGTAGTACTTGATTATGTATTTTGAAGTATTGAAGAACCACAGTGATTTGTGAAGCATCGATGCTACATGAAATTCACCATGATGCATTTGATGATGTATTTTGAAGTATTGATGAAGCACAGTGATTTGCGAATCATTGTTACGTCTTTGAAGTTCATCATAATGTAGTTGATGATACATTTTGTAGTATTGATGGAGCATAATGATTCGTGACGCAATTATACGACAGATAATTCATCATTAATTATTTAAAACTATAATTGAATCGCAGTATCTTGATCTGTAGGAACTTATGAAAAACTATTTCTGTGCGTTTTTTCATTTGTAAGATAAGAAATAGTATTTTATTTATAATTATAAATTTGGGCTTAATTAAAATTTAATTAACTAAATAAATTTAGCCCTAATCAAATGACATATATTATACATATTTTATGAAATAGAAAGCTAGAAATGAATTATTTAGATGAAAAAAAATTAGCAAGTTAAAGGACTTCCTTTCCATTTGGCCTTGGGCTTAAACGAAGAAACATCTGGACAATTGTCAAGTATTATCTCCATTATGTAATGCTGACATTTAACTTTCAGCCATCGTTATCTGAATGCAGTTGGCTAGAATTCTGATTTTTTCATCCTCTTAATTTGGCATAAAAATGAAGAAGAAAATAAAATTGAACTATTTAAAAAAGATTTCTGTCAAAGTAGTTTTCAAAAGTAGCACCATTTAATCACGGAATGTGGCTCACGGTGGGGTTTTTCCTCTTTTTTTCCTTTTCTTTTTCCCTATCTCGAAATATATATCGTGGATTTCGTGTCCCATTTATGTGTAACCACAAATAACTTACAGACAGCGATGAATGATGATGTTAAGGAACTGCCTCTTAAATGGTCTGGTGGGGTGGGGTGGGGGGGGCAATTAGCTAATACTCTGGCCTTCATTACAGGCTTCAGGTTCGAATCCTGACATTTGGATTGTCCTGGACGTTTGTTAGTGGTTCGGAATCTACGTTGAACTGTAGGTCTTGATCTAGTTTGCCATAAAATGAACAAAAAGTGGCCGTAGAGCAACAAACCAATCCTAAATAGTCTGGTGGACTTTTAGGGTCGCTGCCCGCATTTGCGTGTTATACGTAGAAAACCCGTATAACTCAAACCATACAGCTTGATTGTCGATGCGAGATGCATGTGCGCGCTATCCCAACTGTCGTAGAGTCTCCTCGTTATTGAAACCAAATATTCTAACGGATGTCGCCAGTGAATTTATATTTGATACTTCCTGCATACAACGAACGAAAAGGCAATGTGTGGGGAAATTATATTTTTAATCCTTATTTTATTTTCGAAATAAGTTGATTATTATTAACACTAATACCATTTATAATTTATGCTTAATTTTTATAAATAAAATATAAAAAGGTATTGCTTCGGGCAATTATACATTAAATACTTATTTTTTCTATTTTATATATAAAAACAAAGCATAAGTTAAAAATGATATTACTAATACCAAGATTTAATTAATTGATTGTGATATTTAATTCAATTATGTCTTTAATAAGAACTCTAATTGTGAAGATTTGTTATTCTTTTTTCTTTTTTTTTGTTCTGAGTTTTTGTTTTACGTACAATACTTAAATTAAGCGTACTCAATAAATAATATGGACAACGTTATATATATCCATATCAGTAATGTGATATCAATTATCAAAAAAATAATATCCATAATTAGTTCAATCAAAGTAATTGTATTACGTTCATTGAAAAACAGAATATAAAAAATAAAGTCATATAATATATTGAAACCTCTCGGTCTATATTAGACCTATATAGGCTTCAAGAAGAGGCCCACTTTCAGGTACATGGGAGCATTTTAATTTTTGATTTTCAAGCACTAAATATATATATATACAATACTCTGGGTTATTATACAAAGAAGTGAAAGATTAAAAACAAAATTTGATTAGTGCTCGATTACGACACGATTATTACAAGTTAAATACACAAGTACAGTTCACTCCAAGGTCAGAGATTTATCCGAGTTCTCGATCCTACGTGGAATCTAATTGCGTGGTCTGCGGCAGACCTTAATTATCACACGTGTGATGTACGAAACAACCAGGGATTCACTTTGGAAACAGGCGGAAACTCCGGCCTGTTCAGTCACTTCAGAGAAAAACAAACACAACACTTCTAGTCGACTCGTCTCAGAACTCTCTCTCTCTCTTCTTCTCCAAAAACCTCCCTTTGAGAAAATCTGTCAAGAGAAGAGGGTCAGCTTCCCTCACTTTTCATTAGAGTAGGCATTTCTCAGCTCATGGTCTATCATCTATTACGATGGAACAACTCATGGCGTAGTCCATATTCAATCTGTAGTTGTTTCGACCTGTGAACGTCGCACAGACAATCACTAATTTCATGAGGTCGCATTATCCATGACACTGAATATCTGCTATCAGATTTGAGTGACAGATTGTTCTCATTAGTTCAAAACACTAATTGCATGTATTATAACTATTCATAACACTGCTTGTCTGCTGTCCAATTTGAGTGATGGGTTGTTATTTTGTACTTGCTAAGAAATATACTTTCCTCTCTCCTGGGAATGAAATGCCAAAACTTTTCCAGTGAGAAAAAATGTTTCAATACAAATATAAGATAATACTATCAGTTATCATTATATAATGATGTATCAGTTAGATAAATATATTTACTGCATTTAAATCACTCGAAAGATTTTTTAGTTGCCCATATAAATCTATTTCTTGGACTAACGTTTAGCTCAACACCTTACGTCAAAAACCTTTGCTTATTTTATAATTTGTGTTCCACGAATAAATTAATAAACTGTTATTTTTTAAAATATAAATCCATAAAGAAAGTTTAAAGCCAGTGATTAAATCTTTGAAGAAGTCCAGATCATAAAGAGAGGGAAAAAATATGCATTTTCCTTATCCCATTGATCTTAATCTCAGAAGCAAAATAATGCGGAGTGAAAAAGCAAAATTTAAGACTTATTATGTACTTATTTTCTTTCTTTCTTTTTTCATTTTCTAGTACAGTTTATTAATCTTTTTTTCTTTTTTTTTTTACTCTTGAGGACTTTGCTGTCCCGAGATCTCTTTTTGTCTTCGCGCGTAAAATAAGAAAGTTCTGAAGAGAAAGAGAAGAACTGTAACGAGAACCGATTCCTTTTTTGGAACCTATAATCCTCATACATCCATTCTCTGAAGAACACCTCATCGCCAAATGCCGTAACGGACAGAAAAAAATAAATAAGTAAAATAAAAAAAAAAATAAAAAGTCCAAGAGTCTAACTTGCTGCCAAAAGATCCACAATCATCCACAAAAAGTTTCTTCCATAAAAATGGTCCCAGATTAAAACGGATCATATTTAAGCCGTCGCCATTTTACCGAATGCGGGTTTCTGGCTTGATCCGGAAAAATCCTTATATTTTCCTTTTTTTTTTTCCTTTGGTGAGCTCAACATACAATTCTTTTCCAAATGATGTTCCTATGCTGGTAAAATAACACGCTGGGGTTTTATTTTCGATGACATTTGTTGTATTGCATACTGTAGTTTTTTTTTTTTTTTCTTGCGACCAAAGAAAAGAGCCAACTCTTTTCCCGGAATGATTCTGGAACACCACGAAACGATTTTGTAGAGCAGGGCAATTTTACCTTATTGCTTTGATTCCGATAAACACCAACCAGCTTTATTTGAGATAGTTCAGTACAGCAGTACAGCATCCAATTTTGGGTCTAGGGAAAGATTGAGCTCCGGCAAGAAACCAAGAATTCCCAGTTTTTTTTTTTTTTCGTTATTATTATTTTGCTTCCCGACACGTTCCTGTGTCCTTTTTTTCTAATGTATCTGTTTCTGGGTGCTTTAATATCCCGGCCACGTTCAATCAAAGCGTCTCCAGGGCCGGCAGCCCTATAATCAGGCCGCCTATCGTCCTTTTGATGAATGCTCTGGGTGATGTTTCTGTTGCAGATGCGTGTCCTTTTAACTAGGGCCTTTTTTTTTCTACTCGTTTTGTTGATAAATTTAGAGTAGAAAGTGATTCAGAGAGATGTGCCGGCCTCAATTTGTCTCAAGTCAGTGAATGAACAATTTCTGACTTCACGAGAAGGTATTTTGGATTCAGTTTCAGTTTTGTTTGATGTTCTCAGAAAAAAATTACAAAAATTATGTCTAAAAATTGAATAAAGTCTTGATTATTTATGTTTTTGAAGTAATAAAAATATAATGTTAATATAAAATACAATGTTTAAATTTGTCTCTGGCCAAGGATTGAACAAATTCTGACTTCACACGGAGATATTTTTGATTCGGAGTTCATTTTGTTCGATGTTCTTCAAAAAATAATTTTAAGAAATTGAATATTCACGAAACTAATGTCTAAAAACTGAATGAATAGTTTTGATTATCTGTGTTTTTGAAGTATTAAAAATATAATGCCACCATTTTGGCTTTTAAAAAAAACTTAAAGCCAATTAAGATTTAAAGCCAATGTTTGGAGGAAGATTCCCAAGAAGGTATTTTAGATTCAGTTTCAGTTTTGTTTGATATTCTCTGAAAAAAAGTTTAAAAAATTAAATATTCGCAAAACTAATGTCTAAAAATTGAATGAACAGGCTTTGAAAAAAACTTAAAGCCAATTAAGACTTAAAGCCAAATATTGAACAAATTCTGAGTTCGCAATTAGATACTTTTGATTCAAAGTTCATTTTGTTTGATGCTTTTCAAAAAATATTTTAAAAAATTGAAAATTCACAAAACTAACGTCTAGAAAAATTACAATTTTTGATTGTCTGAACAGTTTCGATTTTTGAACAATAGCATTTTGTTTCCTAAAAAATATCTCTGTATAAAATCATTCAATGTATAATCATCCCAGAATGGAACTAATTCTGAATTCACAAAGAGATATTTTTGAATCAGAAAAATTGAAAATTCACGAAACTAATATATAAAAATGAAAGAACAATTTATTTTTTAAAAAGATACTTTTAAAAACTGACTAATTTTTTTAATTTTTTTATGGTGTATAATTTTACACATAAAATAAATTATTCTGAAAAAGAAATGTATTTCTTATTCTTTAGTTCGTAAGTTATGATCAGTTGAGTTTCTGGTATTGTATCTCCTTTCCAACGTGTTCAAGTTCACTGAATAAAGAAACCTATTCTAAGTTAAAATCAATTTTCTGGATAATTGATATTTAACTATCCCCATAATAATGCCTGATTATGAACGCTACTTATTATTTGCTAAAAACAAGTATTATTTTGAAAGAATTTTAATATGTTTCGCTGTAACCAAGTTTTAAAAACATGTTTTTAAAGAGAATGTGTTTTGAGCTTGAGGTTATAGAGTTAATATAGAAATTATTAGTTTATGTATTATGCATTTATTCTATCAGAAATGTTAAATTTATAAACAGTTTTTGTAAATTCTCTTTGGACGAAGCTCGTAATTTTAATTAATATTGTGAATAATCAGTAATAATATAAATAATCTTAATTAAAGCTGATATATTATTTTTAATTTCGAGATCAATCTTTCTAAATAGAATGCAAAATAGTGTCTATAATCATTTTGGTATCCGTCTGCGATAAAGTTAACAACACTATAATTATACGAAATTTTTATAACATATGCATTTTAGAAAATATTTTTTCATAAATATTTCTTTTAGCTTTAAGTTCCTTGTAAGAATTTTAAAAATTCCAAAATGTCTTGTGACAATTTTATGAACATGGAAAAATTGCACAAGAAATTGTGAAATAATTATTTTAATGACTTATAATTAAAAATAATGCATTAATTTTTAACAATTATTCATACATTGATTTTTAACAATCAATAATACATTGGTTTTTAACAATTATTAATACATTGATTTTTAACAATTATTAATAAATTGATTTTTAACAATTATTAATACATTGACTTTTAACAATTATTAATACATTGATTTTTAACAATTATTAATACATTGATTTTTAACAATTATTAATACATTGATTTTTAACAATTATTAATACATTGACTTTTAACAATTATTAATACATTGATTTTTAACAATTATTAATACATTGATTTTTAACAATTATTAATACATTGACTTTTAACAATTATTAATACATTGACTTTTAACAATTATTAATACATTGATGTTTAAGAATTATTAATACATTGATTTTTAACAATTATTCATACATTGATTTTTAACAATTATTAATACATTGATGTTTAAGAATTATTAATACATTGATTTTTAACAATTATTAATACATTGACTTTTAACAATTATTAATACATTGATGTTTAAGAATTATTAATACATTGATTTTTAACAATTATTAAAACATTGATTTTTAACAATTATTAATACAGTGTTTTTTAACATTTATCAATAGATTTTTAACAATTGTTAATTCATTGATTTTTAACAATTACTAATATATTAATTTTTAACAAATATTAACACATTAATTTTTAACAATTATTTTTTAAGGAACATCACATTATTTAAAATATTTCACTTCTTTTTTAAATCTTTTTAAAGCAACGAATGTAATTCATTACTTTTTCCTTTCTTTTTAGGTAAATATATCAAAATTACTACTGGTTTCTATGTGCATCTGAGGGCCTATGTTTATTAATTCCAGCATGGTCAAAAACTGGCTTTAGCTCTGAATATTCTTTCGATATAAAAATCAGTCACTTGTCGACACGACATGTGTAAAGGTACTCTTTTGATAAAATAATACTTTGTTAAATTTTTAAAAACATTAATGCTTCGTTTATTGCCTAAATTATCCAATACTCACTTTTAAAACACTTTCTTACTGAATACTTACTCACTCTCTGAGGAATTAAATTTGCTCAGAATCTTTAAAAACTTAAAGCCTAAATTATCAGACTACTTTCTTTTTTCCCGAAGTAAAAAAGGGAAAAGAAAATATATATAGATATATTAAGCCGCAAAATCTTTGATAAAATTTAACGCTTCTTTAGCGTTTCATTTGCATTTTTATTCGAGAATCATTTTATATCGGTTTTTTTTATTGGCTTTTTTTTCTAATAGCTAAAATACGTGTTCTTTAGAGAATTTAAAAAGTGTGGAAGTTTTACAAAGAAGTTTTTATAGGAATAATTTTGCTATTATCATGCTAATAGCGAGATTTCACAACCGCAAAATCTTTGAATCAATGAATTTCAGAATTTACAACGCACAAAGAATTCAATAACACTGGTGTTCAGGGAAATCCTGTAATTTCCAAGATGTTATTTAATTAAAGATATTATTTATTTGAGACCCAATGTTTTTAAACAGTTTGGTTATCCAGATTTATTCAAAGCGGATTTAAACATCTTCTCCAAATAAGACCCATCACAATGAATAAAACGAACTTCCAGTATCGACTGTTCCTGTTGTGTCTTTGCGCGTGCCAGAAAATAAAACCAATTAAAACCAAGTTGCTCGGAAATTGAATTAATTTCCTGTCGGAAACTAAGCTTCGTTTTCCCTGACACAAAATACTGGTTATGAAGCAGATCATTTCACTTCGCGGTTTCTTCTATTGACTTAATTCGATTACTTTTCCACGAGACGTTTTAATTCTAAAAATTTTATATTAAAATGCGAAATAAAGCTGCTTTACTTTATTTACTTATCATTATCTTTATTTAGATTTTGCTATTTTAGTTTTTATTAAATTGTTTTATGGGGGAAAACTTTTTGATTGAAACAAATATTTATTTCTACAAATGATATGAATAGTTTATATTTTTTTTCTTTGCTCGAACTGGTGTTGTCTGATATTGTTTGTAATAACAAATTATCTTTTATATTTGTATTCTATTTCAAAGAAGTAATTAATAATTTGTTTTGTCTGTTTGGAATCAAAATAGCTGTTAAAAATTTAATATTTCGATAACATTGTCTTTTGCCTTCAGTTCCTTTAAACCTAAGCAGAAAATGCGATTTACAATTGCCTACAAAGATCTGAAAACAATTTCAAATAAATTCATCATCATCAATAGCACGACGGCCCAGAATGGGCCAAGGCTTTCCTTTGAAGAAATTTTCCATGCATTCCTCGGATTGACAAGGGTCCTCTAATTCTTAACCTATAGTATACTAAAATTCATCCGTAGCCTATCTTCAAGCTGCACGTGCCCCTTGGGTAGTGCTAAATAAGTAACAGCGTTAGTCCATACAGCCCTTGCTTATGGCATAAAGATAACTGTCTCTTTATTGCCAGCCGCATTAGAAAAAGAAAGTATAGCAAAATCTTTTTCAATCGTGTTTATCCATCGCAAATTGGATCGTCCTCTTCCTCTTTGTCCCTGTGGCTTTGTCAAAACGAACCTTTTTACAGAGTTTAAATCCTTCATTCTAAATACATGAGCAGCCCCGTTTAATCTATTGATCTTGGATAAATTTTATAATATCTGGGTCTTTATAGCATTTATAAATTCCTGCGTTGTACCTTTTTCTCCACCAATCGCTTTCCCTAACACCTCCAAGAATAGCCCTTAAAATCTTCAGATTAAATACACACAAATGGGTCTCATCAGATCTTGCCAAACTTCAAGTTTTAGAGCCATAGACCAAAATAGATCTAACAAGGGTTTTGTATAACAAGAATTTAGTTTTTCTGCTTATGAACTGTGATTTAAACAGATTTCTTAACCCAAAAAAGGCCTTATTGGCAAACACAATTCTGTTTTTTTTATTTTATTTCAGGTAAGACATTATTTTGACAATTCATTTCTGATCCTAAGTATTTAAAACTAAGTATAGATTCAAAAGTATAAACGCCTAAGATAATATTGGGTGTATCCTGACAAACATTTCTTGAGAAAAGCATACATTTCGTTTTTTCCTGGTATATGTTTAGATGCAAAGCCCTTGCAGCCAACTCAAAAGCTCGAAAAGCTTCCTCCAAAGCTGCAAAAGATCTTGCACAGATTACAACATCGTCAGTATAAGCTAGAATCTGAATAGACTTGTTTCAGATACATTACTTGATATTTTATTATGATTTCAAATTTCTTCCTAACTTACGTGCAATAAAAGTTGTCCGTCAAGATTTTGCTTTTTTTTTTTTTTAAATAACAGTCACTTTCTCAATAATTTGTAATATTTCTTTACTTTCTAGAAGTTTTTCTTATGAAAATCTCCCTAAAGCCTATTCTCCCACCCATTTGTGTATAATTAACCTAAATCTCCCTAAAGCCCTTTCCTAATCATAGGAAAATTTTTCCTTGCTGTTTTACATCGGTGGTCCTCTTTCTTTGTATTCTTTTGTGTATCCTTTGTATTTCCTTTGTAGGCCGCCGGAAAAGAGCCATAGAGGCAGTCATTGTCTTCTGGGAGAACTTTTTAGGGGTAACTACTCCGCATTTGAGTCTCGTATGGAACTTTTTTGTCGTAAGTCCCCACCATGTAGAAAAGTGAGGATAGGACATCAATGAGCATCATGCGGACTAAGAAGATCCTACCAACAATTGATGAGGGCATGTCAGTGTCATTCGTGGTAATTGCTCCGCGTTTATGTGTCGTGTGGAAGAAAATCAGGCGCTAAAACTGATTCCGGCGATTTTTGAAATGACTGCATTAACTGAGCAAAGAACTTGCATTCAATTTTGTTTGCGGAAACGTATAGAATGTTACAGAAGGCATTCGGTGAGCATTCCTATATCGTAAATAACTGTTTAGAAGTGGTATAAACAGTTCAAAGAAGGCAGAAAACGCGTTGAAGACGAAGAGCCCTCTGGTCGACCATCCACCTCAACCGATGAAGTTCACGTCGAAAAGTGTCATAAATCTCGCTGGTGGGGCCTACGGTTTAAAGTGGATTCTGAACCACTACACCCATCCATGGCACCACCGGAACTCGAACCCGAAACCTGTGGTACCGAGCGCCAGAGCGCTAGCCACTTGGTCATTCAGGCCCAACGATATAGAAGTAGTTCTCAAAGCATTACCTATAGACATATTGGGTAGGCAAGAAAGTGCTTTCGGTTTTCGCCGTTTAAAAGCCCTGCGAAAACTGAAATTACTTTCTTGCCTATCCCAATGAATTAAAATCACCTTATGTCATCCAGAAAATTAATAAAAATTGTATAACAACTTTTTACTAAACTTATACAACTATAATTGTTTACAGTTTTTAATAATTTTCTAATTGATTGAAGGTTCTTTAATTTTTGTATGTAGGTAATGATTCGAGAATCACTGCTCCAATTTACTGTCAAAATGTTATGTGCACAATATAATGCAGTTTTTCATTAAATATTTGAATGTAGAGGTAATTTAAATTAGTAACAGAAATGCATATAGGCCACGGAAAAACTTTTTCATTAAATTCATAATCGGGCCTATTTTCTAATACTTATTTTATTTTTCTAATTGACTGCATTCCTTCATCTTTATTTTAAAATCATTTAATAATGAGACGCTACTTTAAATTTTGCTCATGAAAGCAAAATAAATAAATAAATAAAAATAAAAAATATAATAAATAAAATTAAATTAAATTGAAATTAAAATAAATAAATAAATAATAGTTAGAAACTTGTTTTTACGTTAGAACAGTGGTTATCAATTCCCTGAAGGGAGATGTACCTATAGATAAAAATTTAAATTATCTTTACATTCAAATATTGAGTGAAAAACTGAATTATATTGTGCACATCACATTTTGATTATAAATTGGAGCAATGGCTCTCGAACCATTACCTACATACAAAAAATTGAAACCACCTTCAGTCAATTAGAAAATTAATTTTTTTATTATTTATTTCCAATGGCAGATTATGATCAGTTACAGAACAACGAAAAATAAAAAAGAACAGAGAATACAACAAAACATGCTGCAACAGAGTTCGTTAATCTAACATATCTCTAGCCTCCCAATATCGCTCGGCGAGAAAAGTCTTGCTCAGAGCAGGACAGTGAAGTAGATGCGTGGAGTCCATGGCCTCTCCAGAGCTGCACAGAGTGCATATAGGGGCAGGAACAATTTTGAGTCTGTAAAGATGTTTACGCAGGCAGCCATGTCCAGTGGCTAGTCGGAAATGAGCGACTGCTCTGCGCCTTGGAACATTACAAAGATGTGAGAAACACGGTTAGAGAGGTCTTCTTGAGCGCGGACTTTAATTGATCTTTTGATGAGATTTTTGATAGAGTGGAAGGGTATAGGACGAAATATTTTTTGTGTGAATAAAGCCCCCCTTTTAGCCAGGAAGTCGGCTTTCTCATTGCCTGGAACCCCACAGTGGTCAGGGAATCCACTGGAGGACTACAGTTTTTTCAAGTGATGCCAGGTTTTCAAGATGATAACGGCAATCCACTATGTCTTGGGTTTTAGGATTATTGTTAGAAACAATAGCTAACAGAGCAGCTCTAGAATCACAGAGGATAACAGCTCTTGTGAATTTTTCCAGATGGCACTGCAGCTGGGACAGAGCTGTGCGAATCGCAACAATTTCACCATCAAACGCAGTATCTCGTCCAACAGGGACGTAGAAAGAAAAACTTTTTGAAAAAACTCCGGTACCGGCGTTAGGGCTAATTAGAAAATTAATAAAAACACGTATAATAACTTTTTATTAAAAGTTAAATAAATTTCCATTAACTTTTTATTTTTATATTGCAGCAGTGGTTCTCAAATCATGAGGTATGATAAGATAAAAACAAATAAGACCCAAAGAGAAAGATTAAAATTATTTTAAGCCAATTGGGAAAATAAATAAAATGTAATAATATAACAAAAATATAATTTCATAGCAAGAGTTGCACGCATCATTAATTTGAAAAATCCCTATAGTTCTAACTATAAAGAATCACTGATTTTAAATCTAAAAACATTTAAGATTTTGTATTATATATCTTAAAAGGCAGTTTGCATAAGAATTTTGAAATTGCTTATTAATTTTAGATTTTTCTGAATTTGAATATTTAGAAAATATTTCTCTTTAAAATACAGAAATCTTTTAATAATAAAATGAATAAAATAATCTTTACGAAATTAGAATCAATCTTTTACTAAAGAAATCTTTAAATTATAAAACAGAAATGCAAGAAATTTTATTTATTTTGTTGCTTTAATGAACAAAATGTAATGCTTTTTTTTCCTAATGCAGCTGGCAATACAGAGACAGTTATCTCTATGCCATAAGCAAGGGCTCCACCGCTGTTAATCATTTAGCACTACCCAGGGGGCACGTGTAGCTTGAAGATTGGCTACGGATGCGAGTAATGCTACCCCATAACTCTCTACGATCCTATTAGACTGCGACCTATGGTTTAAAGTGTAATCCAAACCACTACAAACGCCGGGAAACGAACCCTAAACCTGTGGTACCGAGCGCCAGAGCGCTAACCACTCAGCCATCAGGCCCACAAAATGTAAAGTAATGTCTCATTATTAAATGATTTTCAAATAAAGAAAAGGAAATGCAGTCAATTAGAAAAATATATTAAGTATTTGAAAATAGAATCCATTATGAATTGAATGAAAAGTCTTCCCATATGCCTTTCCATGTATACATTTTTATTACTAAATGCTTTTCCTTTATCTGATTCTGCAAATGTACATATACACTAAATAAAAGCACAAAACACAGAAAAAAACACTTTTTTTCCCTAGATAATCAAACATTTGATTATATTGTAATCAATACCGTAAATGAAAGCACACTTTTGTTAACACTTAAAAAAATATACTTAGGGAAAATCGCAGGTCCGTTTCTAAGACACGAATGTCATTGCTTTTTTCGCTTCATTGTGTATTGGTGCATGTATCACTCAAAAACAACACACAATGAAGCTTCAGTCTATTTGCTAACGATGAATAAATGAAGCTGGTAGGTAGATGGTAGGGAGAAGGCCCTGCAATGCAATCCCCACCCCGACTAAATTTTCATTATACCTTTATTTACCGAGAGTTCTACACAAAAGAATTATTTCTAACTGCTTTTGTACCCAATTTCTATTCCTTTTTCCCTTTTTTACATTTGCTTTTTCCCTTTCTAATGAGGCTAACAATGGCCGGGCAGGAAACTAAGACAAAGCCAGAACCTTGTATTTCCGCATCTAATTGCAACAACGAGTTCGTCGACTTTTTCCCTTTTTTTCTTTTTTCTTTTTTAGTTTTTCCCCTAACCGAAATCCTTCCCCCATGCACTAACTCTTTCCAAACTTAATTTCGTGCCCTTACGCTCAGGCAATTTTGTAACGCGAGGCTTTGGCTTTTCTCTGTCTCTTTTATCAACATTGGCTTCATTTAATTTCGGACTCACAAAAGGTGGCTTGATTGAAAACATGTGCAAGGGTCAGAATAATAATAATAATGGACATGCAAAGGGAAAAGAAACGGATTGCGATGCTTGTCTCTGTCTCTGTCTCAGTCTCTCTCTTTCTTGGGGAAAAAGAGAAGAGAGAAGATCTGCAAATAAAAGATGTTGTTAGTCTTTTCCAAAAAGGGGAAGGCTAAAAGTTCTCCATTCAAAGTCCGTTACGGTTGCACTTGTTCCAAGTGTATTTCTTTTCTAAGAGTGCCTTTTCTTGATGAGTAAGACAAAAAAAAAAAAAGGTAACTAATCAAATAAGTGAGAATTAATCGAGTTAAGAGATAATAAAACATTATTATTATACATTATTCAACAGTTTAGAAGGATATAACACCCGATACAGTTAACTAAAGAGTCTGGTTTTTAATACTTTGGTTTTAAGCAAGGCACAGATAAAACAGGACAAGTGACCTGAATGTAAAGTTTCCATATTTAAGAGATAACAGAGTGTGTGATATACATAAATCTTATATCACCCACTCTGTCTCCACCAGTGTTGTCTTCACCTTATAAATATTTGCTTAAAATTATAGAGACAAAATGTGGGAACCATAGAGTAGTGTAACGTCTCGGCCTGTACTAGACTTATACTGCCTTTAAAAACAGGACCACTTTCAGGTTCATGGGAACACATTAATTTTTATTTACAAACGCTATATATATATTTAAACAAACTCTAATTATTACACATTATTATTTATAAAAAAAAAAATTAAAAATAAAGAATTAAATTTGATTCGCTCCAAGGACTGAGATTTTCAGAGTTTTCACTCAAGTCTAAGACGAATCTCAAACACGTGGTCTGCAGCAGACCTTAATTATCATACAGCGTGATACACGAAACCGCAAGGGGCTCACTTTGAAAACGGGTGGAAACTCCGGCCTGTTCAGTTACTTCAAAGAAAAACAACACTTTTGGTCGACTCGTCGCAGAACTCTCCTCTCTCCTTCTCCAAAAACCTCCCTTAAAGAAAATCCGTCAAGGTGTGTGTGTGAGGGGGGTCCTATATTAAGTGAACCCTCACTTCCAATGGAGTAGACACTTTCTGAGCCCATTGTACCACCCATCGCTATACAACAATTCTTGTTGTAGTGCATATCCAATCAATAATTGTTTCGATCTGTGAAGTTGGCACAAACATTCGCTAATTTACTGAGTCTCATTATCCAGGGCACTGAATATCTGCCTTCAATGAGTCTTATTTGAGTGACAGGTTGTTCTCATTAGTACAAAATACTTGCATGTAATATAACTATCCACAACACTGGTTTGAGAAAAAAAATGAGACATGAAAAAAGCATTGTTTCTTGACAACATTGCAAAATGCATCTTTGATTCAATGTTTACAATAAATTCTCAAAGTTGCGACCACCAACAGTGATGCAAGTTTGTTAGCATTAAAGGAGGATTATGGAACAGTTCCAAAGATGCCGAGCATTTCAAGCCTCAATGGACAGTCGAACAAAGAGGTCCTTAATTGTTTCAACTGGAGTCTGGTAAATGAAAACACAGAGTAAGAATAAAACAGAGTGTACATCAGGGTTACTAGCGATACGACTTGAAACTAGTCACATGACGTGTATCTGTTGATACTTGGATATTGTGAGAAATTCTCTTGAAAGGGTGTTCGTTTCTTAATGTGTCATCTTCAACCTTACATTCTTGGACGAAAAATTTATATTTTAATAAGCTGTACCACCCTCAAAGTTTGTCTCATGACCATTGAATCCTCCCTGTATATCGGCATTGCTTCAAATAAAAGAAAACCATCGCAATGTAACTAATGTCAATACAACTAACTAAATAACTTGAGTGCCAATACAATTAAACATTGGAATAACGGATCTTGTTACCTTTGATGATGACAATGCCATAATCAGATACACAGACTTAGAAATAATAAGCCAATTATGAAGAATAATTAGAATGTGAAATCAAAGGAATCATCATACATTCATACATACATAACTGGACAGAGAATTTACAATCTCAAGAGGAAGAAAGACAGATGCAGATGCAACGGAATCCAATTATAATTACTCTTGTAGAAATTTTCCGCAAACAAAATTCATTCATCAAATTATTAACATCAACTGTCTTACTATATTACATTTTTAAAGCTTCTAGGAACTCTTATCTAAAGCAGAACTCTTTCCTTGCACGATCTTAAATGTATCTTTCGTTTCATGCTCATGGTTAAGTTTGACTTCTGGTAAACATAACATCGATTAATTTGCTGAAAATTCGATTTTAAAAATAACTTCTCATTTTTTTTTGCTAATGTCATTTTAGTATCAAATTCTTGAAATCCTTTACAGTTCAATTAACTGGAAAAATTCATAGTATCGAAGTGCATGTTTGAATACATTGGCAGTACTTGATAAAGTCACTACTACTACTACACTTACAGAATAAATATAGCTCCGTGAAACGAGACGTGGAGTAAAAATATTTTATTCTTAAAGAGATGATGCAAGAAGATTTTATTTTTTTTTACCTGCATGTTTTTAAATATGCACTACACATGATAGCTCAAATAAAATAAAGAATTGTGAAATGAAATTCACGCATATTTTTATTATTTTTCAAAATAAGTTATACAGTTGAAAACTTTCATTTTATATAATATTGTTCAATTTTAAGTGTGTTTGAAAAAATATAGTGTTTCAATATTAGTTTCAAATAATCGAGAGAAGTTATCAAAAGATATTTTCGACACTGTTTAATTGTAAGAACTAATTGTAAGTCCCACAAAAAAACTATAACCTTAAACTCAAGGTTCAAGGACGGATTGATCCTTACATTGGACTTTGGACTCCAGTTTCAACTACTACTACTACACCACACCACATCACTGTGCCTAGAGCTGAGTTGCCCCTTTACAGTTTGGGAATGATGTGGGTGAAATGAATGGACACACGATGGAGACGGAAAAGTTTTGCATAATTCACTTTTGGAGGTACAGAAGCTGAACAATGGGAAAAATTCATACAAGAACAAAACTAAATATCAAAAAATTTTTTAAAAATTTGAAGAAGGATAAAATATGAAATGCGAAAAATATAAAAACGTTAGGTAAGATATTAGAGAGAAAAAATTAAAAGCAATATAATACAATAAACTCTACATAGGAGATTATACAAATCAGAGAGCTGAAGGAATATTCATCAAATCAATTATTATAGAATTTAGAAAATCTCAATAGCTAATAAATAAATAGACGGTAGAAGCAGTTGCTGCAAAATTATGGACAAGGGTAATAAGAAAGGCAGGAGATATTACGTAAGAGATAAATATTCTAGGTATATAACTAGAAAAATGGTATTCACATAAAAATTTTTGATTGTGCAATTTTAAGTTTAAATGAAGAAGAAAACGAATTGTTAAAGTCACTGCATGTGCATAAATAAAAAAATCTAGGGGTTAATTGTGATATAAGTATCTAGTATTGGCAACTCCATACGGCAGCCTGAATAGTGGCCCAGTAATCGTATAGGAGTACTGAGGTTACAATCCATTGGCGCTTATTGTTGTAGTCACTGCTTTCAGAAACAAGAATCCTCGATGACGATTGGGACAATTCATGTAAAACTGTCTCGCATCAATAGTCAGGATGATTGATGAATATTTTGACGTCAAATTTCACACAGATGTCAAGGACAGTACCAGCAATCTAAAAAAAGGAAGAAAAAAAATTTAAATTCAATAAGCCCCGGGAATTTTAACTAGAAAATTGGTCTTACTTATTGAACACAGTAGTATTTCAAAAATTTTGTTGTATTTGTCTAACTCTAAATTACTGAATCGACTTTCAAAAGCAGCTAATTTAACTACTTTAGCCAAAATAAATATTTTGTAAAAGTGTGATAAATCTCATGTGCCGGAAAAATATTCTAGTCGGGCCGCGGGTTGGTAACCCCTGACATAGCCTATTGCTTAGTTAATTATGCTGCGTAAAAAAGAATTCTGATTATTGCATACACCACAATCACATATGGAGACAATTTCCTGATCCAACTGCGCACACAAACGCATACAAAACAAAGTTCAACAACTTAACAGTCATTTTTAGAGACACACAGAGAGAGAGAGAGGGAGCTTAAAAAAAATATAAAATTAGCAGAACAACAGCAAAGGAAGATAAAAAAAAAAAAAAAGGGACCACCAACAAAACAACAGAAAGTTCCTCCACGACTTTTTTTTATAAGCAGCGTTGCAGAGGTATGAGCGCTACTGTTTCATTTTTAGAGCTCTCTGGCAGATGGTGGTAGTTCTCAAACTCAAAACTGTATCATGCTTTGTACTCGAAATAAAGAATTAAAAGATTAAAAAAAAAAAAAAAAGAAAGGAAAAAGAGAATACATATCTCAGGGCGAAACAGGGGTGTCTGAAAACTTGGTGTATTTTTAAACCCGTCTGGAATATTCCCGTTGTAGTATGCTAAATAAAAGGGCGGGAGATTTATTTTAAGATGAGCGCCTTGTACTTATTTCTTAATTTGAGTTATGGGCCCAGAGTGAAAGGGGGAGGGGGGTTTACTCCGGGTCCTCTAATTACCAAGTTTAGAAAAGGCCTATTTTTTTAATTAAAGTGCGGAATGGTGTGAAATTGCGAATTTTCTTCGCCAGAGAGTGTTGCCACGCAATGCTATAAATTTCGCTTTCCAAAATGGCGGTCAGTTTTTGGAAGTGTTTAGCGCGCCTTTTAGAATTTAATGTGTTTTCTTATGCGTCGCCATTTTCTCACGTTTTCCCAGAAAGTGACAACCGTTAATTTTCTGCCTGGAATTTTTGAAAAAAATTATTTTGGGGGTTGTTGTAGTTATTAATTCGATTATTTTTCAAAAAGGTAGTTTGAATAATTGGCATTTAGATTTTCTCTCTCTTTTTTTTAAGATAGCTCTTGTCTTAATTACTGATTAAGTCCAGAAATTTTAATATCGGTTAAAAAATTAAGCTGCAAATTAACGTTGTTATAAAAGTTTAAAAGTATGTAATTAAAGTAAATGCATGAAGTATTTTACTTAAAACATGTTTTTCATTAATATTGCTTTAATTAAAAAATTATTTAATGAGATTCTATTTTGGTATTGAAATATTTTCGGTTAAATACAGAAAGATTTCCTAGAGTTAAAAATAACTACATTTTAAATATATATACATATATATAATTTTTAATTTGCCATAAATTAAATATTTTTTGTTGTTTTAGAGAAAAACTTGAAGCTTCAACTGATAAAATCATAAAGATGTATAGATATATCTTCTTTTCTTCATATTACAAATAAAGAAAACGTTTTGTGTGTTTGAAAAATTACAGCTGTTAATGAAATATTTAAATTTTTTTCCAATTTATATTATCATTACACAAATGTCAATGGAAAAGGATTTTTGAAAAATGACCATTTATAAATGTCTTTGTTTCAAAAGGCATTAAAACAAAGTTATACAAATTTAACTACATATGAACAGTATTTAAATATTTCCTAAATTTCTGCAATTTTATTAGAAAAATTTTTAGATTTCTACTATTTATAATGAAAATTCTGCAATACATAAATTTCATGAGAGTAATAGTTTAATTTCTATTATTTCCTATAGAACCTGTCAATTATAAAAAAAAATTAATTATCTATAATATGTATTTATCATCATCAATAGCACGACAGCCCATGGTTTGCCAAGGCTTTCTTTTGAAGAGATTTCCATACATTCCCCTGGGTGACAATTGTCCTAATGGTCCAATTCTTAATCCCTAGTACAGCAAAATCCTTTTCAACTGCATCTATCCATCGCGACTTGGGTCGTCCTCATCTTCTCTGTCCCTGTGCTTTACTTAAAACCTGTAAAAAGGCTCGTTTTGGCAAATTATTCTAAATGCATGAACAGCCTAGTTTAATCTATTGATAACTTTTTTAATAAGTATCTGTGTCTTTGTAGCATTTATAAATTTCTGCTTTGTACCGTCTTCTCCAACAATCACTTTCCTTAACAACTCCAGTAATAGCCATTAAATTCTTTCTCTCAAACAGGCCCAAATGGGCCTCATCAGATCTTTCCAAAGTCCAAGTTTCAGAGCCATAGACCAAAATAGCTCTAATAAGGATTTTATATAACAAGAATTTAGTTTTTCTGCTTATGAACTGATAATATATATTAATTATTATAATTTTATATAATTGGAAACTAACAGGGTTTGTATTTCATTTGAATAAAATAAAATACCAAAATTAGAAATCCAATTTCTGTAATTATATTGGATTTGTTATATCCTAGTGCCTTTTATTATAATTATATAATATATTTACAAAAATGTTTATTAGTAAAATCTCTGTAAAAATTAAATGAATGAATCCTTGTCGTTCTATTATTCCTTAAGAAAATAAATAAATATTTTACTGAGCATATATTCATACTACATATATTCTACTGGACATACTACATATGTTCCTACTGAACATACTACATATGTTCCTACTGAACATACTACATATATTCTACTGGACATACTACATATGTTACTACTGAACGTACTACATATGTTACTACTGAACGTACTACATATGTTACTACTGAACGTACTACATATGTTACTACTGAACGTACTACACATATTCTACTAGATATACTACACATATTCTACTAGATATACTACACATATTCTACTAGATATACTACATATGTTCCTACTGAACATACTACATATATTCTACTGAACATACTACATATGTTCCTACTGAACGTACTACATATGTTACTACTGGACACACTACATATATTCTGAACATACTACATATATTCTGAACATACTACATATATTCTACTGGACATACTACATATATTCTACCGGACATACTACATATACTCTACTGGACATACTACATATGTTACTACTGAACATACATATGTTACTACTGAACATACTACACATATTCTACTAGACATACTACATATATTCTACTGAACATGCTACATATATTCTACTGAACATACTACATATATTCAACTAAACATACTGAACATATATATACTCAATATTCTATTTGAAAACTTTTTTTTACAGTAAAAAAAATATATATATAAAAAAAATAAAAAAACACATTCTTCTTTACCTTCATATAATTTTAAATGAAATTTGAAAAAAAAAAAAATGCTACATTTTTTTAAATCTAAATGATCATCCAAAGGACTCCTCCAGATATTTTTTTCCCAGTTCATGACTTTTCTTTTATCAAAAGTAAGACAAAAAAACACACACACACTCAAAATAAAGAAAAAAATACAGAGGCATTCAAATGGAATACACTGAAAAATCTCCAACAATCGAAATAAAATGCGTTCAGCTCCAGTATGAGACCGAGGGGAGAGAAAAGTAGCTGAATAAATAAAATTCTCGCCCTTCTAAAAGACGTAAAAGCCTTTATCGCTCAACAAAAATAAATAGAATAAAAAAATAAAAAGAATAGAATCCGACCAGTTCTAATGCAAACAACAGCATTATACGACGGTCACTTATCCTTTGTTCTTCCCCTGCATGCAAAACACCAAAGGATGAAAAATCGTCTGCTCACTCTGCCACACATCCCCCCTTCGAAAAGTTCTCGCTTGTTCACACCCTCTTAAC
This sequence comes from Caerostris darwini, assembly GCA_021605075.1. NCBI lineage: Eukaryota > Metazoa > Arthropoda > Arachnida > Araneae > Araneidae > Caerostris > Caerostris darwini. The sequence goes on along the minus strand of BPLQ01010627.1, from coordinate 49,315 downwards.
GCGAGTTTTTAATGGAAGGGAGGGAGACAAGGTGTTCGAATTGTTTTTCGTTCCCCTTAAAAACACTCGCGTTAAGCAGCTGTTCGTCTCTTGCGTTCTGGGTTTGCAAAAAGCAACCAGAAAATCGTCTGCGGTGGAGTGGAGATGTTTCAGGGGATGGGCAGGTGATCTGTTATCTGGAACGGCCCTGTTTTCAATGGATACTATTTTAAAATGATGGCATCACTTTATGTTTGGTTTTTAAAAGTTTCCATTATTGAATAATTTTTTTAAAAAAATTAAGTTCTGAAATTGTTGTTTTATTTTTACTTTCATTTATTTATTTTTATTTTTATTTATTTATGTATTTATTTTATTTGTATTTATGTTTATATTTATTTATTTATTTTATATTTTTTTATTTATATTTATTTTATTTTATATTTTTTTTGTTTATATTTTTTTTTTTTATTTATTTATTTTTTTTTTTTTTTACTTTTATTTAATTATATTTCTTATTTATCTATTTATTTTTTATTTTATTTACTTTTTTTATTTTTTTATTTTTTTGCAAATGCCATGCTAAAAAATTGTAGCGCCTAACATAAAAATCAGTTATCTGATATACACTGCGGTAAAAAAGTAGAAGGACATTCGATTATTTTTGATAAATGAATAATGACGCATTTTTTAAACAATTAATTTATTCACAACGTTTTTACATGCAGATACCTGTATCTAGACAAAACAAAAAAGTACACAATTAAAAAAAAAGTATACTTAATAAAAAAATTGTTTTTGACGATCTCATGATCAGTGAAAAAAGTAGAAGGACACTTCTAAAAAAGAGGTGTACTATATAAATTAATATGGAATTCTTTTCCCGTTGGCTCGAATTACTTCGATGATCCTATTTGGCATCGAACTGTATAAAGATTGAATTTTTGTTTTGGCAAAAATTGTCCCATACAAAGTTTAATGATTTCTGCAGCTTAGCTACAGATTCAAACTGCTTTCCACCCTCGTAAACACGCGTATAATCATTTCCCATATGTTCTCTACAATGTTTAGATCAGGACTTTTAGCAGGCCAATGTAAAAGTCGAACATTGTTTGCTGCAAACCAATCTTTAACACCATTTGCAGTGTGAATTGATGCTCCATCTTGCTAAAAAATCCAGTCATCTCCTCCTAACTCAGTGCCATACGAGAGAAGATTTGAGTTTAGAGTCTGGATGTAGTCTGTATGGTTCTGTCTACCATTTAGAAAGACTAAACTTGTCCTGCCTCCATAGCCAACTGCTAACCATACCATTAAACCACCTCCTCCCATCTGTCGAGTAGAATAAGTTTCTTCTTCAATACCAAGACAGTGCCAATAGTACTGATAACCATCTGGACCATCCGAATTGAATTTTTTCTCATCGGAAAATATAACTGAGGTCCATTCTGAGCTCCAGGACATGGGGTCTTTAGCCCACTGCAGTCGGTTCTTCATGTGTCCTTCATTCCACTTCGGATGGTGCATCCGTTTTTTGAAGACGAACTTTTTTGAGCGTTTTATGTAGTTATAGGCAGTTCTTTTGGTTACATGTGTAATTCCTGATTGAAATTGCGGCTTGCCGACACTTCCACTAGTCTTTTTGAGTTCACGAATGATTTTTCGTTGATCACGTTGGGTGAGTTTTTTTGGTCTTCCTGTCTTCTTTTTTCTTCTGTCACTTCAGGGTTTCTTATGAAGTTCGAAACAGTATTAGGACTGATTCGTAGCTGCCGTGCAATCTCTCTCACACCTTTGCCTTCATTTTTATAGGCAACTATTTGGCCCTTCTGAAACTTACTTAAGGGTATTCCTCTGGGCATCCTAAAACCAACAAAAACTATGAATTTCTAGATAAATATTTTATTCTTGTTAAAAAGGAATTAAAAGAGAAAAAAACACTTACCTATAAATTTTCCAACAGCTTCTAAATAGATTTTTTGGACGTGTCCTTCTACTTTTTTCACACACCCAAAGTTATTAAGTATTGCATTCCTAAGTTAAAATAGTGGTAAGTAAAAAAATATCATTTAACTTTCACTTAACGTAAATTAAAACTCTAACAAAACAACTCTCTATAAAAATCAGGTCAAAAGCAGTAAAATAAAAGCATATTGTACAAAAAAATGACTGTCCTTCTACTTTTTTTCACACAGTGTATATGCATAAAAGTGTTAGATAAATCTTAAATAGTAAAGCTACTACTGCAATAATAAATTGAAATATCTTTAACATTTTTAACCTGTTTTTAAACATGGACATTCATAAAATTTTAATTCATTGAAAAAGTTTTTAATGTTTTTAAACATGTTGTAAATTATACAAACTGAATCAAAGTATTAAAAAATTAATCGTTACACTTTGCATCAGAAGAAAAAGCTCGAATTGTTATATATCTATTCTATTCAATCTATCTATATATCATATCTAAATAAAAAATAAATAAATCTAAATATCTAAAATAAAAAAAAATTTATGAATTTTTAAATACCTAAAATATATACATAAAATTTATATTTTAGCTATTTAAAAATATTTAAATATTCATAAATTATTTTTTTTATTTCATTTTAGAGTCAAAGTATTTCCACTTTAGGATTAATTGCAATATAAAAGACAAATTATAATTGTATTGTCTGCTTTCGACATTTTTATGTTGATGATGACATTTTTAACCTTTTTTTAATCAAGCAAATTCATAAAATTTTAATTCATTAAAATTTGTAATGTTTGTAAACATATTGTAAGTTATATCATATTGCAAACTGAATTTAATTTTTTTTTAAATTAATCGCTACAATATGCATCAGAAGAAAAAGCTTAAATATATATATATTCTTATATAGTATATATAACAAGTTTTAACAGCTAAATAATTTATATTTTAGGTATTTCAAAATATTTAAAATGGGATTCTATTGATTGATGTGATTTGATAAATTTGATTCTATCCATCTATCTATTTATTCTATTCTATCTATCTATCTATCTATTCTATGCTAAGATAAAATTTATATTTAAATAATTTGATAAATTATTATATTAGTGTTATTTATTTCATTTTCCAATCAAAGTATTTCCACTTTAGGATTAATTGCAATATAAAAGACCAATTACAGTTGTCTCTTAAGTTACAGTTAATGTCTGCTTTCAACATTTTTATGTTGATGATGACAGCAAATAAAAAGATTAAATTGAGTCGTGGAATTAGAAGGGAAATACTTTGTAGACATTGGTAATTGTTTTTGAAAACATGGCTTCCTCTGTGATATGATAATTGGTAGTTAGTGACGCTAGCTGCTTTGCAATAAGATGAGGTTGAGTTGAGTTGAAGCTTCGCTGCCAGAGCTGTCACGGGGCATTAAACATATGTTGCTGCAGAAGGGCCTTTTGGGAGCTGGAGGGTCCTGAGGGGTGTGGGCCCAAAAACATCATCCATGAAAATGTTAGAAAAAAAAATTGTATTTATGTTCTACCGTATGAATTCATATAGTTAATGATGTGCATGTGACAAACATAAAATAAGGTCGTTATGCCCCCAGAAAAAATGCTATGTGTTACGCGACTTCCTATTGTACGAAACAAAACAACAACAACAACCTAATATTAAAAAATGGAATGTTGTTTACAGTATTATAGTATTTCATCATTGTATTATATTTTATCCTCATTTCATAATAAAAAAAAATGTGTTGAAATAAAAATATATTATACATCACGCTTAATGATTTCTGGGCCAGTTAGTTTGGTTAATAGTGAGTTGAATTTCCAAATTAAGGAAACCAAACTTGAAACCTGACAATCAAAACCAAAATAAAATCTTGCTGTTCTATGCCGGAAATTGGCAAGATAAATCCTATGTCTGAAAGTCCTTTCGTTGTGCTGAAGAAAGAGGCAAACATTCCAGACATCAATTTTGGAGATGTTCGTTCAAAATTGTGAGGGCAAAAGGCGAGTGCACAATGTAGTAACCCCTCCACCCAGTATAACGCTGCATCTGCTACTTATCTGTTGAAACCTTATCTAATTCCAAATAACGCAGGTCAAAATATCATACTGTCGAAAACAACAACAGCCATTATTATTAGTTTTGTCCGTGTTATTATATCATTACTGTGGATATTTTTGGTTTGCCGCACTGCGGTCATTTTGTGCACATTTTAGGCTCATTAGACCGCGACCTACAGTCTAACGTGGATTCCAAACCACTCAAAAACATTCATACCACCACCAGGATTCGAACAGGAAACGTGTGGTACCAGAGGCCAGAGGCGCTAGCCAATTGGCCCTCAGACCCTATTCAGGCTGAGACATTGCACTTCTAAAGTTTTCCCATAAGTCGCCATACCAGAAGGTAAAAAGAAAATAGTGCCAAAAAATCCTTGGTTTTTTTTTTTTTTTTAATTTATTTTATTTTATTATTATTATTATTATTATTATTTAATTGTGCAATTCGTCTTCTCGGTACTACAGTCCATATTGGACCATGTGGCAGATTCCGAGACTGGAAACAGCATTTGAAATGCTTTGCCTCAACGACAAAGTAAAATTAAATTATTAAGTTCTAAAGATATTTTTGAATTGCTTATTATTAAATACTGGTTGAAAAATAAACGAAATTTTTAATATTGCAATCTTTTTTTGGCATTTAAAATGCATTATCTTGACAATAAAGTAGAAACAAATGATTAATTTTTAAAAATATTTTGGAATGACTTGTTATTAAATATTGGTTGAATAATAAGCGAAATTTTGAATATCCCATTTATGCCCTTAAAAATGTGTTACCTGGACAATAAAGTAAAAACAAATGATCAATTTCTAAAAATATTTTTGAAATGCTTGTTATTAAATATTGAATAGATATTAAGTAAACGAATAATAGTAACTTGTAATAAATTGTTAATATCGAAATTGGTGGAGTCAATTTTTCAATATAAGCTGTAATGATTTTGAATGACGTAACATTATGACTTAATTATATAGCGATTATTACGTTGTTAATCCCTTAGCTAATAGACTGATTTAATAAAGCATACTCTAAGCTAATACAATGTTCCCTTATATTTTCCCATTTTGGTATCGAAATGTATCCGGTGGGTCTTTCTTGCAAAGCAGGGGACGGTCTGTTACGTCAGAATAAACAGCATATTCTCCGGTTATTTCTATTTTATTGGCAAATTTCCATTCATGCAAAAGCTCCCAGCGAGAGCAGAATCCATAAGGAAAACACAAATATAAAATCGTTTGCTTTTTCACTTGCACATCCTTCGGGCAAACGATAAGGATTGGAAGGGAGGGGGAGTAGCCATGACGTGATGGTAAAACAACAGATTCGAGTATTCCAGTTCCATTCTTTCTTTTCTTTCTTTTTTGAAGTGATCCATGAAATATGTTTGACTGCGTATTGGTATTCTCTGTTCATGTTGTTCATTGTTTTAAATGAGTGTGCACCGGAATATAAAAGCGTTGTTAATATAAAAATGAGATTTCCGAAATCTCGAAGCTTGTTTTTATCGAGTTTTCTGAAAAATTTTATCTACCGTGAAATATTCAGAAATACTGAAATTATAGCGTCACTCGTTTTTTTAAAATATGCAGATATGCAGGTTTAACCAAAAGTTTTTAATTAGAAAAAAAAAAAACATTCGTTCTAAGTTAAGTTGATTTTTAAAACCAAAATAGTACGAAAATTGTATTTTGTAAAAATTCAAATCATTACTGTTCTTGTCATTGAAGCTCTACAGCATTATATGATTCAGTATTAGAAAGTTGTGGGGTAGTGTGACTCGTGTCAGTAGCATATCTTCAAGCTATACATGCCCCCTGGGTAGTGCTCAATGAATAATAGCTGTGCAGCCCTTGCTTATGGCATAAAGATGAAATGTCTCATATTGCCAGCTGCATTAGAACATCAACATATTAAAAGGTTGTATTTGAAATAGGCTATACTCGTATTTGTTGTTGTTTGTTTCGGAATTTTCGTAGCCAAAAATGTATAAAGGGCCGAGTGGCCATCAGGCCCCTTTACACATGTGACTGGCGCTCTGGTGCTCGGTGCCACAGGTTTCGGATTCGAGTCTCCGCGGTGCTATGGACGTTTGTAGTGGTTCGGAATTCACTTTAAACCGTAGATCACGGTCCAATATGACTGTAAAGCGTTGGGCATAGGGCTGACAACCTTACCCCATAAAAAGAATACATATACTGTCTAGAAAAGTGCCATCAGGCAGACGGCCTTGGCCCACCATGGGACTGTTGACACACTGATGATGAATATTATTACTCCTGCTACTACTAATAATTAATATCAAGAAATTATGTTTATGTCGGTGTTATGACTTGAAATCAGCGAGTAGGGAGACGGCCTTGGCCGCTATGAGGCTGTTTTGCTGATGATGATAATGAGGATGAATTATTGATCAAATCAGTTCAGGAAAAAGTAGTATTTAATTATTTTAATAAGGTTCGATAAATCGAATATAATGGAATATTATTCCACATTTCACAGCATAATTAGCCAAATTCCTCATCCAATAATCCCCATCACACAATCCATCGTCCAATATTCCACATTACACAGCATACTAAGCCGAATCCATCATTCGCATTACGCAGCATGATGAGTCGTATCCATCATTCACAACATACAATATTATAATCAATATCCACCATCCAAATTTCACATAAACCGAATCAATCATTCAATAAACCACATCACACAATAATAAGCCGAATCTATATTCCGAATTATCTAATAGTCCAAAATTATAATGTGCGTTATCTATAATACCGAATTATCTAATAGTTCACATTACGCAATATAACACCCCTAACTCGTGAAAAAGAAACAATCTCCTGTCTCAAAATCTGTCAGCAGACAGAAGCTTTGTCCCACCATGGGGCTGTTTCGCCAATGAAGAAGAAGAAAAATGTATAACTTGTCTCAATTCATTTCAAGCTTTTGTTAATCAAAAGGTTTATTTAACTTGTATCTCATTGATGTTTTTTTTATTTTTATTTTTTTTTATTTTTTTTTTTTAGGTATGATATTAATTTATAAAAATTTACATTTTTATAGCATTCAATAAGGGGCCTGAGTGGCTGGTGCTCGGTACCACAGGTTTCGGGTTCGAGTCCCGGCGGTGCCATGGATGTTTGTAGTGGTTCGGAATCCACTTTAAACCGTAGGTCCCGGTCTAATAGGATCGTAGAGCGTTGCGGGGGCATAGTTACTCCGCGTCCGTGGCTTATCTTCAAGTTGCACGCGCCCCTTGGGTCATGCAAAGTGAGTACGTCTGTGCAGCACTTGCCTTAAGGCATCCAAGACCAAGCTGTCTGTGTTTGCCAGCTGCAGTAGAAAAAAAAAATAGCATTCAATAAATTTTGGTATTAAGAATGCTTGGCTTTTTCGGGACTAAATGGAATTGTTATCAAACAGAAAATCTTCATAATGCAAAGAAATTGAGATTTATTTTAGAAATATTTTTAAGCCTTAATATTAGTATGGTTCTCTCTAGTGACCCAGTGGGTAACTTCAACAGCTGGCCTGCTGGAGGTCTCTGGTTCAAATGTTGATGGTACTCGTTGCAGTCACTCTTCAGAAATAAGTAAGTTTTTTCATCGACAGTCAGGCTCTTTAGTGAAAATACCTCCACTAGTCATCGGCCATTCCCTCATTTTACTCAACGGCAGATTGTTCATTGCATAAACATACCTAAGTAAACACAAAGCCTACCCGTGTACAAAAAAACCAACATTAATATGATTTATGTTATTCATTACACGAATAAAGCTGACACTTAAAATTATTTTTGTAAAATAAAATCTTTCCTATTTTACATCTCTGAAATCTTTTAAGATGAATTTGGTTTGGTTTGTCGTTCTATGGTAATCTTGTGCACGCGAGGGCTATAGAACCGGGACCTACAGTTTAACGTGGATTCCGAACCACTCACAAATATCCATGCCACCTCCAGGATTCGAACCTGAAGCCTGGCATACCAAAGCGCTATCCACTAGGCCACCAGGCTGCTTTAAGATGAAAGAAAACCAATAAAATCGTAAATTTCTCATTCGATTAAATATTTTGAAATTCATAAAAGTAATAAAATAATCTTTTAAAAAATTTGTTCAAAATAAATAAATTTTAATTATTATTTTTTTTTTTTTTTAATTTGTTTAATACTTAAGTTGTTGCTTTCCTTCCAGACTCTCGTATTGCATAAGTAAAAATAAAAATGTCAAGATCGATCCACTCGACATCTCGTCGGAGTGAAAACACGGGAGGTCATATTTTACAAGCGGAACGACTCCGTTTGACAACTCGACCCGATTCCCATCCGTCACAGAACTCTTCCTTCATTGGTCACAGTTCCGCGGGACAAGCAATTAATCGTGCTGTCGGGGGGCGCATCATTTCTCTTGGTTTGTTCGAACCACCCCTCTCTTCCATTGTTGTCTTGAACATCAAATACTTCTGTCCCGGGGTCGATTCGCGAAGATTTCCCGGAAGTCGGGGCGATCACTCCCACGATTACTCATCCACATAACTCGCTCCTCGTTCAGAGAATTGATCGGCTCTTGCGCTGATTTTTTTTTCTTACTTACCTTGAGGAAGAAATATATATATATATTCTAGCAGAACCCGGCGTACGTTATACTGCAAAAAAAAAAAAAAAAATGCATTGTAGAAAATAACATATTGCCACAATATTCTCCATGTTCCAATATAGGTGTATGCTCATTTTCGTGGATATCGTGTGAACGTTATATAAGATGAAATGCTGCAGCACCCTCTGGTGGTAAGTATATTGAGGTCCGGCGGTTCCAGACCCGGCGATGCCATGGATCTTTATAGAGGTTCGGAATCCACTTTAAACCTTATGTCCTAGTCTAATAGAAACGTACAGCGTTGTGGGGGTAGCGTGACTCGCGTCCGTAGCCTATCTTCAAGCGACACGTGTCCCATCGGTAATGCTAAATGAGTAACAGCGGTGCAGCCCTTGCTCATGGCATAAAGATTAACTGTCTTTGTATTGCCAGCTGCATTAGAACAATATATATATATACTAGCAGAACCCAGCATACGTTGTACTACCAAAAAAATGCATTGTAGAAAATTGCATATCGCGAATCTATTCTCCATGTGCCAACGGCCATACCATGCTGAATATACCGGTTCTCGTTAGATCACCGAAGTCAAGCATCATTGGGCGCGGTCAGTACTTGGGTGGGTGACCACCTGGGAACACCGCGTGCCGTTGGCACATTTGGGACCTGAATGGCCGAGTGTCTAGCGCTCTGGCGCTCGGTGCCACAGGTTTCGGGTTCGAATCCCGGCGGTGCGATGGATGTGTGTAGTGGTTCGGAATCCACTTTAAACCGTAGATCCCGGTCTCCTATGACTGTAGGAGCGTCACGGAGCCAAAGTCAGACTTCTACCTACGGGTGCTCCATCACAACAGAAGCTGCTTCCTTCCCCTTCATTCATGAGTACGTATGGGCTCGTGGGCTCGGCCAGCCAAGTGGGATAAGAAACAAACACAATATTTGAAACTAAAACTGTTATTTAATTTTTGTGATTTAAAAATAATCTCTCAAAGTTGCCAGTGTCTTGTGTTTTTTCGGGCAAAGTGCTCTATTGAAATCAAAAGGTGTTGTAAGGACAAGTTCATCTTTAACTGAACTTGAAGATTAATTTACAGGGCACTTTTTTAAGAATTACTCAGTTGATTAATTATTTGCCATTTTACTGCTTTCTTGAATTAATAAATGTAGATCGCATGTCATCAGGTTAGCTTTTTTTTATAGTGTTAGAATAAGTTAACGCCATAAAAAAAAGCTAATCTGATGATATGCGATCTGCATTTATCAAGTAGACAGTAGTAGTAGAAAAGATGATTATAATAGTAGATGACAGTCTTAGAAACCACTGACTGTAGATGTGTGATAGCTTCATGCTTTTATAAATACCTGGTATAATCTAGAAGGTATTAGTAACCTCTACAAATCATTTATGTTAAATAACACATAGATGCTATTTAATGTAATTAACTAATTGCGATTGTCACAATACTTTATATCATTATTTTGCCACTACTATGATAAATATTACAAAATAACATGCATGTCAAAATATTTCATAACTTGATTAAAATTCTGTAACAGCCTTATTGAAATTACTTTAATGACCAACTGGAACAACCTCATAAACTACTACAGCGTCGTAATTGAAAAGTATCGTAACCAGTTAATTATCTCGCCCCTGTATCCCAACAGGTTATTCCAACCCGACCTGTAAAACAAAACAAAAACATGACCACTCATTACCCTAATCAAAAAGTCATGCAGTAGCGAATTTCGTCGCCAAAATGCCGCCAACCCCACCACCGCCAAGCACCTGGCATCTCTCAGTTAATAACTGCTTCCTGGCGAGCATCAATCCCTCATCTGGCTGCCAGTCGAAGCCAATTAGCAGTCCACTCTGATCCGTTTCAACAATGCCCCCCCTCCCCGTGTAACAAGGGGATATGGAACACTCCCTGAGATTGGAGATACGCATTATCTGCGGATAGTGTTGTTAATAGCATCTGTTGTTTCTCAGCACAGATGCATGGATTTAGACTAGGGCCTGTTGTGTACTAGGGTACTGTGTGCGCGGGGAAGGAAATTGACGTCCAGGGGTATGTGTTCTGTGGGATGGTTCTCGTCGAGGTAAATGTGGGTGATTTCCGTTCTAAGAGGGATGGATATCGTCTGAGTTGGGGGAGATCTGAGATGTCGTTCGTTTTGCATTGATGGGTAGATTTGCTGGGATTCATTACCGGTAAGCAGTGGCAGCATTGTTCTGATTATCCGCGTTCTGTATAGTCCCTTTTCTACAAATGCTGAGCTGTAGAGATATCAAAAATTGCCTCATACGTCACAGGCAAAATATCGCTGTGACTATTTCATCACTGTGACGTTGAAGTTAAGTAGCCAAAAGCAATTGGAAGAAGGCGAATTCAATTAAAAAAGTTATAAAAACTAAGGTTTATATATTGGTGGATAACTTGGCAACAATTACAATGGCAACATTTTTGTGCTTATTTGTTTACTATAAATTCTCGTTTCTACAAATGCTGATTTGTAAGCATTTGCTCGCTTCTACAAATGCTTGCAGACTTCTAGAAATCGGTCGAAAATCACATCATAAGTGGGGTTATAGTCACTGTTACAGACAAAATATCACTGTGACTATTTCATTGACGAAGTTAAGTAGCCGAAAACAGGTTATTTGGTAAAAGGTGAATTAATTTTTATAAATGAAACTGTCGCAAAATCTAAAAAAATCAATTGTATAAGGTTCATATATTGATGGACAACATTCATAGCATTCATTACCCTAAACAGTACCAACATTTTTGTGCTTATTTGCTTACTATAAAGTCTCGTTTCTACAAATGGTGATTTGTAGAAATAAGCCAAAATTCACCTCATAAGTCACTGTCACAGACTAAATATCATTGTGACTATTTCATTGTCGAAGTTAAGTAGCCAAAAGTAATTGATTTGGAAGAAGGTGAATTCAATTAAAAAAAAGAAGTCATAAAAACTAAAGTTCTTATGGATAACTTTCATGAAATTCCTTACCCTAAACTGTACCAATTGTTTCCTGATTATTTGTTTACTGTAAAGTCTAATTTCTACAAATGCTTGTAGGCTTCTAGAAATAGATAAACAAATCACGTAAGTGGCGTTATTGTCACTGTTACAGACAAAATATCACTGTGACTATTTTATGGTCTAATGTAAGTTAAGTAAGCTAAAACTAATGATTTGGGGAAAGGTGAAATCAATTAAAGAAAATAAAAAAACATAACTATTATAAAAAGTAAAAAACGCAATAGTGTAAAGCACTTTAATTAGAATTATATTACAGTTACATTTTTTTTCTCTATGGATTCAGTATTTTTTGAGAATGAATTGATTCTAACTAATTCTATGAATGATTGGCGATTTTGTCACGGTGATTTCTGTGATCAGTTGTAGCACCCCACTGTGATCACTGTAACAAACATAGCATATAATAAATATCAAAATCATGAATAGCACGGTGATTTTTTTTCACAATGTATTAAGGTAAATTAGAATCCAATGATTTGACAAAATAATAAAGTAATTTAATTAAAGAAAATAAAAGTAAAAATAATGTGTCACACTAAGAAAGCAACGCCAGGCAGTCCATTACCTAGAATGATCTTACGTTGTGACATTATCATTTTTCTTTATCGCAATCCATTTTCACGAATCAAACTAGTACAAATAAAGATTGCCTTAGTGGTGATTTTTATTGTAATCAAAAGTAAATTAACCAAAAAAATTTTTTGGATGGGAGAGGGATGAATTATAAAAAACCAAAAATTAGAAAAAAAATTTAATAGGTCAGAAATTTTTTAAAAAGTTTTATCCTATAAGGGCACATTTACTAGAACGATGTTGCAGTTGTGATTTAATGGTAATCGATTATTCAAGTATGAATATCTACATGCGGTTGCCATAGTTGTGTTTTTTCAATCACAGTTACGACACAAAAATCACAAGTTGCCCATCTATTATATAGTTATAGCTATTATGTAGTTATCGTAATCGTAGTTCCCCTTACTTTTAATTCAAAGCAGGTTTTTTTTATGTCATCTTCATCAAGCAGTTATTTACTTAATATCACATTTTAAAGTCACATTTAATAAATATGCGCGTGGTCATATTCGCTGTAAGACAGAAATTAATATGGTTCTAGATTGCGGAAATCTGAGGGAAAGTTTTGTTTTTATGGTTCATTACTTGGGACTTTTAATCCATGTGAATGTTTAACTCACTGTCATAAGTTAATATGCTAAGCTAACTTATAGGTTTGGTTTGGTTTGTCACTCTACGGTCATTTTGTGCACACAAGGGCTAAACAGACCGGGACCTACGGTTTAAAGTGGATTCCGAACCATCACAAACACCGATGGCACCGCCGGGGGTCGAAACCGAAACCTGTGGCACCGAGCGCCAGAGAGCTAGTCATTCGGCTATCAGACCCGGTAGACCTCAAATTTGATAAAAATTAGTTATAAATAGGATTTTATCCCCTGAGTTTTGTTAATGAGAAGACTCTACGGAGAAGCATGTATACGCGTCTCGCATTAACAGTCAAACTGCGGCTGGAAGTTTTCTGGGTTTTCTTACATACGACAGACGAATAAGGGACAATTACTCCTGAAAATCCACCTGTACCATCTGTGGGCTCTTCATGGTGTATATATGTATATATATATACACTGAAGTGACAAAAGTCATGGGATAGCAATATGCAAATTTTCAAATGGCAGTAGCATCGCGTAGAACAGGTATAAATGCGCAGTGCTTTCATTTCTGTTCAAGTTATTCATGTGAAGAGGTTTTGACGTGATGATGACCGCACGACGGGAATTAACAGACTTTGAACGCGGAATGTTAGTTGGGGCTAGACGCATGGGTCATGCCATTTCGGAAATCGTTAGGGAATTCAACATTCCCAGATCCACTGTGTCAAGAGTGTGCCGAGAGTATGAAAATTCAGGCATAACATCCCACCATGGACAGCGCAGTGGTCGACCGACTGCACTTAACGACCGAGACCGGCGACGTCTGCACAGAGTCGTAAATTATAACAGACAAGCAACACTGCGTCAAATAACCGCAGAAATCAATGTGGGACGTACAAGGGACTTGTCTGTTAGAACTGTGCGGAGAAATTTGGCTTTCTTGGGCTATTCCAGCAGAAGACCGACTCGAGTGCCTTTACTGACAGAACGGCATCGCTTGCAGCGACTCTCGTGGGCACGTGAGCATATCGGTTGGTCCCTAGATGAATGGAAAACCGTGGCCTGGTCCGATGAGTCACGATTTCAGTTGGTAAGAGCTGATGGTAGGGTTCGAGTGTGGCGCAGACCCCACGAAACCATGGACCCAAACTGTCAGCAAGGCACTGTTCAAGCTGGTGGTGGCTCCGTAATTGTGAGGGCTGTTTTTTCATGGCATGGACTTGGTCCTCTGGTGCGACTGGACCGAACATTGACTGGAAATGCTTATGTTCAGCTACTTGGAGATCACTTGCAGCCATTCATGGACTTCATGTACCCAAACAACGATGGGATTTTTATGGATGACAAAGCGCCATGTCACCGGGCCACAACTGTTCACGATTGGTTTGAAGAACATTCTGGACAATTCCAACGAATGATCTGGCCACCTAGATCGCCCGACATGAATCCCATCGAGCATTTATGGGACATCATCGAGAGGTCTGTTCGTGCCCAAAATCCTGCACCATCAACGCTTTCAGAATTATGGACGTCTATCGAGACAGCATGGCTCAATATTCCTGCAGAAGACTTCCAACGACTTGTTGAGTCCATGCCACGTCGAGTTGCTGCACTTCGGCGGGCGAAAGGAGGGCCGACACGATATGAAGAGGTATCCCATGACTTTTGTCACTTCAGTGTATATATATATATATATATATATATATACATACATACATACATGTAACCATGGTATATATATAAAGGGGCTGTTCGTACGACACCCGCCGACGTACAACAAAACAGGATTTTACTAGTATATTCACAATTATTTAATAAAATGAGGTAATAAGGAACATAAAACATAATGATTAATGTGATAAAATAAAAACATGCATCTATGGAATATTTTTTGTATTTTTATATATATATATATATATATATATATATAGGGAACTGAGTCAAAACTATAGAAATATTTTTTTAATTTTGCGAGAGAAGAATTAAAAGAAAATCAATCAAAGTTAACAATAAATGCAACAGTAATAAAATGCAAATGGATTTACGCAGATTACTGTAATATGTGTAGTAATAATAATTAAAAGTATTTCCTATTTTTATATTTTCTTCGCGCATTCCATTTAATCCCTCTTATCTTCTCCTTTTTTTTTTTTTTTTTTTTTTTTTAAGAATATGTAATAAATTTGTTTTATAAAAGTAAGTTTTAGAAAATAAGCAAAGTTCTTTAAAAAAAGTTAAACTTTTTAAACTAGTACTTAATTAGTTTTATGAAATTAGTTTGTTTTTTAATCCAGATAAATGGTTTCCTAAAAATAAATCGAATATTGTTTCTTTCATTTTTGTACTCTATTTTTTTAATTTGTGTATAAAATCCTTTTGCCGTTTTCTTTTCATTTTCTCTTTTCCTTTTTTTTGTACAAAATTTGTACAAATTTGTATTTTTTATTTTTTTTTTAGTTACTTTTAGTTACTTAAAAGTAATTAAAAATATATTCGCTTAAAAACGCTGGCGAACTCTTATGGGACCAGTTGTCGTCTTGTAGCTTTTTCATTCAAACACTATCACGCGAAAAGCTAATAAATTTAAAGTGACTGATTCTCAAAAATATGTCAGCCGCGGTGAATAATGAAAGCTGCACCATGTTCATCATTTATTTTCGGAAAGCACCTTAATTATTCTTGTTCTGCACTTGAAATAATATATATATAGTATTAATTCGTCTCTCTTTAAAAATGCAATGCAAATTATAAAGCAAGAAGAACATAAAACAAGAAGTCAGTTTATTTTTTCGATTAATAATTTTGTTCATATGTCACCTGCAAAAGCAATGACCCAAGTGTGGTCCAGTGGTAGTGGGTGCTAGTCGGAGTGTAGGAAGTTTGCGGTTCGATTCCAGATATCATATTTATATTAACATTACCTTAAATGCTGTAGAGTGGACGAGAGGTTATGTACAAGAGAAAAGTATTGAGGTAAAGGCTGTATAGAGATTTTGCAAGAAACGGTTGTGTAAAGATTTTTAGGAAACGGCTGTCTAGAAATTTTGAAGGATACTATTGTGTAAAAGTTTTGAGAAAATGGCTGTCTAGAGATGTTGAAGGAGACGATTGTGTAGAGATTTTGAGGAAACGGCTGTCTAGATATTTTGAAGGAGACGGTTTTTTAGGGGTTTTAAAGAAACGGCTGTCTATAAATGTTGAAGGAGACAGTTGTGTCGAGATTTTGAGGAAACGGCTGTCTAGAAATTTTGAAGGAAATGATTGTGTAGAGATTTTGAAGTAACGGCTGTCCAGAAATTTTGAAGGAGACGATTGTGTAGAGATTTTGAGAAAACGACCGTCTAGAGATTTTGAAAGAGATGATTGTGTAGAGATTTTGAAGAAACTACTGTCTAGAAATTTTGAAGGAGACTTCTGTCTAGAGATTTTGTAGAAACGGCTGTCCAGAAATTCTGAAGGAGACGGTTGTGTATAGATTTTGAAGAAACGGCTGTCTGGAGATTTTGAAGGAGACAATTGTGTAAACATTTTGAAAAAACGGCTGTCTAGAGATTTTGAAGGAGACGGTTTTTTAGGGATTTTGAGGAAACGGCAGTGTAGAGATTTTAAAGGAGTCTTCTGTCTAGAGATTTTAAAGGAGACGGCTGTCTAGAGATTTTGAGAAAATGGCTGCCCAAGGATTTTAAAGGAGACGGATCAACATTTGAAGTATATTTAAGGTAACAAACCATAGGCAGTTGTATATGTGCAACCCGTGCAGCCAAAAATACTACCAACTTGTCGCACAGAGGTAGTAAGCATTAGTCAGAATGTAAGAGGTTGGGATTCGATTGCAGACAGCGTAATCATATTAGTAATACCTTAAATGTTCTACAATGGAGCTACTATTCGCAAGAAGTTACGCATAAGTGAAAAGATTTTGAGGAGATGCCTGTGTAGGAATTTGAAGGATACAGCTGTCCAGAGAATTTGAGAAAACGACTGTCTCGTGATTTTGAAGAAATCTCAACATTCGAAGTACATTTAAAGTAACAAACTATGTAAGTAGTTTTATATATATGATTGATGTTGCCAAACATATGACACACTTGTGCCCCAGTGGTAGTGGACGCTAGCCAGAATATAAGAGGTTTGGCGTTGGATTCGGGAGAGCATAGTTATATTAGCATTAACTTAAATACTCTACAATGCAGCTACTGTCCGTAAGAAGTTACAAAAGAAAAGATTTTAAGGCAATGGTTATCTAGGAATTTTGTAGGAGAAATATCAACATTTAAATTATGTTATCAGCCATGTGTGCAGTTTTATAGATGCAATTACTTCAACTTATGAAATCAAATTATTGTGCGAGATATGAACTATTTTGACTTTTTTAAAGTTTCACCTTCTTTTATAAAACTTGTTCCATAAATTCTGTCACGTTTACATAATGTAATAATGTAACATTAATTGTTGATAGTAAAACGTTTTATATGTTTAATTGAAAATCTGCTTACTCAAATTTTGTTTATAACGTAATTAGTTTTATTTAATAGCAAACAATTTAAGAACAAAATCTTCATTACAGTCATGTCAGTTCTTGAATAAAATATTTATTTATTTATTATTATTTTTTTTATAATCTATTTATTTGATTTTTTCGCCGCAATCGTTTTTGCCATTTAAATTGTCTTTGTATGTCAATAACATTATATGAATGAATTGTTGAAAGGCGCATCTGCCCATTTGCCTAACATAAACAATTTAGCCCATTTATAAAGCATCCTATTTTACTAAATATATTTTCGTTCACATGCTGGACTTAAATAGAATGCATCATACAAATAGCCTTGACAATATGTAAATGGCCAGCCTTGAATGTGTCTGCACCGTAACTACTGTTTAAGCATCATCTCAGCATAAAAATAGATCTCCTTCATATTCAAATAAAGGCCAGATTAAGCTCATTGTATTCATGATCTTGTCATTTTGATTTTGATTTCTATTACTGTTAATAACTACTCCACTTACCACATTAAAATTTCATTATTCATCACAAAATTCATGGATTTCTTTTTGCTAAGATCAACTAGATTAAGTTTTCTATACCTTACAGCTCAGGGTATTCTCCTTTAGCAGTGGGTAAAAATCCTTCAACTTTTTGAGAAAAAAATAATTTTCTTAATAAATAAAAAGAAGCAAACTAACTGTTCTTTTCTAACCATATTGAGTATATTGATTTCAGTTACTATACATAATTACTCCATTTACTAAATTAAAATTTTCATGGATTTCTTTTTGCTATGATCAACAAGACAAATGTCTTTTTCTACAGATCAGTTCAAGATATTCTCCTTTGATAATGGTTCAGATATTCAGGTTCAATGGTTCAATAATCAGTTCAAGATATTCTCCTTTCTTCGGGAAAAAACATATTTTTTTAAAAAGCAAACTAACTGTTCTTTTCCGAACATATGTAATATATTGATTTCATTTACTATGAATAGTTACTCTATTTATCACATTAGAATAGCCATATCCATTATCAGTTCCATAGATCTCATTTTCTGAGTTCAACTAGATGACTGAGATTAGCATTATCTTTCTTATTAGATAAGTTTTAAGATATTCTCCATTATCAGCGGCTAAAACTGCTGGAACTCTTTGAATAGTTTTTTTTTAAAGAAAACTATCTGTTCTTTTGCAAGCATATTAAATATACAGATTTCAGTTACTATGTAAAATCTTCATATCCAATCCACTGAAATCCTTGAACTCTAGAAACTAGTTTTCTTGAAAAAAGGCGTAGCAATTGTTTTTCTAAGCATATTAAATATGTGCAAGCTCGTGATTGCCATGAATTCATTTCCAACTCAGTAAAATGAACATATGTTGTTGTTGTTCTAATGCAGTTACACTTTATGCCGTATGCAAGGGCTGCACCGCTGTTACTCATTTGGGGCACGTGTAACTTGAAGATAGGCTACGGACAGGAGTCACACTACCCCCACAACGTTCTACGATCCTACGGTTTCAAGTGGATTTCGAACCACTACAAACATCCATGGCACCACATGGACTCAAACCCGAAATCTGTGGCACCGAGCGCCAGAGCGCCAGCTACTCGGCCATCAGGCCCCTGAAATCAACATATACGTACAGTCAAAGCATGGCTTATTACAAAATGAGTTATTTTCATCTATACAAATGCTATTTAACATTTTTAAGACCGAAATAATAAGGTGAAACAATACCACATGTTTTCTTTATGAGCTAATTCTTCTTTAAAAAAATGTTTCCTATTTAAAAAAAGCTGCCCATTTTCTTTTTTATGTGAAAAATAACAAAAAAAACCAACCTCTGTCCTGCACAAATGGATCCTTTTCCGCGGTCAGTTGATGGACAGGAATAAAACCGGCCTCAGCATGGCATTTCGAAATTCCACAAAAGACTTCCACCCTCCGCGAAATCCATCTCCCCGGCTGTCATCCTCGATGTTTGAGCACCTGGCACATTTCCCGGAATCCGGGAAAAGCCAAACCTCTCCAGAATCCCGGCCCTTTAAGAGAGTCCCTTCCCTTTTCTTAAAAGGCAAATATTGACTCCATGCGCCCCTGACTTTGCTTCCCACACCAACCAGGGCACCGTGCTCTTAAGAAAGGAAGAACGTTTGCGTGCACCTTCACAGCATCTTCCATCTTCATCATCAGTATATCTCGGAATCCAACTTCACAGACTGGGTATGGGGTATGGGTATGTGCCAGGGTTTGGATCTTTCTCCTCTTTCCCTTTTAAATTGTGTTAGGGTGCCATTAATTCCCGCTGATCTTTTATGGAAAATTAATAATCGGGCTTAATAAAACACTCCCACGATATAGGCTGGGTTTCATTTTTACCCTGGTATGGGAATAAATTTCTTCTGCAACTTTGTGTAGAAGACTGGTCTATGTGCATGACGTGTATTTAAAGAAGACGCACAAAGACGTTTCCAACATTTAATGACATAAAGCCGACTTAAAACTCATTTCCACAGGGATGAAGGTTGTCTGTGAAAGGGATTTGGGTAAGTTACTACACGATCACATCGAGATGCGAAACTTTGGTGAAGGTCAACTGAATGACCCACCTCGTTATGAAAATCATTATTTTAATTAATTTAAAAGTGACTTTAAAAAAATTATTAGCAGGCTTTTAATTTTTATTAATATTCTGTCTAATTTATTTATTTATTGTCTTGAAATGTTTCTCTTAATTTAATTAATTTCGTTAATTTCTTTATTGATTAGCTGTCTGCTGATTCAGATTAGTTAAACGTCAAAGATTTGATTAAATTCCATTTAGTTTATTCGGCTACAGCATATTCCATTCACGAGAATCGAACTTCAACTCTTTTGTACATTAGCTAACTGGATGTTTTATTAATAATTATGAACAACTTTCCGAACCTAACCTCCTTTTGAGCTGTTTATTTGTTTCGCATAACATTTATCCACACCATAAAAACTTTCGATTAAATTATCGGGTTAACTATATACAAGGACTAATTAAAGTCCCACTTTCAAAATGCTGTCAAAAAAGAACCACTCGTTACAATGAGTTCAAATTTGAAATGAGGATACTTGAAGAAGGAGGAAATGGTATGACATCAAAAAAAGTTCCACAGATTTTTCCCATCCAATTGGGTATGACCTTGCCGTGGTGGATGGGATTTCCACTAGCAGTGTCACAGCTGTGGAATGACTTGGAAGTCATTTCTTCCGTCAAAAAACCAAAGCAATCAAGCACATTTAACACTACAGTTGGTTTAATGTGCAACTCATGCCAAATACGTTGTCATGTTGATTCAAACTATCACTGGCAGCTGAATTCACTTTCTTTATGCCGCTTACAGGACCACCTATTAATGCACTTTGGAACTCTTTCGATGCCGTACCGTTTCCCTCTTCTTCAAGTATCTTCAGTTCAAATTTGAACTCATTGTGACTGAGTGGTTCTTTTTTGACAGCATTTTGAAAGTGGAACTTTAATTATAATTACCCTGTATATATATATATATATATATATATATTGCAATACAGAACTTTATGTATTAAAAAATACAAAAAGCTTAAACCTGCACCCTCTCTTATAGTATTTATTACTTCATTTGATCTTCATTCAAATGCTCTCACTTGAAATACTAGAAGGTGGAAAAAAAGGGAAATCGAGACTTGGATTTCCTTTGTTCCCTTTGATGCAATTCATTCACTTTCGTGTTGTTTTTTCGAGCTCACCGCCGGTAGGTCCTATTGATTTACAGCGAAAACCTGATATCATATTTTCACAGCCCAGCGCCAAGTGTGGTTTGTGGGTGAATTTCTTCCTGGCAGTGTTCTGATGTAATAACTTGTTGTCTACGGGTTGCGAGACGAAATAGATTTTAGAGTCGATGGAATTTATTTCTTTTGGAGTGGTTTGATGCCGAGCCAGATGGTCCTTCATGCTTTTTTTTTTTCCACAGTTGATCTCACTTTTTATTTATGTATTCCTCGAGCAGTCCATCGACGGACAATAAAAGCAGGTAATGGTTTTTCACGTGGACCTAAAAGTAATTTTACCACATATGTGTGTTGTATGAGAGAAAGTCCCTTAAATCTACCATCAGGAGACATTTATATCAGAGTAGACTAAATAATTTCCGACTCCTGAATCAAATTTATATAATGATTCTCGATTCCTGAATCTAATTTTTATAATGATTCTCGACTCCTGAATCTAATTTTTATAATGATTTTCGACTCCTGAATCTAATTTTTATGATTCTCGACACCTTAATCAAATTTTTCTAATGATTCTCAACTCCTTCATCTAATTTTTATGATTCTCAACTCCTGGATCTATTTTTATGATTCTCGACTCCTTAATCTAATTTTTATAATGATTTTCGACTCCTAAATCTAATTTTTATAATGATTCTCGACTCCTGAATCGGATTTTTATAATGATTCTCCACTCCTGAATCTAATTTTTATAATGATTCTCAACCCTTATTTGGATTTTTATAATGATTCTCAACACCTGAATCGGATTTTTTACAATGATTCTCGACTCCTGAATCGGAATTTTTATACGGACTCCAAACTTTATACCGTATATAAACTATGATTATTACTAATGGATTTAGAAAAATGTGTGAAATAAATTCAATGACTTTTATCAAACTCATATATATGTAAAAAAAGTTTTTGCTCTAAAGTATATTGCATATTCAAAGTATATTGCAAGCATTTACACCAACTTAAAAGATATCCTCATACTCTAAGTTAAGCAAATTATTATAGAATAATAGAGGAGAAGTAAAAGAAATTATAATCGTATTATTTAGTTATATTATAGAACAATAAAGAATATCTTTGTATTGCATATAAAATTCGACACGTAAGCTCATCAATTTTATCAATGCATCAAACCACGCATCGAAGATTATTAAGAGCATGCTATTCAATATAAATGTTTGGGGATATAAATTATCGATACAAAAAAGCACTAAGCTAATCAATGCATCAAATCATGTATCGAAGATCAATAAGACCGTGCTAATCAACATAAATATTTGGAGGTATAAAGTTTCGATACAAAATGGCACTAAGTTCACCAATTTCATCAATGCATCAAATCATGCTTCTAGGATTATTAAGACCATGCTATTCAACAAAAATATTTGGAAATATAAAATCTCGATACAAAATGATAAGCGTAGTGTTATTTTGTGTCGAAATTTTATACCTCCAAATATTTGTTATATTCATGTTAGTGATATTTAACATAAATATTTGGAGGCATAAAATTTCGACAGGTATTTCAGAGGTATAATATTCGACACAAAATAGCACTAATCTCATCAATGCATCAAATCATACATCGAAGATTATTACGAGCATGCTATAAATATTTGGAAATATAAAATCTCGACACAGAAATGGCGCTAAGTTAATATTGAATTTTATCAGTGCATCGAATATTAATAAGAGCATGCTATTCAGCATAAAAAATTTTAATGATATAATTAAATCACACATCAAGATAATTAATATTTTTTGACAAATCATTTAATTATTAATTAATACACCAAAACATTTATTTAATTAATACATTTATTAATCTTTTTGGTGTAGGTGCTCTTGGAAAATTAATCATTAAAAGTGGCTTGTAGGAAAAAAAAATCATTAACCTAATCAAATACTGAAACTTTTTTTTATTAACAACAAAAAGACTGCAGCACAAAACTGAGAAAAGATTTCACTTACTGAAATAACTTCTTTGAATCCAGAATTGTTTTCTTATTAATAAATATTTTCCTTTCCTTTCTGCGAACGTTAAAAAATAAACTATCTCCATCCAGTGAATGTATTCTCATTTTCATGTGAAATATCAACTACATTGTTGCAATTTTTATTGTATTTTCTGAACAAAAAAAAAATTTTTTTTTTTCTTTTACTCTAGTTCACATTTTCTTGTTGTACACAGACTTTTCCACTTATTTCACTATTTACCTGAATATTTTTTTTTACCTCAAATTTTTCTATTCTTTATTTTTTTCCCTATCTTCCCTGGAGACTTTAAATAAGATAAACATTGAAGAATCAATTGAGTTTGGTTCAACTCAACTGCGGAGACTGTTTAGGAGTTAATTAAGTTTTTGCCAGCTGCTATTTTTTTTAAGTAAATTCAATTAACTGAATCTTTGATCTTCATTTTTTTTCTCCTTCCCTTCCTTCTTGTGAATGGCCGAGGCGATTTTTCGCCTTTTGTTCGCACAAAAATAATGCCGAATGATTAATATTAGAATAAAATGTAAAATGGTGGCGCGGAAATGTAGGAATCCCAACTCGTTTTGTGTGAAAAGTTTGTTTTATAAATTAAACCACTCCTGTTTGCGAACTCATTTTTTATTTTATTTTAAACTTTATATAGAGGTGTTACTGTTTTAATTTAAACAGAACTAACTCTAACTAATACTTTAACTTTACTAATTTAACTCTAACTAATAGTATGTTTCGAATAATATATTTTAAGACAATGTTAGAATATATGAAAAATATTTTATTTAAAAATAATTATTATGGTTATTTTATCCTCAAAGAACATACCCATATAAAGTATATCATAATTGATTTTTTTGAGAATCGGTGGCTCTCTGTTCTGTATGTAAACGAAGAACAGCCCACCGAAGCATGATAATGTCTTTCCTTTATCATGCGTCGGTGGTCTATTCTTTTACATACAGAACAGAGAGCCTAAAAGTTCCATTGGATTTCCTTCCAGTGGAACTTTTAGTGCCCCTGTTTCGTATGTAAAAGAACAGACCACCGATGCGTGACAAATGAAGGACATTACCTTCCAGTGGAACTTTCAGGCTCTCTGTTCTGTATGTAAACGAACAGCCTTCTGACCCGTGGCTAAGAGAGGGCATTACCTTCCAGTGAAACTTATATATATTTCGAATCCACGTTAAACTGTAGATCCCGGTCTAATGAGCCGAAATGTGCACAAAATGACAGTAGAGGGGCAAACCAAATCTATGGTAATCAAACTTTGTTCAGTTTGTAACTCCAAATTTGTTTTTGATTATATAACCTCATCTAAGGTAAGAATTTTTTGAATTTTTTCAAAAATGACAGTAGAGCGAAAAACTAATCCAGTCGTATTATTAAATTATTGCAGTAAAATTATTAAACTATACTAGATTGTATTAAATGTTTTATATTAGAAAAATTAATGTGATTCAAATTACTCAACATGTTAACAATAGTTACTTTTACAATGACATTATAATAATAAAAACTCAACCCACATTGAATTTATTGATGGTTCTCGTACGATCCTAATCCTCGTTGAAATTTCAAAATGGGTAAAATACCATATTGATAAATTTAGGAACACTATCTTTTTTTCCAATTTGTTTATTCCTTTTTTTAACAGTACAAATTTTACAGTGCAAATGCTGTCAAATATCACAATGGCAACATAATCATTGATTAATGTTGATTCATACATGACATAATTGGCAATGTTATGCTTCATGTTGATTCATGCATGGCATAATTTACAATGTTATGCTTCATGTTCATTACAACTGCAGGCTGTAATCTCTAATTTTCCACAATATTATATTATTAAATTATTGCAATAAAATTATTAAACTATAATAGATTGTATTAAATGTTTTATGTGATTCACGTTAATCAATATGTTATCGTTAGTAACTTTTACAATGACATTATAATATTAAAAACGTAACCCACATTGAATTTATTGGTAGTTCTCTTATGATCCTAATCTACATTGAAATTTCAAAATAGATAAATTTAAGAACATTGTCATTTTATCAATTTGTTTATTCCTTTGTTGTTGTTTTTTTAACAGTGCGAATTTTACAGTGCAAACGCTTTCAACTATGGCAATGGCAACACAATGATTGAATAACTCACTGTAAAGAATGATAAGTTTCTTTTCATTCTTATTTCACTTTCTATTCTCTTTTTTTCTTTTTCATTTTGTTTTCAATATCACAAATAAAACACTATTTGTCATTGCGTTCCCCTATTCTCCATTATTCTTTACATAAATATCGAATTTTTCCACTTTTCTTTTTTTTTTTTATCTTAACCGGACCCTTCCAGTTTGACACGGGTTTTTCCTTAAAATCGCACACCACATAATCGCTGAACCATGCTTGAAAAATATTGTATCTGCGTTCCTTCCATATCAGTTGTCTGTCATGTCTTCAGAAGACTAAAGTTATTGCTGCTTCAGTGAGTTTAGACTCATCGGATATTGCAGACTTGGTTTTTATTGTCTGTGTTGTCGTTTTTAAGTTTCCCAAGAACGAATCGCATGATACGTATTGGAGAAAGAAAAAAAATTGTTGCAAAATATACGAATTTAAATATTAATCTCACTGTTCTTTTATCTCGCCGAAGTTCTGGAATTCGTGAAACTATCTTCATAAATACAGATTTTTAGAGACAGAAGTAAAAAATTCCATAAATAAATGGATATTTTGTAGCTGAAAGGCAGACATTTTTATTGGTAAGAATTATTTCCAATTATTCTGCATCGCTGATTATTCCAGTTTGATTGTTATTCTAATCTCACTTTTTTGGTTTCGACTGTTCCTTAAATTTAATGGAATTTTTGAGATTTAAAATTTTGATATTGAATGGGTTTTTTTAATGGTTTTTATTTCTTTTGAACCCAAAGATAATTTTTCCTGTCTGGTAATCTTGCATGACTCCGTACAGTTTGCAAGATAGTATTAGTTACGCCATTGACAAAGTTGATAATATTAGAAACAATTGGGGTTACCGCTTTATTGCATTTACCATTTCGCATATCTTTTTTCGAATTGCCACATTTGGCGGTTTTTCGATTAATGAATTTAATTTGAATGTTTCTATTGAGATACATCTTTCCATGACACTATCTATATTAAAATAAAGCAAATTATATCTTAATATTATAATTTTATAATGTGGTGAATTTGGTAAAGATTATATCTAATCAGTGATGTGTTTAGTAATGATTATGTTTTAAAAGTGATAAGTTTAGAATTTATCATGTCGAATCAGTGATGAATTTAGCAATGATTATGTCTGATCAGGGATGAATTTAGTAATGATTATGTCTGATCAGGGATGAATTTAGTATTGATTTTGTTTAATAAGTGATGAGTTTAGAATTTATCATGTCTAATCAGGAATGGGTTTAGTAATGATTTTGTCTAATCAGTAATGAGTTAGTAACGATTATGTTTTAAAAGTGATAAGTTTAGAATTTATCATGTCTAATCAAGGATGGGTTTAGTAATGATTATGTCTAATCAGGGATGAGTTTAGTAATGATTATGTCTAATCAGGTATTAGTTTAGTAATGGTTATGTCTGGTCAGGGATGAGTTTAGTAAGGAATCTGTCTAATCAGGGAGGAGTTTAATAATGATTATGTCTAATCAGAGATGAATTTAGTAAGGAATCTGTCAAATTAGTAATGAGTTTAGTAATGATTATTAATCAATGAGGAGTTTAATAAAGATATCTAATCTGTGATGAGTTTAGTAATGTTTATATCTAATCAGTGATGAGTTTAGTAAGGATTATGACTAATAAGGGTCGAGTTTAGTAAATGATTATATCTGATCAGGGATTAGTTTAGTAATGATTATGTCTAGCCTTAGGCTGAATTTGATAGACATATGACCATGATAAAATTTAGCCCATATAAAATTTTAATGTCCTCTCATTCATTTAATCTAAACCTGTATAAAACTAAATTAAAATTTAATTATATAGCAAAAGAAATATTTTTGTCTCTTGTAATTTATATATAAATGCATTATATCATATTGAAGCTTACATTGCACTAAAAGATATTTTTTAATATGCTTCATGCATTGATTTCCGATTATTTTATGGAATTTTTTTGCTTGATGAGAAAGGCTAACTAATGGCACTTTCTTCGGAAAAATGATAAAAAATAAAACATCAGAATGTGTACAGAAATAAATTAGTTTGTCGATATCCGGTTGAAATTCCAACTGCAGACGAATATTCCGAATCGAAAATGAAATATAACCGGCTCCGCTACAATTAGACGACAATTATGCTTTTGAATCCAACATTTAATGACTGTTTCATTTGCTTCCTTCTAGAGCCATGAACTCGATTTCTTTGTTCTGATGTCATTCTATCAAATACAGGAGAATCCATTGAATAGCTGAATTAAAAAAAATATTTATCTGGAAAATGGATTATGATTGCATTATATACTTTTTTTTCCCAAAATAATGCATCCATTGAATACTTTGATTATTTATTTACTTGTTGGTTTTTCATTTCTTATCCTTTTATTTTAAATTAATTTTGTTTAATTAGTTATTTTAACAGAGAGAAAATGTATTATTGTTATTTTTGAAGTTTTCGACTTTAATTGTTCGAGTCTTTCACCTTTATGAAGGGACATTTTCTCAATGCATATTGTATTGAGAAAATGGATCATTCACATAATCATCATCGTTGATGCTTCACATAATCATTATCACCATTATTTTTCATCTAGATTTCTAAATTAAATTCAGGCTACTATTATATTATTTTCTTATTGGTTGTTTAGCAAATTGGTTAGCACTATAAGCCTTTCATGATAATCTAATAAAATAATTTTAGTAGAAAAACTGATGTAATAAGAGTATTGTAATTATAATATATATATAGATAGATATGTTTAGGTGTTAGATATAGGTATATGATGTTTAGGTGTTATAAGATAGGGGAAAAGAAGAACGAATAATTAAATTTTATTGCCTATATTTTTCTGCAAACAAAAAATGCACAATTACAGCATGTCATACAAACAAAATTTGATTTCTCGGATACAAATGAGTTTCAATAGGGGGTTTGGTTTTCCCTGACCGAAAACAACGTCACATACCTTTGAGACATGGAATTAATGATTTTATCAACGAGAGATTGGGATATGCTCTGCCACGCGTGTAAAAGAGAGCTTTCTAATTGCTGAATTTTTACTGAGGAGTGATAAGCGACTAGCAACCCTTCTCCCTTGAATGTCCCAAACGTGTTCTATTCGGTTCCTGTCTGCGGAATAGGATAACCAATCTATTCGAAGGATTCCTTCATCGAAAAGAAAATTATCCACTAGCGGAGTACGATGTGGCCTGGTGTTATCATCCATGGCAATGAATTCATCCCCGATTGCTGCAGCGTAAAGAACTGCAATAGGTCTGAGTATCTCAGCCCTATATCGCTGTGCCATTAGTACTCCATTCATGGTAATGTACAGATCGGTGTGGCCATTCCTAGAAAACCTGTCCAGATCATCATTTCACCTCTGACAAATCGGTCACTTTCATGCCCAAGTTCTGAAGTATTTCGTGTGCCAGTTTCTCACCAGATGACGATCTGTCTATTGTCAGAGTGTACACTAAACGGGGCTCGTCCATGAAGAGCATGTTGCTGCTCTCATTTCATTCCCATCTGAGATGCTCCTGTGCTCACACTCCAGCGGGAAGAACTATGATTCTGTGTCAACGAAACACAAACCATAGTTCTGCGAGCCTACAAAGTGGCATGGTGGATTCAGTTTCAAACAATTTGAATCGAAACTCTGGTAGTCACAGTCCACTGAAGCAGGTGTTTCAAGCTTATGGAGCTAAGTTCGAAACCATTTTAGCGAAAACAAATTGTAAAGCTTTTTTTGTGTATGCTGGAGAATGGCGCGATAAATTTAAGAGTCAGAATGTCTTTTCACTAGTAGTAGGAAGAATGGAAAGAAAACCCTAGTTCGTTTCAAGTGAAAATGGCAAAATTTAGGTATAATGTAGAAAGCCTTTTGTAGTGCAACCGTTAATATTTAATTTCCTTCATGTCTGCGTTCTAAAGGTGAATGTTTTCACGTAAAAACAGCATGTGGCAGTCATACTAAATTAAATAATTCTTTATATGTATTATAAAGATACGATCGGTGATTTGTTTTTTCTAATGAAATCAATTTGTTTGCAGAAATTTAGTTACGATTCTTATTGGGATTTTTTTTTTTCTATTATTGGCAGACGAATAATAGATCAAAAAGACGCACTGAGCCAATGAAAGATTGCACCAACTTAACATGGACGAAAGTTTAATTGGAAAAAAAAATCATGCGTTTTACATCTCGGAAATAAATCACAAATATGCATTACTTATTTCATAACAGATCATTTATTCCGAAGACTCCACGATCTCATCCCCCAGAGGCCTATCTGGGAATTCGCAGGAAGGAAAAACCTTCCGTAATTGATGCACTCCTTTCGCGAAACCAGCAAACAAAAGTTCTTGTTTTTCATTCCCAACAATTACCGCCGCCGCCTCAACCGAAAACGAAACCACTTATTCGAAAAGCGAAATTTCCAATCCGAATGCATCTCTGCAATTACCGCTGCTCTCTCTCTCTCTCCCTCTCTCTTTTCCATTTTTTGGTCCGCGAGGTCCAACAATGCAACCGACGCTTATAAATATCCCGAAAATATTCAATATTCTTCTGAACGGGGGCCCATTGTTGGGGGGTCCCCCGTGTGCGTTGGAGGCGACATTTGCGGAAACATTTTTGCACACGGTGTTGCCCCAGAGCATGGAAAGGGAAAAGAAGAGGGAAAAACATTTTAGCATCGATCTCATTATTACCTTTTGTTCGGGAATTGTTGATGATTTGGTCTTTGCAAGAGTTTCATGCTGCTGCTGCTGCTGCGAGTGGAGGGATTTTTGCTGAAAGGATATAAAGGTGGGCAAGGAGGGGGGTGGAGCAGAATTCGATACATTTATCGTCTGTGTGTGTAGCTCATTATTGTTTCGCATAATCCCTTCCGCGTCTAATTCGGTGAAGCGTGGCTCCGATGTTCTGAAAATGAAAACGAGTTTATTCGGGCTTGAAATAAATAGGGAGTGATAAAACGATCTCGGGGATTTTGCACAAATAGATCAGAGGAATTTGCAGGTCATAATTATACATTGTATCACAATGGTTAATAACTATTATCTCCTCAAGTAAGAATGTTGTCTTTCAATACGAAGAAATAAAGTATTTTCGTTTTCAGCACTCTGCTAGGAGAATGATGTCATTTTGTTGACATCGTATTCAGGGTCAAATTAAATTCATTATGACCATTTATATCATGAAGGTACCCCCTCATTCAGGTACATTTCATTAAAAAAAATATAATTGGTTCTTGGTAATAATTGGTAATTGGAATAAGAATTATTACAGGTTTATAAGGTAATAAGAATTATTATCAATTACTATAATTGGTAATAATTCCTTTTTGTAAAATTTTCAGATTTTTATGAAAGATTAAAACCAAGGAATTCAAGCTTTAAATTCAGTTAAAAAGTAAACATTTAAGTATTAGACAAATAACATATTCAGTATGTCTGAAGTTATTAAGATTACAAGTTCAGTACTTTTATCATTTACTTTTATCAATGACGTATTCGATCCCTAATTATATATATTATATGAGCTTTGGTGGATAATTCCTTAAAATGCACTATCCTGTTTTGAAAAAAGCACATTTGTAAACAAACATTTTGAGGTAGGAATATGAAGAAAAACAAATCGACGAAGAAAAAGAAATTGGCTCATTGCTTTTACATTTGGTCACTGCAAAAATTGAATCTCAGTGTTATATCGGAACTTTCACCAAAATTATTCACGACTACACTACACCCACAATTCACCGCGGTAATTTTGAAAACAACTCCAAACCAAAGTATCTGGGGTACTCATATCTTCCTCATCTTCTCCTGAAACTCTGTGCAGAGAAAATTCTGACCTACAGATTTATTGTGCCAATATGGCAAATATATTGATAAAACCTTTATTTTCCATCCCCGCCTGTTTCCACACCTCCAAAGCAAAAGATTCAGACATTTCGTACTTTCCTGCCCTCCTCTACAACATTCATGGAAGCAAAATTCAGGCCTACAGATTTATTGTATATCGAAATATATATAGATCAAAACTTCATTTTCATCTCCATCTCATTCTCCATCTCCATTCATTCAAAGCGACCTGATAGCCAAGTGGCTAGCACTCTGGCCTTTAGTATCATAAGTTTCAGGTTCGAATCCTGGCGGTAACATGAACGTTTGTCAGTGGTTCTGAATCCACTTTAAACTGTAGGTCCCGATCTGTTTAGCCCTCGTGTGCACAAGATGACCGCAGAGTGGCAAACCAAATCTAAATCAAATCTCTAAAGTAAAGTATCTAAGCTCCAAGGTAAAATATCCCCCTGCTCTTCAATACTATGGAAGGGAAAAATTCTGGCTTACAGGTTTAGGGTACAGATATAGTAAAGCCTTCATTTTCCATTGCCACCTCTTCCCATACCTCTAAGGCAAGGCATCTAAACTGATAGTACCTTCCTCCCCTCTTCCTACTGCACACTACACTACACTACACTACACTACACTACACTACATCACACTACACCACTGTGCCTACTGTTCCTAGTGCTGAGTTGCCATATGCAGTTTGGGAATGATGTGGGTGAGAAGTCTGACTGGGTTCCGTGACGCTCATGCAGTCATATGAGACAGGGAGCTACGGCTTAAAGTGGATTTCGAACTTCTACAAACATCGAACGGATCATCTACAAATTTTGAACCACTACAGGACACCGCCGGAACTCGAACCCGAAACCTGTGTCACCGAG
The DNA here is from genome assembly GCA_021605075.1 of Caerostris darwini. Lineage (NCBI taxonomy): Eukaryota > Metazoa > Arthropoda > Arachnida > Araneae > Araneidae > Caerostris > Caerostris darwini. The sequence continues at coordinate 17,243 of BPLQ01010627.1, read as the reverse complement.
CTCCAAAACGCGATATTAGGCCATTCAGGCCACCCCCCACCTCTTCCGCAATGAAAGGAAAATTCTAGTCTATAGATTTATTGTGCCGATATAGTAAACGTTTTGGTAAAACCTTTATATTTCACTGTCACCTCTTTCCCCACCTCTAAGGCAAGGCCTCCTGGCTAGTACCTTCCTAGTCAGGTCCCTATAGAACCAAACGGCCTACAGATTTATTGTGCCGACATAGTAAATGTATTGGTAAGACTTTTGAATTTGAACATGAACTTTGGACATGTACCACCCTTGCACTCAGTAACTGTCCTCTGCAATGAGAGTTCCAATACCCTAGGATCGGAATAAAATCCTCTACACGGTCCTATGTTAAATAAATTAGCGTCGAGCAGTTGCACACTAATTGAATTAAAACTTAATCCGCTGCAGAATGGCCAGAAAACTCACTTCCCGCGCCTTTTCAAAAGGAATTCATAAAGAGCTGCTTTAACGCCGAAATTAATTTCTAATTCCACTTCCATTACAAGAATTGCGGTTTTGGCAACTATTTTATGAAAGATTCATTCCATGCATCGGAATGGGGCGGGGGTAGCTGCAGTCGAAACATTTTTATTTATCGGGTCACGATCTATATGTGTATCAGCTGTTACTCTGTTTAAAACTGTTACCAGTACTTCAAGATACTTTCGTCGTAAATGTTGTAATTGGATATATGTATATAAATTGGAATTTCAAATTAATTTTGCGGTTTTTAGTACTATGTATTTCAAATTGATTCGTTTTCAACACCGTTGACTTGGTCTGCGACAGCGTGATATTGCTCGGGTGCTTCAGTTTTTACTTGAAGTCATGGTTTTTATTTTGATAGTTATAGAAACTCTTGGGTTTGCAAACTTATTAAGGAAATGGGTTCGTATAATACTTATTACGATGTGAAAATACATACATTTGAGCTTTGTTCTAGTTTTACTAGAGATTCGCGGAAGTTTCTGTTACATTTTTAGTGCTTTATGTTGTTGTTCTGATGCAGCTGGCAATACAGAGACAATCTTTATGTCATAAGCAAGGGCAGCACCGCTGCTACTCATGATTGATGTCAAACACTTTGCATAGCAGCGCCACTTTAACAATGTTCAGACAATTCATATTAACATTTTCTGGCATATTTGTATAATTGTTCGTTATATGACCTTTTTTTGGAACACGACTCGAGTTCTCCAAAATCTTTGCCAAATGGAGGGATGTCATAAATTTTGCAAAGTGCCACCTCAAAAAAACTTAAACTACAGCTTTAATAGCATTGTCTGGAATGACCAGATTATTGTCTACTATTTCTTAGTCATCCTTAGAAGAAGGCAGAAACAGATTTTTAATAAATGCTAAATTTGGTGATCCTGAACCAAGTCCAAGCAGGAAACGTGCAGGAAAAAAAACAAAAGTAAAAAAATTAAATTTGATCATTTTCATTTATGTTTATATTTTATCTAACTTCTTTGGTATTTACGTACTTCAAAATCTATCATTGTTTAAATTATTTTATACAGCCCCATGCCTGATTCATGACTCAGTGGCAACGCGCGCAGCTGGTGATCATTAGGGCGGAGGTTCAATGCACTGGCGGCTTTGTTATTAAAAAAAAAAGTTCTCGATGGCGTTTGTGATGTTCAGCATCTTACTTCGTGAGTATCACTATCGGTTGGGAGTTTTCCGGGTTTTCTCCCATACTATACGTAAGTCCTATACTATACATAATTTTAGGAGGTAGTTCCCCCTAAAATTACCCTCGGAAGGCTCTGCCCTCCTTCTTTAGCGACACTGAGCCAAGTCAGACTTCCACCTGCGAGTGCTCCTTCACAACAAAAGCTGCCAACTTTTCTCTCCTTCCGTGAGGGATACAACAACAACAACAACAACAACATACAGCCCTATTAATGTGTAAGTCAATAACAACAGGATATTTTTCATGGGAATGGATTAACCATTTCTCTTTACTTCTTATGAGAAAAGACGTATTCCAATGTACCATTGTATGCATTTTAAACTCAAAAGTTAGTAAACAAGCTCAGTTAAATTTTACAATACATTTTACCATGATAAAAGGAACTGAAGCAGTAACAAAGATCTCCGATGCACATTAAAAAAAATGCCTCCGAAATCTGCCTTCATGTTACAACGGAAAAGTCTCTTGTTAACTTCCGGCCCACTTCTCTTAAGAAATGACTTCTCTTCGTCTTCGATTAATCCGACGCAGCAAATTAATTTGTTATTGATTACCAGATTTCTCCTCTCTGCTCCGTGTTGTTTCTCCGTAAATCTGTCGAAAAACGAAATTTTTTCTTTTCGTTGGGCTCTCCCATACAGTGGTAATGTAATAGAACGCGCATCGGGGTTGCCAGGTTGGGGCAAACATAATCCTCACGTGATTATATGCATCGCATGATGTTTGCGCTGTAGTTGAGCATATGCTGTGATAGCTTGGCGGTTTTTGGCAACACTCTTTTCTGTTGGCGATTACTACTATAAGCTGTTGGCGCGGAGAGAAAAAAAATTCTACCATCGTACAATGATTTTAAAGGGCCTGAATGGCCGAGTGGCTAGCGCTCTGGCGCTCGGTACCACAGGTTTCGGGTTCGAATCCCAGTGGTGCCATGGTTGTTTGTAGTGGTTCGGAATCCACTTAAAAAAAGTAGGTCCCGGTCTGATAGGATCGTAGAGCGTTGTGGAGGCATTGTTACTCCGCGTCCGTGGCTTATCTTCAAGTTACACGCGCCCCCTGGGTAATGCAAAGTGAGTAACGTCTGTGTAGCGCTTGCCTTAAGGCATCCAAGACCAATCTGTCTGTGTTTGCCAGCTGCATTAGGGGAAAAAAAAACAATGATTTTCAAAAGAAGTGATTTATTTTTTAGCTAAAAAAAAAAGTAATATTTAAAAAAAAAAAAAAAAAATTTAAGTCAATTCCTACTTTTTTTTTCACTCTATTGCAGAAAGTTCGTTATAAATAATTTTCATTCATTTTTTAAGTTTATCTGGCGCCATCTATTGGTAGACACATGCAACTTAAATCTAAATTAAATTTAATTACTGAATTAATATTTAAAAAAAACTGTATTAACATCCAGTGTCATCCACTACGAATTTAAAAAAAGTATTTGAACTTGAGTGGATGAATAAAAAGTATTTTATGAACGATTGAAAATTTGAACAAGATATATATAGGGAGAGTGTGAGCTAACAGAAGGAATTGAAAAAGAAAAATATATTAGCTAGAATATAGAATAAAATAGCTAGAAAAAATTTAATGCATGTTTAATTTTATTAAATATTTACATTGATATTCTATTAATAAATTTGCTTGTGTCAAATTTTCACCCTAAAATTATTAAAAATTAAAATATCCATTTATATGAACTTTTGTACTATTTTATTTTATTTCATACAAAATTATCAAAGTTATAAACAAAAAAGCATTTCTTCTATCTACTTATTTCTAGTAATAAACATATGACTTGAGAAGAAGAATTTTTAGAATCTCTTCGTAACATTCGTTTACGTTTTCTAAATAAATGCTGGCAGGGAAAAGAAGGCGATACAGCGCCAACTCTGGTACGAAAAATGTTAGCTCCAACTTTCTGTTCCCGGGGCCTGATGGCCGAGTGGCTAGCGCTCTGGCGCTCGGTACCACAGGTATCGGGTTCAAATCCCGGCGTTGCCATGGGTGTTTGTAGTGGTTCGGAATCCACTTTAAACCGTAGGTCCCGGTCCTAATAGGATAGTAAAGTGTTGCGGGGGCATTGTTACCGGTTTATCTTCAAGTTACGTGCGCCCCCTGGGTAGTGCATAGTGAGTAACGTCGGTGCAACCTTTGGGCCTGAATGGCCGAGTGGCTAGCGCTCTGGCGCTCAGTACCACAGGTTTCGACTTCGAATCCCTGCCTGTGCCATGGATGTTTGTAGTGGTTCGGAATCCACTTTAAAACCGTAGGTCCCGGTCTCATACGATTGTAGAGCGTTGCGGGGGCATTGATACTCCGCGTCCGTGACTTATCTTCAAGTTACACGCGCCTTCTGGGTAATGCAAAGTGAGTAACGTCTGTCCAGTGCTTGCCTTAAGGCATCCAAGCTGTCTAAGTGTTTGCCAGCTGCATTATGAAAGGAAAAAAAAACTTTCTGTTACCTTAGAATAGGTGGACGTATTCTATTTTATTAGTACTTTATGGGTTTTAATTCAGGGATTGGTAAAAGTATAAATATTCTCCATTCTTAAAATGTGTTCCGTTTTTATCGAAGATTTTGTTGATTTACTATTATTGTTTATTTATTTATTTAAAACTGTAGCCGCATTTATTGAACCGGAATTTATTGCTTTGGGATGATTTATTTGTATTTCTTCTATACCTTTATGTAAGGTTACAAAAAAAGTGTTATTCTGTATCTAAATATTCGATACAAAAGTCTAAATATTATTATAAAAATATTAGTATCTAAATATTTTTGTAGAATAGAACTGCAATGTTTATCAATAGTTTACATCAGGAGTCTCGAAACTTTCCAGCCTTAGGGCCATGCTGTTTACTCCAGTAAGTATCAAGGGCCAAAACATTTTTCTGCCATTATCTGTAATTTCTAGACCAGTCGCCGAGTACGCGCTCTGAGCAAGTATATACTTGCTAACTACAAACTATTGTCAGTGAAAAATCCCAATTACACAAATCTCATTAGTATTTTTTTACGAGTGGAAACTCCGCGGTTTCATTCGCGTTAGTTTAGCTTTTCCGTTCCTGAGGGATTTTCAGGATAAAAATCATATGTTCGGTTCAGGATATATAGATTCCAAACATTGATATACATACATATGCTCTTTACCCCAACATAACTACCGAGGGTAATCACGGGATGTTCCCTAGTTTATAATGTTAGTGGGATTCATTTCAATTATTTGTTAGTTGTTAAGCTTAAGTTAAATTTTCCGCGTATAATACTTGTCATTAAGCTTTACCTAGCAAGTCAATAAAACCGAGTTATTATCATACTGCGTTTTTTTATCCAACTTATTACAGCAACAATAAGCTATTCGCTGTCGCGGACCGGATGGATGACACTGGCGGGCCGTAGTTTGGAGACCCCTGCTTTACATCATCTTCCAATTTGAGTTGAGGGTCACACAAAAAATGCTGAGGGTTTTCAAATAACAAGAAAGAAAATTTCAATTTATCTACATGCGGGAATTATACTTGTAAAATGTAACAAAAAGAACATTTCGATTTATATGCGTTCATAAATTAGTAATGGCTAAATGCTTAAATGAATAATTTTTGAATCTGTGCACCTCTCAAAAGAAAAAGATCTTTTTAATGTTTCTGAAAATGGGAATACGATTCTGTAATGTAATTTTCGTTGTTTGAAATATTCCATTCATGTTTTTTGTTGAATGGTTCATTTAATTAATTTTTCTATTTTCTTGTATGCTTTAGGATTTATTTCATCCTAAGAATATCCAACAGAAAATATTTGTCCACAGAGTGTCTTTATTGAAAGCATTTAAATCACTCAAATATTAAAAGAAATGCCTGTTTTTATCCGCAATAAAATCTACTTTTCATCTTTAAAACTTCTAATAAACATTTCAAAATTAATCCTTTCAGTATAGTTTTAGATCCACTATTTTAAAACATGTTGTTCTTTGGTAATGGTATCAATTTTCATGCATTAGTATCTGTATTAGTATATAAAGATAATAAAATAATCTTTAGAACCAATCTTGATTCCTTTCACCGTGAATATAGCATGCTTGGGTATGAATAGAGAAACCTTAGAATAAGGGAGGAAAATAGTATGCTTAAATTTCCAAGCAAATATTAACTTATTTAACTTACTTCACGGAAGGATTCAAATTATGATGCTAAAAATTGTAAGTTATTTAAATTTTTTTTTTTTCTAATGCAGCTGGCTAACACAGACAGCTTGGTCTTTGGATGCCTTAAGGCAAGTGTTGCACAGACGTACTCACTTTGCATTACCCAGGGGGCGCGTGTCACTTGAAGATAAGCCACGGAAGCGGAGTAACAATGCCCCCGCAAAGCTCTACGATCCTATTAAACCGGGACCTACTTTTTAAAGTGGATTCCGAACCACTACAAACAACCATGGCACCGCCAGGATTCGAACCCGAAACCTGTGGTACCGAGCGCCAGAGCGCTAGCCACTCGGCCATTCAGGCCCCGTTATTTAAATTAATCTTACTTATACAAGGTGATTCAACGATCATCTGAAACAATTTGCGGGGAGGTACAACTTACTAAAACGTACATTATTTGTATATGCATGGTTGGAAGTGATTGCAATATCGGATCAAAAGTTCAATACCGGTATTCGGTATTTTTTAGATCTTGATACCGGTTTTAATACCGGTAGTAGAAATTTTAGAGAAAGAAAGAAAATGCATGTTTTTTTTATTTGCCAGTTTTATTAGAGAATGTAATTTTAAGAAAGTTTACTATAAACTTGATCAAATTTGAATTGGTTAGTCTCTTTTCTTTTTTTTCGTTCTCATTTTTAAAATTATTATTATAATTATGCAAATTTGCATTATAATTATGCAAATGCCGTAAGACATTTTCTATTTCAGTATGCCTTTCTTCTGTGCGATTTTTCAATGTAATATATAATTCTTCAGATAGTGATGTGTGCTGCTCTTTCAGTGACTGCAACATGAGATTTATTGTTGCATTAGCTGTTGATAAATTAGAATCTCTCCGACATAATACCTCATCAGCCAATTTTATAGGAAGTAGAGCTGATACAGTTCCGGATATTAAGATACCGAATTCCCTATCGGAAAAATTAATTTGCAGGTTTAAGTCGATCATTGCTTTTTGGATTGGATTTTTCAGTTTCAAAAAACGTTCCATTATTAGGAATAAACTGTTCCAACGTCCCTAGTTTTCATAAGAATTCTGAGTAAGAATTCACAGATAAGAATAAGAATTCACAGATAAAAATAAGAATCTAAATAAAAAATAAGAATAGTAAATACCGAAAAATAAGTGAAATTCTAAATTTAAACTACCGAAAACCGGTATTACAAAATTGCACAAATGGCTAAAAGTACCGATATTCGGTATACCGGTATTGCAATCCCTAGAAGTGACGTTTTGAGGAACAAACCAACTATCAAACGAATTTCTCGCAACAGCCAACCACAGTGCCCTAACTGATACCCGTCACGCGACGAGTTTGATACCCTCTGTGCACTCTATTTTATTCTTAGTCTGTGTTTTCATTTCATTACATATTAATCACCTCATTGCTGGGGTGGAACATGGGTGAACTTTGTGTAGACCACGAACAGACTGGTGGATATTAAGCGGAAGAAAGTGCCTTCCAGAAGGCCGTTGACTAATTGTTATTGTTGACTAATCCTCAGTGTCCTGTAGTGCGGGACGGTAGGTAGAAGTCTGACTTTTGTTCCGTGACGCTCTTACAGTCCTATGAGACCGGGAACCTACGGCTTAAAGTGGATTCCGAACCACTACAAACATCTATGGCACCGCCGCGACTAGAACCCTAAACCAGTGGTACCGAGCGACAGAGCACTAGCCACTCGACCATTCAGCCCCCCAGAAGGCCGTTTTAGGGCTAACTGCCCACATTTGCGGTAGCATATGGGGGAAAATATAACCGTCTTCCATCAATTGCCTATTCGAGACGCTTGCATACATTGTCACAATCGCCATCATGTTTCCTCGTTATTGAAAACATTGTCAATAGAGGTCACCAGAGGATTTGAACCTGAGTCCTCCTTCACGCTAGCTGCGGGGCTTACCACACTTTCTTTTAATATTTTCTCCACAGCGTATCCCTGTACTTAGGGCTTGTAGGCCCCCTAACAGTTAGAAAAGCGAGGGGGGAACCGCGAACAGCATCCTTGACTGGAGAACAGTGCCGTCCCTGAGGTAACTTTCTTGTATGTAAAACCCTGGGATAACACCCACCAGGTAGTCTGATTATAGACACGAGATGGTTTACATACATTGTCACAATCGCCATCGAGTTTCTTCATTTCTGAAACCAGCTACTATACAACAGTGCCGCCAGAGGAATCGAACCTCAGATCTCTTGCTCACTACTACTACTACGCCACATCACTATGCCTTGAGCTGACGTGCTCCTTTACAGTTTAGGAATGATGTGGGTGAGAAGAAGTCTGATTGCGCTTTGTGACGCTCTACGGTCATGTGAGACGGGGAACTACTGTTTAAAGTGGATTCAGAACCCCTACAAACATCCGCGGCACCGCCGGGACTCGAATCGAAACCTATGGCACCTTCCACACTAGCTGCTTGCAAGTTGCAATTGAACCACGAGTCGGTCCATCCTTCGAGCCTGACAACCTAAAATCTCTTGAGAATTATTCGTCTTTTGTCAAGAATGTCGCGGATATCCATCCCTTCAGAGTTTTCTCTTTTAACCCCACCTGCGTACCTTCGCCAACTCTTTTATTGAATCTCAACCCCCCTTTTAAGTTGGAACTTTGTGAATTAATTCCGCGCGATAAATGAAATTCTGCACCCTTTCGCTGCCTAATTTGCGTGAACTCTTCAGCTCGAGGGGGTGTAGGGGGTAGGGAAGGAGCGGAAAAGGTGATGACAAAAGCGGAGCGATGTCCACTCTCCACGCTTTCTATACAGACCCCCTTCTTTTGGGAGGCGGAAGTATCCGTTCGGCCAGAAGCAATTGTTTTGTTTCATATTTCATCTCCATCCCGATGGTTTGTCAGCAGCGATTGGGCCGCGGGAATTATTGATGCCGCTAAGCTGTCGCCGCCTCTAAATTATTTCTTTTCGTAAATACGCGTTTTGGTAAAAGGGCTTCAGGCTCTGAAGGTTTACTCTGTTTGGCGAAGTTTGTTGTCTTGCAAGAAAATTTCGTTCCTTTTGTGGGTTGTTTTAAAGTCGCAACGTTTGAGGGCTGTATCAACTGGAACTGTTTTTAGGAAGAACTTCTTTCTTTAATTATTTATCAGGAATGGGTTAGTTGTGTTGGCCTTGTTTCGTCGTATTCTTTTTATTAACTTATTTTTTTCATAGTTATGGTATTGTAAGTCTTTTCAAAGTTTATGTTGATGGTTGAATTTAATAAATCTTCAGTATAATATATATACACAGTCCAGTCACATTAATGTGACCACCTGTCAAAAGCCAGAATATACTGTGGTATTTAAGTGAAATCCTTTATAGGCACTCCTCTGCAATGGGCTGCCACATGCCTTTTGTGATTGGTTATTTCATGTTGGCGTCGAAAGTAGGTGGTGGTCACATTAATGTGACAGGACTGTGTATATACTAATGAACCCATAGAAATTATATACAATCAAGAGCCAAAACATTATGACCACCCCTACATTTTGCAATGAACTCGCCTGGATGATGTGGAAGGCACGTGATCAGGTGGAAGTGGTATTTAACTGGTATTAAGTGGTGGTATTAATCCATGCAAGGCGGGTTGAAGCTGTGTTGCGCGCCACAGGTGGGCCAACTCGTTATTGACAGGTGGTCATAATGTTTTAGCTCTTGAGTGTATATAGGGTGTCTATAAATGAAACTATCTGGATATGTGAGCCCCTAGCCATCATACCGTTTACAGAAACTGATCAAAATTATGCTTTGAGATATTTTGAAGTATGTGTTCAAGAAACATATGAATAACAACGGTTAAACTCTAACAGTTACGGTTACAGTGACCGATTTAAAAAAATTCAAATGACAACACATTTTTTTGGAGGTGGGTGGGGGGGGTTAGTTAAACTTCATAAATATCGTGCGGCATGATGGCCAATTGTCTAGGGCTCTGGTCATTGATACCACAGGCTTCAGGTTCGAATCCTGATGGTAGCAGGGTTGTTTGTGAGAGGTTCGGGATTCACCTTAAACTGTAGGTCCCAGTCTGTTTATCCCTCGTGTGCACAAGATGACCGTAGAGCGACAAACCAAAGCATCGCAACAGAGGCTGCCCCCTTTCCCTTCAACCATGGGTTCGTGGCCTTGGTCTAGATGTCTATCAAATGGGATAAGAAACAGCAACAACAGTTTTTCATTCAACTTGAAATTTATATGCTGTTTGCCATCTTACTTTCCTACAACTAATAAAATCTCAATCAAATTATGGACATCACACAATTCGTAATATTTGACGACAAAGTTAATTTTCATATTTTATGGTTACGAGTACAATATCAAAATTCGCAGTACCGGGTTTAATTTATCAAAACAAGTTTAAAAGCCATTATTCACTTAAATGTAGATTCTTCAATAATAAAAACTGCATTAATTATGTAAAACTCTAAGTTAATTAAACTTTATTCTGCGTCTAAATAAACTTAAAACTGGTTATATTTATTCAAACATCTTTGTTGTTTCTATTTACTTCTTGTTATTTGTAAATAACAAGATTTCATCACTCAATAAGAGTTTTTCAATAAGAGTTTTAAAACGGGGTATAGTGTTGCACGTTGTTTGTGCTTCAAATCAAACTATTGTTGTCGTATGTAACTAAATCTCTATTTTCCGTAGATATCACCTCATCTGCTTGTAAACAAACCTATTATCATGATAGTATGAGATAAGAAGAAAAAAAATGGTTGTTATCGATCTTGCTTTAGATAATTTAACAAAGGGCATGCGAGTGTTTATTTTGAACTCTACGTGTTATTTTTATGACAGAGCAGACTCATTAAATATTCAGCGTTGGCTTTTTGGAGTATTTAGCTAATTAGCATGACACGCGATACTTTGAATAATTGATTTTCTCGGCAAATTTCAACGGCCGTCATGTTATGCTTTATGGGACGCCATTTCCATGTCGCAACAAGATCTATTCATTGCTTGGAGATGTTTCTTTGCACACAAAATTCTCGAATATCTATATGTTTTTATTGCAATATTCTGGGACCCAATTAGTAGTGTAGAACATTTTATTGTAATATTAAATATGTTTAATTACGATATTTCTCTTTCGATATGGGTTTCAGGTTCGAATCTTAGCCGTGCTATGGATGTTTTTGAGTGATTCGGAATCCACTTTAAACTTTAGGTCCCTGTCTAATGAGTCCAAAGTGTATGTAGAGCGATAAACGAAACCAAACGCTTTTGTACATATCGACATAATGTCCAATTGGCTAACTCTCTGGTCTTTGGTCCCACAGGCTTCAGGTTCGAATCCTGGCAGTGGCATGGATGTTGGTTGGGGGTTCGGAATCCACTTTAAACTGTAGGTCCCGGTGAAATTAGCCCAAAGCTTGCGCAAAATGACCGTAGAGCTAAAATGCAAACTTCTTGTACATTGAGGCCTGACTGCCAATTGGCTAGCTTTCTGACCGTTGGTATCACTGGTGTCAGATTCGAATCCTGGGAGTGGCATAGATGTTGGTTAGTGGTTCGGAATCCACGTTAAACTGTAGACGCCGGTCTAATTAGCCTAAACTGTGCACAAAATGACCTTAAAGTGACAAACCAAATCAAACCTCTAGTACATTGCAGCCTGATGGCCAATGGGCTGGCAGTCTGGCATTTGGTACCACTGGTATCAGATTCGAACCCTGGCGGTGGCATGGATGCTTGTCAGGGGTTCGGAATCCACGTTAAACTGTAGGTCCCGGTCTAATTAGCCCAAAGTGTGTACAAAATGACCGTAAAGTGACAAATTAACACACTGTAAATTAATTGTTACATTATGTGTTTAAAGAAAACTATAAATGTATCTAGTAAATGGGATTCAAAGTTATTGCTGTTGTCCATTTGGAAGCATTACTATTTTTCATTGCTGAAGACGACTCTTTGTAACTTAAATTATTTGCAGGAAGTTTATAATGATGACGAAATACCACTGACTTTATATGATGTAACGTCTTGGTCTATACTAAATGTATTACAGTTTCAAAAAGAGGGCCACTTTCAAGTTCATGCGAACACTTTAAATTTTAATTCCAAGCATTATATACATATATACAAAACTATATTTACAAAAAATGAAAATTAAAGATAATTCGATTTACAAGTGCAGTTCACTCCAAGGATGGAGATTTTCAGAGTTCTCGAGTCTACGTCGAATCTGAAAATACGCGATCTACTGCAGACCTTACTTATCACACGAAACCACAAAGGATTCACTTTGAAAAAAAAAACAGTTCCTTCAGAGAAAAAAGAGAAAAACAACACTTCTGGTAGTCGACTCGTCTCAAAATTCTGTCTCTTCTTCACCAAAAATCTCCTTTTAAGACAATCCGTCGAGATGGGGGTGAACTTCCCTCAGTTCGTGATCGATCACCCATCATGATGGAACAACTCATGGTATAGTTCATATTCCATCTGCAGTTGTTTTGACCTGTGAAGGACGCACAGACATTAGCTAATTTCATGAGGTCGCATTATCCATGATACCGAATTTCTGCTATTCGATTAGAGTGGCAGGTAGGTCTCTTTAGTACAAAACAAAACAACTCGTCTGATGTCAAATTTGAGTGATGGGTTGTTATATATTTATCAAAAAACATACATTCCTCTCTTTTGGGAATAAAATGCCAAAATTCTTCACGTGAGAATAAATGCTACAAGATCGTTGTGATTGGGATTAACATTTCGGTACTGGACCTGAAATCGTAACTCTCCGACACTGAACAGACTATCCATACAAACCAATTTTTATGTAGAGCGACAAACCAACAAGAAAAAAAAAAATCCCAGTTTTTCGTATCCGTAATAGTCAGTGATCTCTGGCATATTGACGGTTATTCAGAATCGCAACAAGTCATGAAAATAAAACAAATGTTTTAAAAATTTACAGTGGACTGATATCTGTGGTGAAAACATCAATGTGTAATATCGTCTGACCAAATGTCCACTCCCACCAGAACGAGAACAATAAAACTCATCTCTTTTTGTCCTCCGATAAGCGACACTTCCAGGAAATGCCTTCCGTGTGTTCCAGCCCCCCGCCCCTTCATATTTCCCGGATCGGGCACACATCGATATAACGGATCTCTGGGAACATAAACGGGAAAAGATACTCTCCGGAAATCGAAACTGGATCTTCGTGATGCAACGGCCGGACTCATCATCAAGTGGGAGCAAATTCCACCCCCTTAATCTTCGGGACTGCCCCCGGAGAAGGGGGAGGAGGGAGGAGGAGCGAGAGATGGACATCGTCTGCCGTGAGAGGTGCAGCCGGAAATGAGGGAGCTCCCCCCCGAGGGATCATTAGGGAGCGGGGGACATTCGTCACACAAAAAGTCGTTTGGTTTGCGTCGTGGGGGAGGGGGAAGGGTGATGAGATGTGTGTTGAAGATGGAGGGATGCTTTGATGTTAACATGAGTGTCAACGGGCGGTTTGACATGGGTTGCGGAAAGGGGCGTTTGTACTCTTTCTACTCAATGAAATTTTGTGGAGGATCGCCGGTGATGCAACTATCTGCTTCTGTAATACATTTTTCATTCTCGCTCGGTTGCACTTGCAGTATGGGGGTTTGATAAATGGAAAAATTGTTCGGACGTGATGTTCGGCAAATGGAAAATGCACGGCATTTTTTTTTTTTTTTACATATTTAATTTTTCAAATTCACTGGAAAATTATTTTAATTCATTGAAGTATTTTGAATTTTTTTTATATATATTTTTTTATCATGTGTGAACATGATGTTGTCCTGGTTAGGAGTTCATGGCGCGATCCAAAAAGGGCTGCAATCAAGTAAAACTCCTTTCCAAATTATTGATTAATTATTATTGAATTTTAATTTGTTTTTTTATCATGTGTGCACATGATGTTGTCCTGGTTAGGGATCCGTGACGTTATCCGAAAAATGAGGACCAAGCAAATAAAACTCCATGACAAATTTTGACGGAAAAATGGTAGTTTGGCCCCTTTAACTCTTGAAATGCTTCATGAATGACGTTAATCCTCAGGAATTTTCTGGAGAATTTGGCTATTGCTTGAACTCTTTTGAAGTATGGTTTTGAAGCACTTTTCACGTTTAGGTTTCGGGTTTTTAAACATTTGTATATCCAATGGCTATAAGTACTCGTAGTGCGTTGATCCATTCCTTCTTAAAGTTTCATATTTATCACTTTTGGCATTTTTGAGTGGATTGGCCTATTGATCTGTATAGTGCTTCTTATTGTATTTGGAATACTACATTCTTCATTTTTGCCTAGAATCTTCGAGCTTTGATATATTCTTTTGGTTATTAAATGTGATAACTTTTCTTGTAGAATTTGGAATACTTCATTCTTCATTTACGACGACATTTATCTTACTTTCGAATATTCTTTTAGAGATTCTTGAACAACTCATCCTTCGTGAAGTTCTTGATCTATTCAGCATTGCTATATTCATGTGGCTATTGAATTTGGCAATTTTATTGAAGATGGAATGTTAATAAACAGCTCCTCCTGTACTAGCGTGTGATTGACTACTAAGACATTACTCCACATCACAAGCTGAGCGTGATTAGGTTTTTAGTGTTGATGCCACATCACGCACTGGCGCGAGATGTGCAGCGAAAGTATACGTTAATGTTAATGAAATAATATCTGTTAATGAAATAAAATATTTTCTAAATAATATATATTAATGAAAAAAAATACTTTCGTTTGTAACATTTCTTATTACTTCTTATTTTTAAAAGAAACATTTAGATTCCTGATTTATATGTAAATTGTGGGCAAAAAGAAAATACAAAGATCAATTCCGCAAACTAAAGTTTTATTCATTTTTAATTAGAAAATAATATAAATCGTTTAAGTAACATAAAATTTCAAATGTTTTTTTTTTCAGATTTCGATTTATTTCTTGAAGCCAACAAGTCTTACTTTAATCTTTAAAAAAAATCAAATGATAAGTTGAAAATAAAAGGAATATAATAATTTTTTGCTGGCAACCGATATAAATCAACTTTCCGTCCAATAAAAAGAAGAAAAAAATGGCAACTGCCATTCTATTCCATTTCTTTTTCTATTCCGGAAATTGTGATTCTTATAATCTTGCCATCCGCAGAGGTTAATGAACATCACTATCAAATCGGTTTTCATTTCAGGGTGGGCCTACTTTTTTTCCCTCAGCCAATCACCCGTCTACTCCAGGATCGTTTGACTCTCGGAATGGTATTGAGGTTGGGGTAGGGGGTAGGGGAAGGAAAAGCCATTTCCGATCTAGACACATGATCGAATGATATAATGTACACAGTGTACGATTATTTGATGTATATTGGCGGGAAAAAAAGATGCATTCTTGATTAGGGTTATCGTGTTAAACGCTAGGAAATTACAGATGGCATTTTTTCGATGCTATTTGTTAGCTTCCGATAAAGCCATTGTATCGTAATTTAAACAGGCTTGTAACTTTATTGTAGTCCATTAGAAGAGTTTTATCTTTTATGTCAGATAGAGGCCACACGTATCTTTTTAAAGAAGAATGGTTTTTATATGTTCGATATAGTTTTAACTGTATTGTTGAGATTTTTATATGTTTAGTATTATTAAATAAAAAGCTAGGTGTTTTGTACTTTGAATTTATGACCAAAACATTGCTGGTGAAAATTTAGATTGTAAAAAGGAATAATCCAGTGTCTTTTGCTCTTTTGTTTATAATTGTGATGTCGTCAAAATCAAATGAAATATATATATATAATTCATGCGCTTGTTTCGTTATACATATTTTTTTATTTTATTTATTTTGAAAATAATTCATAAAATATATTTATTTGACACCAAAGCATGAAATATTTTTTTAAGCACGAAATATTTTGTTAAACATGAAATATTTATTGTTAAGAATGAAATATTTTACTGAGCACAAAATATTTTACTAAGCAGGAATTATCTATTTTGAGGCATGAAATATTTATTATATGATATTTTATTAACTATGTGAGTAAAAAAAAAAAAAAAATGATGCTATTTTCTTTCTGCTGTTTAATTTATTTTATTTTAATAAAAAACTTAAATACCCAGGGAATGAATATTCATAATTACCTTAACAATTTTTTTTTTTAATTTTTAATCCTTTGCACTCGAGGACTCCGAAGCGGAGCCATTTAAAATTTGTCTTCAAGCTCGAGGGCTCCGCTACGAAGACAATGCAAATAACACTATAAATAATGCGTTTCTTTTAATGCGTATATCAAACTTACATGTGAATAGGATCTTTTCACTAAAATCGCTCCGATTTGCTGGTAATACGAATGAAAAAAAACTTCGAGTGCAAAGGGTTAAAGTTGACGTTTTTAAGCAATAAATTTTACAATGGAGGATGCAACTCGTCATCCTCTTTGAAAGAAAGCGTATCGATTGCAAAATGACTTTTAGTTGATTTTCAAACTTATGCCCAGGGAACGAATTTCATAATTACCTTCACAAACATTAATAAAAAAAAGTATTTTTAATTTTTTAGATTACCATTTTTAAGAAATAAATTTTAAGTATTATTACAAATGATGATGTAACTCGATATTGCAAAATGGACTGGAATTAAATCTGGAAGATTTCAGTGCGTAGTGATTCAGTGATCAAAATATGCTTATCCATGCCTCAGTATGATCTACTGTCGAGATCTCCAATTCAGCAAGAATCCCTCCTCTGCTTTGGAATCGTGTCAAACCGTCAAAACTAAGAGTCATTTTAGATCTTCCGCATCCATTAAAATGATAACATATGATGTCAACGATAAGATTAACATCGCATGTAATTAACTGGAATCGTTTCCATTATCTCCAACGCCCAGAGTTCCGAAATGGCCCGCGATTCTGGCATCATGTCGTGCGCTAAGAATGCTTTGATTGAAGCTCCTGGGATGGACTCGGTGACCTTTCTGAAATGTCGTCATCGTCGTGATGCAGTTGCAGTTGGTAAGATGACAAACATTTTTAGTTTTCGCCAATGTATATATGGAGACACTGAAAGTTTTTATACAGCGAATGCTACTTATGGTTTTGTTAGTGCAACTGATTGTACTATCGTGACTCCCTCCGCTTCTTTTAAATATGTATTTTTCTCATGTTCTACAATACTGTACACACGTGTAGATTTATATATTGAGGAAGACATGAAATCACTTATAATATCGAGATATTAGAGACATGGCAGAAGTTAGTGCCCGAAAGGCGATTCTTATGCCTTTTTTATTTATTGCTTTTTTTAATGTGAAACGGAACTCAAGGCATAGGGTTATTTTATCTAAGTATATATATATATATATATATATATA
>BPLQ01010625.1:0-11163 GCA_021605075.1 Caerostris darwini | reverse complement strand
CTCCACTCACTAACACCCATAACTTTAAAATAACCCCCTCAATTCACTTAATACCTATAATTTTTAAATAACTCAGAAAAAAAAAATGGTGGTCATTCTTCAAATACACGAGTACAAAATGCAACATCTGCTGATATTTACTTAAGATGATGATGAAAGCTAAATATTGATTTTCAAAAATTCATTACAATATTTAAGTTTTTCTGCAACTTTCTCTTGATTGAAAATGTGAAAGAATGCAAGTAATTTTCTTTTTATGCTATTTTAATAGCATATTATATCTTAATTTTTGTACCCAGAGAATTATGTCTCACTTACATTGTGAAATATGGAATCCAAAGTGTGTCCTTTCTGCCAGGAGAGCTCTATGTCATTTTCGAATTGGCCAGGATTCGACGCCTGAAACACAAAATGAAACATTCATTAAATTTGCATGGTGTCCATACCAGAGTAGATGGGAATTTTACACGAACTACTCTCAAAATACATTGATGTCAAATAATTAACTTCTTATCTTGTATATCTTGTTGTTCAACAATAAAAGAGAGAATTTTGCTTTCCCTAAAAAGAAGGTGACCAAGAGGTTTAATAAGTATTAGCAATCATTTAAGGATCTTAGCATTCTAAAAAAAGCAATGATTTTAATCAATATAATTTGAACATTTTTTTTTAAAATCAGTTTTACAATCACAAATCGTTTTGGAATAATTATGAATCTTTATCACTATTTTAAGTTCTTCTCAGCTGTAAACAGTGTTTAATTTTAACATTCCTCTAAAAGAAGATCAATTTTACAAATATCCATTACTTGAGACTATTTATGAATCTTTATCACTATTTTAATTTCATCACAACTGTAAACAGTGATTAATTTCATCCTTTTTCTGAATGTAGATAAATTTTAAAAATATCCATTACTTGAGATTACTTACGAATTTTTATCATTTTAATTTCATCACAACTGTAAGCAGTAACTAATTTCATCCTTTTTATAAAAGAAAATCAATTTTACAAATGTCCATTACTTAAGATTATTTATGAATCTTTATCACTATTTTAATTTCGTCACAGTGATTTATCATTAATATAGTTGCCACATAGATAAAACAAGTAACATATATATAAAAATTAAAGACAATTCCTACTTTTTTTTCACACTATTGCAAAAAGTCCTTTATAAATAATTTTCATTCATTTTTTTAAGTTAGAAAAAATTCTCTTTCTCACATGCACACTTTCCAACTCTCGCGCTCATTTATTCACATGTTTCATTTTCTATTTTGTTCCCTCCTTCACTCACACTAGAACCCAGAAATAAAAAATACAAAAAAAATTTCCAGCGATCTACACGCTTCGCCACTGATGGTTTTTATTCCCAAATTTATATCCTGCTAAATATCTTATATAAGCGAAAAATTTTTTCACCCATATAAAACTACAATTACTGAATTAATATCTGAAAAAACTGCATTCACATCTAGTGTCCTCCACTACAAGTTAAAAAAAATGCATTTGAACTCGAGTGGATGAATGAAAAGTATTTTATGAACGATTGGAAATGTGAGCAAGATACACACTCAAGAGCCAAAACATTCTGACCACCTGTCAATAACGAGTTGGCCCACCTTTGGCGCGCAACACAGCTTCAACCCGCATTGGCATGGATTAATACCACCACTTAATACCACTTCCACCTGATCACGTGCCTTCCACGTCCAGTTCCAGGCGAGTTCATTGCAAAATGTAGTGGTGGTCATAATGTTTTGGCTCTTGAGTGTGTATCTTGCTCACATTTCCAATCGTTCATAAAATACTTTTTATTCATCCACTCGAGTTCAAATGCATTTTTTTTAACTTGTAGTGGATGACACTCGATGTTAATGCAGTTTTTTCAGATATTAATTCAGTAATTGTAGTTTTATATGGGTGAAAGAAATTTTCGCTGTATATGGGGAGAGCGTGAGCTAATAGAAGGAATTGAAGAAAAGGATAGCGAATATCAATGAATGGTAGGCGAGCAGCAGCCAAAAAAAAAAAAAAAAAAAAAAAAAAAAGAAGTCACAAAAAACAAGTAATATATAGAAAAAAAAAATTTAAGTCAATTCCTACAGTTTTTTTCACTCTATTGCAGAAAGTCCTTTATAAATCATTTTCATTCAGTTTTTGAAGTCTATCTTGCGCCCTCTATTATTAGATACACGCAACTTAAATCTAAAAAAAAACTAAAATTAATGAATTAAATTTAATGAATGAGTTCATATTTGGAAAAACTGCATTAACATCCAGTGTCATCCACTACAAGTTCAAAAAAAAAAAAATGTATTTGAACTCGAGTGGATGAATAGAAAGTATTTAATGAACGATTGAAAATGTGAACAAGATATATATAGAGAGAGTGTGAACTAACAGTAGAAATTGAAAAAAGAGGATAGCGAGTATCTATGAGTATCATTTACGGTTGGCGAGGAGCCAAAAAAAAAAAGGGGAGTCACACTCACCCTGACGATGATCTTCTCGGAGGAGTGGGCGACGACGGTGAGGGGCGGTTCCCCGGCCGCGTGGGCGCAGAGGCTGACCACCAGGAAGAAGAAGCGCTGGTCCGGGTTGGGCTTGCCCTTCTTGCGCATGTTGTTGGAGGTGGTCTCGCTGAAGTGGAGGCGTCCCACCGTCGTCTTCGTCACCTGGTCGCGCACCATGTCCAGCCTGCATTGGCAAACGAAAGCTAATTAACACCACCAAGTTAATTTAAAGTTCTATTAAAAGGACTTTTTCATTATCCATCTTTGACTTATTGTTATCCATTACTTATATATCCGTGACTCATTGTTATCTGTTACTTGAGATTATTTATGAATCTTTAGCACTATCATTATGCTTCATATTTAAAATAAGGTATGATATCCTCATTAGATTTGTAGACGTTAAATTAAATAAAAAACAATTATTAAATAAATTCTATTAGGAAAAAAATCTTAAAAATTTAATTATCTCAATAGATAAATTCAGATAGATATCGAAATACGTATGGTCTTAATTTTAACGTCGGTGTTAATATATGAAAATATAATGAAATAATATAATATAACCATATAATATCATGAAAATAAGTACAACCATATAACATCATGAAAATTAATATAACTATAATATCATGAAAATAGGACATGTAGGTCAAACTAACTTTTACTAACTATTGTAAACTTTTTTTAATTCACCTGAAACCCCTACTCAAAAATAAAATATTAAGAAACGATGTAAGAGATAAAATAATTTCTGATTGATTAAGATTTAGAATTCATATTTTATGCCGCAATTTATGATTAATTTTTTTTTTTAAAATTTTTTTTTTTTTTTTTTTTTTTTTTTTTACAACTGTTACTTTATTTACAATGTACAACTTGAAATAGACGCAGTTTTTCGAAAATACTCCTAAATGGATCTTAATGTATTTATATTTTTAATAAGTAACGTTTTTTGGTAAAAAAAAAATTACTTTTGACACTCAAAAGTTACATATCGTGAGTTAAATAAATAGAGTAAGAATAATTTTGATTTTTTTTAAACCATGTAGAAAAGAAAAAAATTTTTTTTTTTGCTGAGAATAAGGAAAAAGGAAAGATGGAATTTAATGGATGCTTTTAAACTAGATAGAGGATTACACAAATTTAGAAACAGTTTTTTATCGGTGTAAATTTTGAAAACTAAGATATTTATAAAGCATACATATTTTTAACTCAACGTTGTTTAACTGTTATTGCATTTGTTATACGAATTGATATAATATTTAATTTATCACTTATTTCTTAAAATAATTTCTTATTGTCGAAAATAATAAATAAATATTAAAAAGAAATTTTTTTTAAAAGTTCTAAATTAATAAAGAAATAATTTAAAACTGTTATTTCATAATATACTACATATTTACTATAGTTTTCTTATTAACATAGTTTTTAGGTTTCCTTATTAGCATCAGTTCTGACACAGATGTTCATACGTATTACGTTGCATAAAACTTAAATTTAAAACTATTTAAAGCAGTTCTTTCAATTTACTTAAATAGAAGATTTTCATTTTGAAAATTATACATTAAAAAGCTATCGGATTATACACATTTTCAAAGCATCTTTTTTTTATAACGTAATGAAATAAAAAAAAAGGAATTCTTAAATTGTATGAGAATAATAATAATAAATAGACTTAATTCTAATTCATTAAAGGAATATAATGTAAAATGGCATCAGTTACTGTTTAACGAATTCAAATACAGAGCATATTTCAGCAGACATAAATGCATGTACTGAATTATTATAATAATAATAAAAAAAAAAAAATTCACAAGAAACTAAAAGAAGACATTCCAAATATACGTACGGTACAGGATGAAAAGGTCTTTTGCTTCTGTCCGATTGAGATTGTTCGACTTTTATTGTCTGTGTTGGGGATTCCATCTGTAAAGGAAGGGAGAAGCGTTCGCAGCAGATTCTTTAAATGATATTTGTAAAAAGAATACTAAGAGGACGATTAATATGAATGATTGTGGTGTTCATCTAACATTGTCTCCTAAAGTAGTCAATAATAGAGAGTTTTTGCATAACGTTTTTTCATCGTCCGATATTTTTTTCTTCCTATCGCGCATGCTCATAGGAAACATTGTAC
This sequence comes from Caerostris darwini, assembly GCA_021605075.1. NCBI lineage: Eukaryota > Metazoa > Arthropoda > Arachnida > Araneae > Araneidae > Caerostris > Caerostris darwini. The sequence goes on along the minus strand of BPLQ01010625.1, from coordinate 6,507 downwards.
CTATTGCGCATGCGTATCTGTAATACTGCACTATTGAGCTATTCATATGAGCATGCGCGCTAGGAAGAAAAATATCGGACGATAGAGAAACGTTATGCAAAAACTCTCTAATATCTCCAATGGCAGAAATATTATTTGAGGTAGATAGACAAATTTCAATATCCATTACAGAAAGATTATTATTGTTAATTCGCTGTCTAAAATAAAAGTTATATTGTATGCATTATTAAAAAAACTTTATTTTTATGTACTATTTTATAAATTATTGATATACTATTTATATTTTATATATTATTTGTATTATTTTTAATTATCCAAATTAATTAATTAATTATTTTTATTATATTCTAAAAAAACCGCAATTGTGGTTAAATGTAAAAGCCAAAAAAGTCCCTATGATAATATATATATTATCTATATGTAAGGCAAGAAATTTGACTATCTGCGAGTATTTCCAGAAACGAATAATATATGTATATAAGATAGTTACGTTTTCGAAATTCTTAAGACAGCAATAAAATCTAATCTTCTTCAGGAGAAAAGACAATAGTTTATTCTTGCAAATCTCAGCAATTGTACAATACGAGTATATCAAAACCAAATTATGACTATTTGTGTTGCAAAGTTTGAATGTGTTGTTTTTTTTTGACGCCAACTATTACGAGTATGAACGTGTAAGTAATGAGTAAGGTAACGAGTTAGTAACAAGTAAGTTGTAACGTGTTAGTGACCTACCAAAAAGAGGTTTAAGTTTCCTAAATTTTGACAACTAGTTCAAAAATAAAGATAATTACGAAATTGAATTTCTATTGTGTATGCCATCCATAAGTGCTGGAAAGTCTTTTCATTGCTCTGTAGGAGACAGAGGAAGTCTTTTCTATAAGTATTTGATGGAACACTGTGTACGATGTTCTTTTTAGTGTATCCTCAGTCATATTGAATTTGTTACTTATTTATCGTTACAGCGGTGAAAGAAAAATAAGAGTTCTCAGTATATTTCTTCTTCTCAGTTCTAAAAATGTTTCTTAATATTTTGATTTTTTCTTAAATAAGGATCGAATATGGGCATAAATGTTCAATTATTTCCTGCAATTTTCCTCTTTCCTTATTGTACTTGTATTTTGTAAGGTGGTGGCACGCATTCTCATCTGATGGCTAAAGTTTAGAACGAACCTTGTCACACTTGTGTAAAGTACATAATATGAAAGTAAAGCACACTGCGTCACGTATTTTTTTAATGTTTCAATAAGTAACATGTAGAGGAGAGCTCACCTTGACGCCGTGGAAGTTGAGCGTGAACTTCTCCAGGGGCCTGGTGCCCTCGGGGGTCCTGGCGTAGTGGGCGTCTGCCACGGGCTGCACGTGCACCGTCACCTGGAAGTGATTCTTCTTCTGGCACACGAACGACTCGTCGGCGTTGCTGTAGTTGAAGCCCTTGTCGGCGTCCACGCGGAAGTTCGGGGAGGCACTGCAAACAGTCAGTGCAAACTTAATGTTAGATAGGGTACGAACAAATTGTGCAATTTATCAAGTTTATATGCTGTATGAAAGTTAAGTTTGTTTTGATGTAAAACATCTACAAAATCGGGTCAAAGATTCAGAATAAGAGCGTTGTGTTTTGCTGTCCAGTTTGAAATGAACATAATTTGGTTTGGTGTGTGGCGCTACGGTAATTTTTTGTACACTTTGGGCTAATGAGACCGGGACTTACAGTTTAACGTGGATTCCGAATCACTCCCATACATTCATGACATCGCCAGGATTCTAACCTGAAATCTGAGGTACCAACGGACATAATTTGGAAAATATATGATCGTGTAGACTAGTGGCAGGCAACTTGGTCCCTACTGCTTACTAAAGTGTTCCAGCTTTCATGGTGGGCAACGGCTTGATGGCCAATTGGCTAGCGATCTGGCTTTTGGTACCACAGGTTTCAGCTTCAAATCCTGGTGGTGGCACGGATGTTTGTGAGTGGTTCGGAATCCACGTTAAACTGTAGGTCCCGGTCTAATTAGCTTAAAGTGTTCAAAAAATGACCGTAGCGCCTCAAACCAAATCAAACCTTCCTGGTAAGGTAAAGGAGTTTTGTAAGATACTGCACTTTCCTATTTTTTTTATTTAACTTTTTAAAAAACGTTGAAATGGAACTTTTCTAAAGTATTATTTAAAATTGCTTGCATCCTAATATGTGGATAGTGACATTCAGTCCATTGATGCCTTTGCGTGCTTCATATCTTGTGGAATCAGTTTTTAATGCTGCTAATCATACTATGACCAAAGACGGAATCCGCCTGAATATTTCCGAAAGAGACCTTCGTTTGCTCGTTACAAAAATTTAGCTATATATCCAGTATTTAGATTCCCAGCCTCAGCCTCATGGAACCCATTAATAATTTAATTAATTAAATTTAATTTCATCATACCTCATGCGTCTGTGTATGCAAAGTGTAAAAAGAAAAGATATATTTAATTACCATAAGTTATTTTGTAAAGATTTACTTTGCCAAAAATTCAACATAAAGTATTTGGTAAGAAATTATTATTATATGCTTTAACTAGCTGTAACTATGCTTCATAAGTTTTATAAAGTAAAGTTATTTGCCTACTTTATAAATCACCATTATTGTGCAACCGGCTATTAGACAATTTACTACCAACAGAAATACAAAAGTGGGCGTTAAAAGGTTGACTACCCCTAGTGAAGAGGAAGGTTGAAACATTTCAGTGGGAGGAGGGAGTTGGTGATTCTGGCTCCGAATAAATGACAGTCAATGATTTATAAGTAATGTCATAAAACAATGATACTGGTGTCGGTCAAAGAGCTTGTAAAAGTTGCGGTTGGATAATGCCTTTACAACTTAGTAAAAGAATCTCTGAAGCGAATGACTGTGGCATTTCATTTAAAATGCATTTTGCTTGAGAACTGTTAAGATATATTGTATCTTGGTTATCAATTATTATTATGTTGTTAATTATTATATAGTATCTTGGTTATTAATTATTACTATGCTGTTAATTATTATTATTATATTGTATCTTGGTTATTAAAGCTAATTGTGCAGTAAGATTCAAAGTTTAGCTCGACTTTTAATCTAGATAATTGTGCGGTGTCATGAATCGGGCATCTAGATAGTTAGCTGAGCATATTTTTTAAGTGAAATTATTGAATGCATAACTAAAAATAAAATAACTTATTCTATGTTTAATCCCATTAGATAATTCCTTAATTCTTCACTTTTAAAGAAATTAAATTTTTGTTTTTGTTTAGTAAAAATTAACAATGAGAAATCGAGGAGAAAATAAACATACTTAAATCTAGGAAAAAAAAATATTAAAAACTAATTCCAACACTAACCTGACAAAATAAACATTTTAAAGCTCAGTTACAAATTACAGATACGCAATATCATAATTCACTAAAATACATAAGAAACGCACATTTCTTTCATGTCTTTATCCAGTAATTGAATCCAGGTGTTGGGTTGAAAAGGTTGAAATCGAATGCACTGAAAGCTAGAATCCACAAACAGGGCATTTGCTTCCGCTGCGCTCAGTTCAAAGTTATAGTCTTCGTCACTAGATGGCAGCACGGTAGTTGTAGGATCGGGCGACTGTATACCTGAAAATACAAAGCATATTTTAATACTTTTAAACTTTACTATTACGTATAATTAATATTTAATTAATTGATCGTTAAGCAATTTTTTTTCCAAAATCTATCTAAAAGTCTTCAAAACTTTTGATAATTCTAATATTATTTTCAATGGGCAATATTTGTAATGGAGTGTTGAGAGACAACAAAAGGACAATTATATTTCGTTGTAAAGATAGAGCAACCTAAAAATTTTGAATGATTATTAATTTTTTTTTTTAACAGTTGTATTCACTTTTAGGTATAATAAAGTTTGCAATCTGAAAATCTATATGCGCTAAAGATTACATAATTTAAATAGAATCAATTTTTTGCGAGCTATTTTGATTGCTGCTGTTCAAATATCCGACTGTAGACTCGTCGTCTCAGTCCTATGCAAATACTGATCCTAATTCTGCGAATTCTAATGTAATTCACATAGAATTCTCTTTAAGATGGCTGCATTAAAAGAAGTCTTAGACCGTATAATCAGGTGAGCTCGTTGTCTCGCAATAATCTTTTTTTAATCGAATATCATCAGGCTTCGTATCATACTTATGTATTCCAAGTAAGAACCCCAGATGAGCGATAAATAGAGAGAATTGTTTTCCTGAAAGTTTTTTAGGGGTAATTATTTTGCATTTGAGTGTCGTATGAGAGAAAACTCGTATAATAGATTGATGTCCGTCGCAAGACTCTTAAACACATTGTCACATTCGCCCACGAGTCATTTCGTGTACTGATGACCAATTGGTTTTGATACAACAGAATTCAAGATCGAATCCTGGTGGCGGCTTTTATGTTTGTTGGTGGGTCGGAAACCCTGTTAAACTGTAGGTCCTTGTCTAATTAGCCTAAAATATGCAAAAAATGACCCTAGAGCACAAACCCAGCCAAACTCAAGTCATTTCACTTCTAAAAGCAATAACGGGCTCCTTTACTGTTTCTTTCCTACATGCTAGTTATGCATTTTTACCAATGGACCTCAAATTTAGACTCTAGAAGATGACTAAACGCTGATTTTCAAAACAATACTTAATAATTATGGTGTGCTTTTAAGTAGTATAGTTTTTCTTAGTAAACTCCCAAAATGTTGGCTATAATAATTTAAAATTATTAAAAAAAACATTGTACAACTATAAAATTTTTTTTTCTTATCCACTTGTTAAAGAACAACATCTAGAGCAAGTCCATGAATCCATATTCTCATTAAAAAGTGAAGAGGGGGGCAGCTTCTGGTGTAGAGCACTCGTAGGTAGAATTCTGACTTCGCTCCGAGTCGCTGAAGAGGGAGGGCAATGCCTTCCTGGAGGACCTTTAGTGAGAACTACCCCGAATTTGCTTTTTCGTATAGGAGAAAATCCGGAAAACTACCACCAGATAGTCCGTCTAACAAGGCAAGATGCTGAATACAGAAATGCCATCGAGTCTTTTAGTTTTTTAAACATCGAGCTTCTTGGTGTCTACAACAAAACCGCCAGTGTATTGAATCTCAGCGCTAATGCTCACCAGAGGCAAACGTTGCCACTGAGCCACGAATCGGGTACTATAAATATTTAAAATCTGGGATTACTATTTGGTAAAAACTTTGTATGTGCCCTTTGTTACTTATCACCGTTTTATTATCTGTCCAGTGTAATACAAAACAAATTTAGGATTATAACACTCAATGAGCTTCCGCCCATATCATGTCACCCACGCATCAAACCAGAACATGCAGATCTTTCTTACACTTACTGGGTTCCACTTTAACCTGTACACCGTTACCGTTTCTGGGAATCTTGGGGGATTCTGGCAACTTCCTCTTCTTGTTGTTGGTCGTCGAAGAGACAGGATTGGTCATGTTTTCGTACAAGAAGTCCTCACTCCTGAGCAAAAAGAGACAAGGCATATGAGTGGACATTCTCTGCTGGCGAGTTACAATTGCAGCAAAGATAGAGATAGAGAGCGAGAGTTCATAAAATCTCACAACTTTGTTTCAAATGAAATGTTATTTAATTCACGAATCATATTAGAGTGAAACTACATTGTAGGAACATCGTGTTGCTGCGGAATTTCTTTCAATTCTCGAATCATTTAAATTAGCTAACTATAACACGTATTTCGCAACTGTACTGTAGGAATACCATGCCAAGCAGAGTTTAAATGTTTTCCAGTTAAGTATTGTGGGATTTCTCTCAATTATCGAACCATTCGAATTAGTTAAATAGGGAAGATATTCAGGAAAAATGTACTGTATGAATGCGATGTCAAATGGAGTTACAGTTGTTAAATAATTAATAATAAGTCACTAGTTAAATAGTGAAAGATTTCTCGAACCATTCGAATTAGTTAAATATAACACGGTATTCATAAAACTGTATTGTGTGAATGTCGTATCGTACGGAAATTGTATGTTTTTTAGTTAAGAATTGTGAGATTTCTCTCAAATCTCGGACCATTTGAATTAGCCAAACATAACATGACATTTATGAAACTATATTGTTTGAATGTTATGGCATGCGAAGATCACATGTTTTCTAGTTAAAAATTATGAGATTTTTCTCAATTCTCCAGCCATTCGAGTTAGCTAAATACAACACAATATTCATGAAATTGTACTGTATGAATGCCATGCCATGTGGGGATTGTATGTTTCCTAATTAAGAATTGTGAGATTTTTCTAAATTTTCAAACCATTTGAATTAGTTAAATATAACATGGTATTCATGAAGCTGTATTGTATGAATATCGTATCATGTGGAGATTGTATGTTTTCTAGTTATGAGATTTTTCTCAATTCTCAAACCATTCGAATTAGTTCAACATAACATGGTATTCATGAAACAATACTGCATGAATGCCATGTTATGCGGATATCTCTATGCTTTCTAGTT